>CM062817.1:1354402453-1354736226 GCA_031772625.1 Pinus tabuliformis
AACCAAATCATGCTATATTGGAAGTCCGGTTTTCTAGTGTTGATGTAGAGGTCAAAAGGCATCCAGAACACTAAGCCATTTGTCAAATAGATCCTCCCAACAAAAATGTATCTTGGGCCATGCTACCTTTTCTTGCCAAAACCTACTAAGAAATGGAAAAATGCCCAAAAATTAAAAAATTTGCCAAAATATGTTCTTTGTGTTTGAAATTCATTCCTTGAATCTAGGTAATGATTCTTCAAGCTATGAGTGAAGCCTCGGCCAACAACTTAAGCTTGTCCCCCTTGTTTTGTTGATTTAAGGTTTCCATTAGTTTTCTCTTCAAGTTCTAAATTCTAATTTAGGAAACCCTGTTTCTAGTGTAATAATGTCTAGCCATGTTCACAAGGTGAAAATTTGGAACTTGCTTCCCTTTTAGGAGTGCCTGGTATGTGAATTTTGGATCGCTCTTGTAAATATGTGTCCACCTCAAAGTCTCGTGCCCATAGGAGTTGAGCATAATGATCAATGCCATGACTGGTGGTTAGCAAAGGCAATCAACAACACTGTTGGTTCTTCCCCCCTTATACTTGATTTTTAAATGGAACTATTGTAGTTAGGTGGACCATTTCTAATGGTGATCGTTCTGCAAATTCTCGTGTGCTTATATGAACTATTGGGGTCGATGGTCTATGTGGATGACCGTTTCCTTCCCCAGAATGTAATGCTTCCATTGATGGCAGACCTACATGATGGAATACATTTCTTTGTCGTAAGTGGGACACTTCCGGACTGTGTTTGAAAGTGCCTCACTATGCTAATCCAATTGATGCCTATGTTGAGTAAGAATCGCATCAATGACATAGTCCCAGGTGTCTGACTCAATCTCAAATGGTTGTTACAGGTCTAGTAATGTGAGCACTGGTGCAAAGTAGAGGCGACACTTCAACTTGGAAAATGCTTGTTGTTTGGTTTTAGACTAAAAACACTTTTCTTTCACTTGCCCTTCCCTTGGTTACTGGACTTAAAGGCCAAGTGATGTGAGAGAACCCCAACACGAAATTGTGGTAGAAATTAGTAAAACCCAAAAATTTGTGGAGATCTGTTAGTGTGGTTGGGGATAGCCAATCCTAAATGACTTGTATCTTGGTTGAGTCCACATGTACACCCTTCTCATCAATGATGTACCCAAAATATTGAACCCGTGTCAGGCCAAAAGCGCATTTCTCCAAGTTAGCACACACCTTGTGTTGTCGTAGTGTTTGAAGGCCCTATCAAATATGGTGGAGGTCCTCTTCCCCACTCTGGCTGAAGATCAAGATACACCACAAAAAATGAATTGATGAAGGGTCACAAATTGCCTTCCATTGGTCTCATGAAGGTTGCAGGGGCATTTGTCAATCTGAACAGCATGACCAAACATTCAAAAAGACCCTCCTTGGATTTGAAGCCAGTCTTCCACACATTAGAGGGTTCGATAGGCACCTAGTGATAACCTGACCTTAACTCAATCTTGCTGAAATATTTGGCCCCCTTGATATGGTCTAGAAGGTCTTCAATCTGCGGGATTGGGTAGCTATTCTGAATGGCGATCTTGTTCAGCTCTCGATAGTAATTACAGAGTCTCTAGGTCCCATCCTTCTTCTGTACCAATACAATCAGGCTCCCATAGGTGTAGGAATTTACAGGGTAAGTTCCTCAGACAGAACACCCAAGGACACCGCTCACAAACAGATCACAGATCAATACACCAGTATTTTGACGTGGTTAAAACCCTTAAATAGGGAAACAGTCCACAGCCTGAGCCAACGCGCGGCACTTCAGGCAATTTATTAATAAAAGAATGAAAATTTACATATGCTTCTCTCATAGACGGATTATCCTACAAATGACCCTCCATGCTCTTTAAATAGAGATCATGGACCAATCGGGTGCTAAGCCACGGATCAAGTGTCGGTAATACCGAGGAGAGAATGAACCGTCGGATCACTACATATCGTGACCGTCGGATTGTGAGTTACAAAATGTACATAGTAAAGAAACACACTTTACCTAACTCTATACTAAACCAAGTTGTACTTAACTATATCCTATGTGTCGGAATATCCTAACATCCCCCCTTAAGAACAACTTGGGATAGGATTGAAGGATTTACAAATATGACACAATAGGAGAAGGAAGGAGGCACTAGAGCCTATCCCCCCTTAGTGACAACTTCCTAAACTCCAACCATAAATCGAAGTTTAGTGAACTTCGCCTATGTGAGAGCCTTCGTAAAGATGTCTGCAACTTGATCATCTGTTGAAAAATATTGCACTTCAAGAACATGGTCGTGAATGAGCTTTCTGATGAAGTGCATGTGCAGTTCAATGTGTTTGCTGCGCTGATGTTGGACTGGATCTTTGCATAGCTGAATGGCACTTTGATTATCACACCAAAGTGTAGTCGAATGCTGTTGCTGAAAGCCAAACTCTGAGAGGATATGACGAAGCCACCAGGCTTCCTTACTAGCTTCTACGGCACCACGATACTCTGTTTCTGCTGAAGAAAGAGAAATGGTACCTTGTTTCTTCTAAGCCCATGTAATAGGTCCTGAACCAAGAGTGAACACATAACCTGCAGTAGACTTCCGATCATCAGGGTCACCAGCCCAATCAGAATCAGTGAAACCAACCAATAGAGGAGCTGCTTCGGCACTATAATGAATCCCAAACTAAACTGTACCTCGAACATAACGAAGTATTCTTTTAGCTGCTTTCCAATGACTTTCATGTGGGTTTTGCATAAACTGAGCAACAAGGCCAACGGAAAAGGAAAGGTCAGGACAAGTATGTGTTAGGTACAAACGTTTTCCTACAAGTTGACGGTATAAGGTAGCATCAACTTCAGGAGAAGTACAAGTGACTGAAAGTTTGACTCCAGACTGAAAGGGAGAAGGGGCTGGCTTATAGTCTTCCATGTGAAAATGGCGTAGAATCTCACAGGCATACTTGGATTGAGAAAGGGAAATACCTTCCTTGGATTGCAAGACTTGAAGACCGAGAAAATAATGTAAGTGTCCTAAGTCTGTCATTTCAAACTTCCTTTTAAGGCTAGACTTCTCATGGTTTATAAGGTTGGGATCACTACCAGTCAAGATAAGATCATCAACATAAAGAACAAGAATGATAAGAGACTTGCCCACTTTCTTGGTGTAGACAGTATTCTCAGAATGACACCTAGAGAAGCCAGATTCTAAAAGAAAGTTATCCATTTTGGCATACCAAGCTCGAGGAGCTTGCTTGAGACCATAAAGGGATTTCTTAAGCCGAATACAAGGCTAGAGTCTATTTGTATAAAGCCAATAGGTTGTTCCATATAGATTTCTTCATGCAAGTCCCCATGCAAGAAGGCGGATTTAACATCCATCTGATGGACTTCCCATTTGAAAGAAGCAACAAGGGAAAGAACAAGGCCGATAGAGTTCATTTTGGAAACAGTGGAGAAGGTTTCAGTGTAGTCAATGCCTTCAACTTGTGAAAAACCCTTAGCAACAAGACGAGCTTTATGTTTATCAACTTTCCCATCTGGTCCATACTTGGTTCTGTAAACCCATTTGCATCTAACAAGTTTTCGTCCCTTTGGTAGAGGAACGAGATCCCATGTATCATTTTCCAATAATGAATGATATTCTTCATTCATAGCTGCTTCCCAATCTGGATGGCCTAAAGCTTCTGCAAAGGTGTCAGGATCATAATTCACTGAAGCTTGAGCCAGTAAAGAAGATGCTCTATCGAACTGAGAACGTGTACGTCGCTGATTTGTAGGATCACTGGCAAGATCACCTGCTGCATCCTGAGTAGCATGGACCCATTTTGGAAGCTGATGAGCTGAAGGAGGATCCTGAGAAGGTGGGGGAGGAGTTTCATCCTCACTTTCATCATCTGAAGAAGAAATATTTTCAAAACTAGAAGAGATAGGAGAGGTGGCACATCCGCTGAACTAGGCTCACAGGCCGATATATTTTCAGCAAACTTTACATCTCTTCTAATGATAACATTTTTGGACTTAAGTGGAATAAGTCTATATCCTTTGACATCTTCACAATATCCAACAAAAATACATTTTTCACTCTTAGGTTCTAAAGATTTATGTTTCTCATCTGGAATATGGGCCCATGCTTCACTTCCAAAAACACGAAAGTGACTTACATCTGGTTTGATTGAGCTCCATGCTTCTTCTGGAGTGATATTCTTTAAAACCTTAGTAGGAGTGCAATTTATTATGTAATTTGCACAGTTAATTTCTTCTGCCCAATAATTAAGACTAAGTCCTTTAGATTGAAGCATACAATTAGCCATTTCCTTTAAGGTGTGATTCTTCCTTTCAGCTACACCATTTTGTTGTGGAGTATATGGAATAGTATGTTGTATTTGAATTCCATTCTCGGTGCAAAAGTTGATGAATGTGTTTTTAACATATTCTCTGCCATTATCAGATCTTAGCTTAAGAATTTGATGTCCAGATTGTTTTTCAACAAAGGCCTTAAAGGCCAAGAACATGTTAAATACTTCACTCTTGAGTTTTAAGAAGTATACCCAAGTGTGTCTAGATAAATCATCAATGAAAGTTAAGAAATACTTGTAGCCAGAGAATGAAGCAACTGGAAGTGGACCACATAAATCACTATGCACAAGCTGTAAAGGGGCTGAGGCGTGCCAAGAGGCATGTTTTTCAAAACTGTCCCGATGATGTTTTCCGAGTACACATCCGGAACAAACACCATCTCTGCAAGATACCATTGGAAGACCTGTCACCATAGTTTCTTTACATAGATTCTGAAGAGAGTGATAGTTTAAGTGACAAAATCGCTCATGCCAAAGTTTGCTCACTTCATCAATATGAGCAACAAATACGGAGGGAAACTTGTAGAATCATCAGCAATGCCAGTAGCTAAAATATGTCTAGGATCTCTTAGGTCCTTAATTACAACATCATGAGGTGAAAATTCAACGATTTTACCTTCACCTAAATGGGTTATCTGATATACAGATAGAAGGTTGCAGGATAAGGTTGGAACACATAATACATCATTAAACTGACCATTGTCTAGATGAACAGTTCCAGTCCCTACAACACTAAGAGATCTATCATCACCAACATATATATTTTTGGTGTTACAATCATTTAAAGAAGAAAACATGGCTTTGTTTTTGGCCATGTGATAAGAAGCTCCAGAATCAATGAGCCACTCATGAGAATGAGAAGAAGAAGATACATTTAGTGCATAGCCAAACCGAGATGCTTGAAAACCACATGCAGAAAGTGCCATTCCTGAAGATGAAGTTGAAGTTGAAGATTGCTCCAAATGGATGTTATGCTTCTTCATTGCTGCTTCCAAGGCTTCCATCTTCTTAAAGCATTTGGATTCTAAGTGGCCATCTCGATTACAAAAGTTGCAATGTCTATCAGTCTTCTTCCCTTTGTTTTTATTTGTCTTATCATTTTGTTGAAATGATTTTTCATTTTGAGGCTAAAATTGCTTAGGACCCTTGTTTGGTTTAGGACCATTCTTTTTAGGATACAACTTCTTAGGATTCTTTGGATTTGGTTGTTGCTGAGCGGCTAACGCTTTCTTAGAAGAGTTTCCAAGATGAAGAAGACCAAGGTGTAAGAGTTTTTCTTGTTCTCTTATTAAAGAATCACAAAAGGAATCAAAGGAAGGGGACTTGTAGGTTTGTCCTTGAGAAATGAAGGCTTCTCTTAAAGAATGGAAGGTGGAAACAAACACAGAATAGGCTGGTCCCAACTTAGTAAGAATGGAGTAGATAAGGCTACTATCTTCTTTCTTAACCTTAACACCTTCCAAGAGAAGTCTAAGGGTCTTGAACTTGAACAAAAAATCTTCAATGCAAGAAAAATATTGGGGTCCAATGTAAGCAATTCATTTTCAAGTTTATGGGCTTTAAGTTCATTTTTAATTCCAAAGACTTTAGTAATCTGTTTCGTTGCTTCATCAGGAGTATCAAGTTCTGTAATATGGAATCTAAGATCTAGAGAAATAGACATACCTATCAACCCACGTGCTTGGTCTTGTCTATTTTCCCATTTAGCTGCCTTGTCTTCATCTTTCGGTTTGGTCTCTTGGCCTGTGGCTATTCTGTAAAGACCTTTACTTCTAAGTAAATCCACAATGTAGGACCACCATTGGAAGTAGTTGGTGCTGTCAAGAATAAATTGGCATGGAATTTCCATTTAAAAAAAAACTAAAGCTATAGATGCTGAAACTAAGTGTTGTAATGGAAAGATCTCAAAAAATTAGGCTGTTTCAAAAAAACGGTTCTAAAAACGGCTTCCGGATGAAGAAGTTATGGCTTTTTGAAGAAAATTTGATGAAGTCGCCGAGGAAGTGCGGGAATGTGTGGAAAT
The DNA here is from genome assembly GCA_031772625.1 of Pinus tabuliformis. Taxonomy (NCBI): domain Eukaryota; kingdom Viridiplantae; phylum Streptophyta; class Pinopsida; order Pinales; family Pinaceae; genus Pinus; species Pinus tabuliformis. The sequence goes on from CM062817.1 coordinate 1,354,408,841, forward strand.
GAAAAATCCGCCCCCACAAAATGGAGACTTGAACCCAAGACCTCTACTCTCATAAATTAGCTTTGCACCAAGTGAGCTATACAAGAAGTTTGAGAGAGAGAGAGAGAGGGGGGGGGGGTTGATGCTTTGGGTTGCGTGCTTGCTTTGAGAAAACTCTTTTTCCCTACAAAAGAAAAAACATAAAACCCAACACGGAAATAAAAAAAAAAACGAAACTTACGGCTCGAAGTTAGCTTTAGCCGGAAACTAAATATTTTTCTCAATGTTTCTGATTTTCTGAGATCACACTAAGGCGCAGCAGAAAAGAGCATACGCATGAGAAAAATCCTTCCTTTTTGTTTCTGATTTGCCCAGATCGCACAGAGTCGCAGGGCAAAGAGCATATGCAGAAATGAAAGGTATAGATATGGTAATAAAAAAAGCTAAATAAACCGAAAACCGAAATAAACAGAGAGAAAATCACTGTAAACTGCAAATAAACATTGTATACCTCCAGATCTTAAAAATGACACAGCTAGGGCTACCAGAAACCTTTTCACGTGAAACTAAAGGGGTTCCTCACTGGAACAGATGCTCCCAACACAACAGAGCAGTCCTCTTGGCCTGAAAGCAGTCAGAAATAGTAGATCTAGGAAACAGTAGTCGGATGCAGTTCTACCGGCTTCAAATTTGGATCACCAATGGACGCGGCCCTCAAATAGCTCCGATACCATGTAGGAATTTACAAGGTAAGTTCCTCAGATAGAACACCAAAGGACACTGCGCACAAACAGATCACAGATCAATACACCAGTATTTTGACGTGGTTAAAACCCTCAAAGAGTGAAACAGTCCACGACCTGAGCCAACGCGGCCACTTCAGGCAATTTATTAATAAAAGAATGAAAATTTACATATGCTTCTCTCATAGACGGATTACCCTACAAATGACCCTCCATGCTCTTTAAATAGAGATCATGGACCAATCGGGTGTTAAGCCACAGATCAAGTGTCGGTAATACTGAGGAGAGAATGAACTGTCGGATCACTACATATCGTGACCGTCAGATTGTAAGTTACAAAATGTACATAGTAAAGAAACACACTTTACCTAACTCTATGCCTAACTCTATACTAGACCAAGTTGTACTTAACTATTTCCTATGTGTCGGAATATCCTAATAATAGGGTGATGAACTTGGCCTGATGTGCCCTTTTTGCAATAATTCCTGAATCTTCCCCTTGATCTCATCGTTCTCCATAACAAATAATCAATAGATTGGTCCTTTGGGCAGTGGCAAGCCTGGGGTTAAATCGATGGAGTGCTTGACTTGAAAGTGCAGAGGTACCCCTGTAGGTGAGGCGAAAATATCCCTATACTCCTCCAGAAATTTATTCATCTACTACTACTATGTAGAGGAGCCCTGCCTAGAATCCGTGGCCACAATATTCTTCTTTTCCTCAGGGAAAATCATAAGGAAAACAAATTTCCTGGTTCAGGAAATGATCTTACTAAATTGCTTTGTAGTGATGAAAGTGATGGTGGTAGGTGGGCCTACCTTCAGTATCCTGTACAACTTATTGGCCAAAGTAATAATCATAGAGCTGTATAAAATCCTGAAGATTCACAAGCTCATGTAGTGTACTAAAGAAAAAGACAAGGATATGCTTCTACTTTCAATCATCTGTCGATCCTGAACACCATCTGTTGCAAACCGTAGAACACCATCTACCGATCCTGAAGTATGTATTGCAAATCCGAATTTTACCTTTAACCCAAAACTCAAAACTTCAAAACTCCTCTAGTATACTGTTCTCAACTCTGATACCATGTAGAAATTCTAAAGATTCACAAGCTCATGTAATGTACTAAAGCAAAAGACAAGAATCTACTTCTACTTTCAACTAGCGAAAGCCAATAGATTGATGAAAACAATATCAACAAGAAGAAGATAAATCAATGGCACATAACACAAGATGTATCTGGGGAAAGCCACTACTCAAAACCCTGCTATCTGTATTTCATATATCAGAAATATGAGTGAGGATACAAATCTTGTTCTCACTAGAATAATTCTGCACAAGTATGCTCAACACTCTTAGCTCACAAGCTAGCTCTTGGCCAATGCTTAGCCGATTTTGCAACTCTCCAAGTTGGTAATCTCTTGCATAATTCCTAGGATGAATAGCATGTATTTAAAGGGAGTTCATGCTTCCAAAACTGCACAATCCAAACATAGGATCAATCTCTAATGCATGCATGATATTTACGCTCTAGTAAATAATACCACTGATAGTACACTATCACTGCACTCTAGTCTCAACTGGGTCTTTCTCCGAACCTACATGCATGAGTTTCTCATGAAGGAATCTTCAACGAACTAGAGTAGCACTAGTGGATGCATTAGTGCACCAAATAATTGTTAGTCCTCTATTAGTTCTTCGAACAGTTTGGAACTAATTTAACTGAACTTAACTCAGTAAACTAAGTGATCTAATTTCCAACTCAATTTAAACTCATGCTGGACCCATAAAACATAGGGAGAACATATACATGACTATAGAAATAATTCCAACACAAAATTCCTAATCTAATTAAGTTAATTAAACTTAATTAACAATTTACAAGTTGTTATAAGAATAAAATTCGATTTTCATTTTCATTTTAATTCAAGGACAAGTTAAACTGAAATTTCTTGTTGCCTTTTCTCAACACTCCCACTCAACAAGAAAGGGATTATCCACTACCCCAATCCTCTCTCTATGAAACTCAAATTTACATCTTGACAATGACTTTGTCAAAATGTCAAGATTTTTCTCCTCCGTGGGAATGTACTCTAACAACATAATCTGCCTCAATGCACAATCTCTGAGATGATGATGTCGGATATGAATATGCTTGGACCAATCATGAAAAACTGGATCCATCTGCTGACCAAACAACCCAACTAGGATCTTCCTCATCTAGATAGCCTCACATGCTGCTTGAATTGCAACCATATACTCTTCCTTTGCCGAACTGAGTGCAACCGATCCATGTTTCCTACTGTACCAAGAAATTGCAGCTAACCCAATATTGAAGATCCCTCTTGATGTGTTATTCCTGTTGGATGGACTCCTTGACCAATTTGCATCAGTGAAGCCTTGAAGCTTCACTCCCTCTATCCATCAGTACCATAATCCATACTAAGAAGTTCCCTTGAGGTATCTCAACACATGCTTTGCTGCCTTCCAATACAGCTTAGTACACCTAACCATCACTTGACTAAGCTGGTTAACTACATAGCACATATCTAGTCATGTGTTCACCAAGTACATGAGTGAACCTACAAGCTTCCTATAAATAGTACCTTCCACTACCTACCCTGAAGTAGCATCCTCCTTCCTCTAGTTACCTACTAGAGGAGTCTCCATGGGTTTGTCGCTCTAAAAGCGGAATCTGTTGAGTATCTTGTTTTCATACTTGCCCTGAGACACAAACAACTCTCCATCTCCCTTCCATACCTCCATGCCAAGAAATTAATGCATGAGCCCCATGTCCTTCATCTCAAACTCTCTTGTAAGGTCCTCCTTCAAGACTTGATCAAGTGTTCATCACATGATAGTATGAGATCATCAACATAAAGTACAATGATCAACATCTTACCTTCCACCACTATGTGTTACAGGTTCACATTTGCTTCACTCTTTGTGAAGCCCAATCCAGTGAAGTAGCTATCTATCCTAGTGTACCAAGCACGAGGTGCTTTCTTTAGCCCATACAATTCTCTGTTGAGCCATCACACATGTGACTCACGGTCAAATGTCTCAAAACCTTCAAGATTCTCTATGTACACCTCTTCCTTAAACATGTCATTAAGGAAATTTCTCTTCACATCCATCTAATGTATCTTCCAACCCAACTGTGTTGATAATAACAATATAAATCTTACTGAAGAGTACCTTGCAACATGAGAAAATGCCTTATCATAGTCAATCACCTCTACCTATAAAAAGCCACGGGCTACAAATCTAGCCTTATGCTTCTCCACACTACCACTTGTAGCTTGCTTTACCTTTTAAAGCCAATGGGAGCTCACCACTGACTTGTCCTCTGGTCTCAGGACCACATACCAAACATTTTTATGAAGTATGGAGTCATACTCCTCCACCATGAGATCAACCCAAACCGGTTGTTGCACTACTTCCTTAAAGGAAGATGGCTCTATCACAACATGTTCACCAATACAACCCATGTATCTAGTGTACCTCTCAAGTGACCCCCTCTGCCTGCAGTGAGAGGTGGGTGATCCCACATTCTCCCATGCATCATCCAACAATCTGTCAGCCTCTTTGGTGTGCTTTCTTCCCTCTTTAGAAGACTCTACCTGAGTGGATGTCTCCACTCCTGGATCCTCTACATGTGGATGCTCCACATCAATATGAGGCTCCTCAACCATAGGAGCTAAAGTCTCCTCATCCACATGTAGCTCAAGCCCCCTCTCAAGGGAAACACACATGGAATTCTCCTCATCAAAACTGACATCCCTACGAGCCACTGTCATCTTGTTGGCTGGCAAGTACACTTGATAGTTATGAGGTGTACCAGTGTACCCCACAAATATCCCCAATTTTGATGTTGGCTCAAGCTTCTTCCATGCATCTTTGGTCACATGGAAATATACCGATGACCCAAAAATACTGAAGTGACCAACATCTGGCCTCTTACCAGAATAAGCCTCATTTGGTGTCTTCATCTCAAGTATCTGATGTGGGCTACAATTCTAAACATAAACCATTGCGTTGCATGCGTCAGTCCACAAGTGAAGTAGTAGGCCCTTATCATGCAACATCTCCCTCGCTGCCACTACTATGCTTCTGTTCCTCCTCTCATCCACCCCATTATGCTGAGGGTTATGGGGTTTCTTCAACTCCTGTTTAATCCCTTCCACTACACAGCAGTTCTTAAACTCATTTGAGACACACTCACCACCATTATCACTCTGTAGAGCTTTAACCTTCTTTCCTGACTCTTCCTCCACCAATGTTTTATACTCACAAAACTTTGTGAAAGTTTCATCCTTTTTCTGCATGAAGAATATATAGAATTTATGAGAATAGTCATCAACAAATATATCATAATACCTGTGTTTGGTTGTGGATGTTGTCGAAAATGGTCCACACACATCTGAATTGAATTTCTCTAGAATAGCCTCTGCTCGACTGTCTCTGTCGTGACAGGAAGACTTGGTGTATTTTCCCAAAGTACACCTCTTGTATTTATCAACTTGCTCAAGCGCACCTTTGGGAAGACCAGTAGATATCTACTGCAATCACTTCAAAGCCCCATGATACAAGTAGTTAAGTCACCTATGCCACAACTTTCCAACGTCTCAACTTTGTACCCTTTCTACTTTTGTGCTCAAAGAAGCACACTCCTCTACCTCTAGCTTATAAAGATTCTTCACGTGAATCCATATCTTCTTTACCTGACCCATGGCTATGTGTCAAGGGAATTCCTTTCCTTTTGATAAGATCACATCATAGCCTTTATCCTCAAGCATGGCAACGAATACCAAGTTCTTCTTCAACCTAGGCACATACATAACATTCTTTAAGGTGAGTGGAGCCACATGCTCCCTCTAAAAGGTAATCATGCCCAATCTAGTAACACTATACTTCCTGTCGTCACCCATCTCAATATTCATCTAGAGATCTTTCTCCTCCAAGTAATTGAATAACTTTTTGTCACCAATCATGTGGAATGAAGCTCCACTGTCTATGCACCATACACTTCCCATCATTAATGACACCATTCATGCAATTAGGGAAAAGTCCAATTCAAATTGAGAGGCCAAAGCCTCACCTGTCGCTCCTCCTGAGGACTTCTTCTAGGACTTCTTGAGTGGACAATTTGTAGCAAAATGGCCTAGCTCATGACAATGAAAGCACTTAACTTTCATCATGTAGTTCTTCTTACCTCCATGATAAGAATCTGATTTGGAATGGGAAGCTTTCCATTTCCCCTTCTTCACCTTAATTGCTAAGGCATAATTCTCTTCATCATTAATCTTTGATGAAAAACCATCCCTAGTGCTCCTCCTGATCTCCTCCTGTATCAAATACGACCATAGTTGTTCCCAATTGGGCATATTCTCCCAAATATTGATAGAGTCCTAATAATTATTCCAACTCTTTGGGAGTCCTAGAAGAGAAAGACTCACCATATCATCCTCAAAAATCGTGATTCCAACACTTCCAAGTTCATCACGACATTGAGTGAACTTGGTCAAGTATTCTGGAATAGTCTTACCTTTCTCCATTTTGATTTTCTGAAGTTTGTCCTTCAGTGCAAATTTTCTTTGCTCACAGTTGTTCTGATACAAGTCCATCAATGTTTTCCACATAGCATACTGTTGACTATGTTGGACTTGCCAACATTCAAGGGATCTCTCTGGTATGAAGTCCCAACTATACCTCACACTGTTTAGTGTAAGATTTCCATCTGATACGATGGCCCAATTTCCTTTATCTTAAATATATGCCTTAGCTCTTGCTTGTCATCACATGAGAGAGTTATACCTAGTCTTCAAACAACAAGGTTTGTGTGCCTGGTGAGTGCTTATTGTCGCTTGTGTCAAGTCTCTTTCACTTTAGAGGGAGAGGGTGAGAGAGAATATCAAGTCAAAAGGGTATAGTCCCAACTCCGTTAGAGACAAACAACACAGCAAGACATGCACAGGTTCTGGCAGAGTGCTCAACATAGATGCGCAGTAGCAAACAGAAATAGAATAGATAGTGCTTACAAAACCTAGTGGAATAGTCCACATGAGTGTGATGATCATTATAACAATTTTACAAGAATGAATCTATCGAATGTCTGGAAAAATAGTCCACACGTGTGAGACAGTGGTAACAATTGATACAACACATTTCCATCAGCATATGTACTAGAACAACCAAAATAGTTCAATTGTCTTAATACAATATAAAGCAACATGCATTGCAAGCATGCAAAGAATAGTCTTAAAAATGAATACAATACATGTGGGAAAACATGTTGGCCTGTTAACAAGCTTCTGAATTAAGCGAAAGTTCCAAGACACATTCCTACACCATTACATCACTAACCCCGATAGTGGGGCGTTGGAGCCACTACTCACTCCTCAGAGAAAAGACTAAATACTTTCAAGGCTATGTGGGAGGAGCCAAGGTGAAAAGTCCTTTGCATGTACAAATGAGGGGTATATATAACCAAGGGTGAAACTGCCCCTTGTGATTGTTTGACTTCCCTCATCACTATTAAATTTACATGACTCTTTGACTTCATGTGTGGGTCTCTTGGACTTCGACGTTGCATTACATTTATGACATAGTTATGACCCAAAGTAGTGATGTGGCTGAGTTGACTCATGACACAACTCGACAAGATGTTGCAAGTATGCACATGTTGGCTACGTTGTTCATGTCGAGCTGTTGAGTGATGAGTGTGCCTGTGGTGTACCATAGATTCACCTCCACATAGAAGAGTGTGTAGAGTCTTCAATGGTATTGGTGTTCACTTGATAGTTCATGCACACACATGTGCCTCCTTCGCTTGCTACTTGGTACGCTTCGTGTGTTCATCCATTTGTGAACAAGTCTCCTACCATGCGCTCCTTATTCATCCCATTTGTCATCATGCCATGTCTCATCCATGTACCTGTATCTGCAATCACTCATGATGAGATGACATCAAATGCAAAAAGCTCCTAGTCTACCATGATGCATCATCTTTTATTTTTGAGTGCGGGTGACTCGGAGAGAGGACAAGGCTCCAAACGACGGAGAGCACATGTCAGTCTGGTATGTGGGTCTTCGGGGAGCTTTCAAGAAAAAATGTGCAGAGGTCACTGGGAGGTTATGTTGAATAGTCCGGAATAGCAGTGACATTCTATGGGATCTGGCTCACATGGGAGACAAAACTATGCAATTTTTCACAAGGAAATGTGGGTAGCAAAGGACACTAGCAGTAAAAACTGCGCAGATTTTCAAGGGAGGATGGGAGTGGGCTATAGGATTTTTCTAGCCAAAAATGTGCATAAATGGGAGGCATTCATACTGAACATGTCTGCGCGATTTTTGGGATGAGCGGGGTGTCAGGTAACTAGTGGACAGTCCAAGAAAATTGCGTGATTTTTAGGAGGAGTAGCAGTTTGGCTGGTAGAGGGATTGACTAACATAATTTCGTAATTTTCAGAGATAGTACAGTGACAGGAAGCAAGTTCCTGACCCTCTTGTCTGATAAATTTATTAAGTCACCAGAGGTGGGAAGGCTCACAATTTCTGCACAAGTTTTTGGAGGAGTGAAGCTCAGGTTCACTGTCTAGCCAAACTCTTTGGTTAACTAGCAAGAGGCTTGATGGATTGGCTTGCAGGTAGTGCAGATTGAGATGGCTTCTTTGGAAACTTTTACACTGTTCTGGGTGATATTCACCAAGGTTTATTCCAGGATCACACAGTGTAGACTGCTTGGGAGGTAGCCTCAAGTTCTGCACAATTCTGGGCAACACTACTCGGTCATTGAGGGCTGAGCCTACCCAGTGTAGCTCAATGGAGGTTCAGCTGATGGAGGGTGGTCTGGTCGACAAAGTTTCAGAAAAAATGGATAAGTGTGTGAGCAAGTGAACTCATGTATACATGACCTTACCAACACACACTCAACATGACTCAACAACAGCACACCTCAAATCACAAGACAACATATGCTTAGTGTGACTAACTACGAGCCTGTTGAATGGTGAAAGTGACAAGTGCGACACTTTGGATAGACTTTTAGATGACCGTGATGACACTTGCGTGACAGTTCTTACAACATTGTGTGTAAGCGTGACAGGTGTTTACATAGTGAACAAAACTCATACACACAAAGACAAACCTTCAACATCGCTAGAACAAGGTTGCAAGCATGACATAGAAACCAACATACTGAAGACGACAGTTCATCAAACAAGTGAAAAGGAAGCAAGACATGTAGAGGAAACACATGAAATTACATTTTGTGTTTGCACACATGCATGTTACTGAGGATATGATGATATGACCAGGACAAGCAGTCCTACAAAATCAAGTAATAGGTTTACTTCGAAAGGTGTTCTTTACTTACCATACTTACCCTCTAGATGATCATGCATCTAACAAAGTTTGCATTCGGTCCTGATATTTTGCAATCACTTAGTCTCTTGGTCCTTCTCCTCATCTTCTTGGGAGTGATCTCAGCATGTCACCTTTTCCTGTAGCCACTAATATATAGATAAGCACATCTTCAGTGGATAGTGAATGTTGTCGGAATGATGCCCTGGGAGGCCCATCTGTGTAGTTTTTGAATGTAGGACAAACAGGGCAACTTGGACAACACTGCACAGTTTTGAGGCACATGAAACTGTTGCGGGGTGGGGATCCTGGGAGGATCTTTTTGCACATTTATGGAGAGAAGTTTAGGCTGTTTGATTGCTCTACGCATTTCTAGATAGTAGTGTTAGCTGGAGTCTCTATGGGTTGTAGGGTTTCAGCAAGAAAGGGAGGAAGCTTGATGGTTGCAAAAGCAAAGAGCACAGTTCCGAGAGGCTGGATGAGGCTACGCTACTTGGGAAATTGAATAACTATGAGATCAATGAAACATATGTAAATATTGATAAGGATTGACTGTGATCTCACACCAACACTTAATGATATGACGTAGACCATCCAGAATGCATAAGACATAATTTTCTTGATGCAACAACCTTCGTGACAAGAGTGCATGGAGTGTGAAACATGTCTATGTGATGATAACCACTCATACGCACACAATTCCCTTGAAGAAAAACAACATTCCCTTTGCATGACAAACAACAACTCCTATGCCCAAAGATGACACATGCTACATAAAGATGAGAACATGAGAAACTCTTAAGATCAAGGAGGGGAAGCTTGAGATAATCAGCTTACCAATAATTGCCTAAGGACGATCGATCGCAAGATCCAAGGTAGGCTCCAAAGTTTTAATGCGAGCCAAAATTTTGGAGGGTGTTGTAGCCACTACAACATTGGCGACACATTGGTAGAACCCCAACTCTCTGTATGGACCTTGTTTCATGAAAGGTGAGTCTAACCTTTTTGGAAGTATTGTTCAATTCTTTGGTCGTGGTGGATTTTGTACTAGCTTGTGTGAAAAATGTAGTTCCTACCATTCTCTTGATCAATCAGCCCACATTCCAAGCCAAGTCAACTTAGTTGTTTCAATTGGGGATGAGGGGTATATTAATGCACAAGTAATATAATTGTCAAAGTTTAAGTTTCATCTATGGTGTTGCTCCACTGCTAGCAAACCTAGACAGTACCCCATTGGAGTCATGCAGGAACACAAGCATCGTTCCATTGCCAGCAAGCCTGGTCAGTACCCCAACAGAGTTACTTGTATCACCTCTCTACGTAGGAAGCCTTTCTCTTCATTTTCCTTATCGATTTTTCATGTTTTTTTTTAAGAACTATGCATAGGAACTTATTTATTTCAAAGGTGGAAGAGGGATCTTGAATTATTGATAGCAGAAGAGGTCGTTCCTTCAGAGAAGTATGTTATATATACCTTTCACATACTTGTTAAGGTTTTCACCCTCACCTTACTCTACTTGGCTGATTTGACAAGGGTTAAACCAAAGGACTAAATAGAGTAGGCGATACTAGTTAACAGTGCAAGCATTGTGTTTTCACCAAGACTCACTCTGAACAGAACGCATTTTCTATCAAGTCATCATCGATTGAAGATAAAAAGTTCTTCATAAAGAGAGAGGACAACATATAACTAGATGTTGATATTTCATTGACATCCTCATGATTTGATGAATCATGCAGAGGGCTAGATGAGAAACAAGGATGTTCACCCTCTGTGTTTTAAAAAATGACAGGTGACAGGTGGGATGGATTTTCAGAAGAATATGCGTCCTCTATGTAATGTAATGACAGGCTGACATCTGGTGAGTTCTTTGAATGATCGGAATTAGAAACATCCAGAGATGAGTTTTCACAGGGGAAATCAAAAGTGGTAGAATCAAAAGGGATGCCAGGATAGAGTTGATGAGACACATATGGAAGGGAGTCATCCTTCATCATAGATTCTTCTTCAGATTCCCACATAGACTCATCATAAAGGATAGCGTAGGTTCGTTGTACAACATCAACTCCATCGATAGCTTGATCCTTGTTCACAACAAGTGTGGAGTCCGGAACGGAAGAACACAAGATAATACAATCCAAAGGATCAATGGAATGCGGGGATGGAGGTTGATGGAACAAATCCACGTGAAAACCAACAGGCTTGCAAGCCAAATCTACGTAGACATTGACAGCAGGTGGGGTGGGAGGATGTGACAGTTCAACAGATGTGCATGCACATTCTCCCACCTCACACTGCAGAGCTAGAGTTGTTTGATGAGAAGAGGACGGATAGTCACTTGTGACAACGACCTTGTCCATCTTAGATTTAGCAGCTCTAACAACGAGGTCTGTTGGGACGTATTTGAATGATTCCAAGAATCGCAGATTTTTGGATATGTAAAGAAGATACTTAAATCTTCCATCGAGGAATTCCCATTCAATTTCGTCTTTAGGAAATCAGTATGCAAGATTACAAAAGGATGTGTGAAAGTGCTCAATGGATTCATCAGATGCTTTTTGTAATTCTAGAATTTCTTTAATGAGTACTTTACTAACAAAATGATTGAAAGCACATGTTATCTCTCTGGAAAAATGATGGAAAGAGTGAATAGATTTTTCAGGCAGCATGGCACACCATAGCAGTGGGTGCCCTTAAATCTTATATGTGAATAGCATGCAGGTCATGTAATATTCATGGATTTCATTCCTTTCATAAGAGCCTATGACGCCAACTGCGTGTCTTTACTAGTCTTGGTGTTCACTTGAAATTTCATGCATGCAGATGTGCCTCCTTTGCTTGTTACTTGGTACGCTTCGTGTGTTCATCTGTTCGCAAACAATTCTCTTGGCATGTGCTCCTTACTCATCCCATTCATCGTCATGCCATGTCTTATCCATGTACTTGTATCTTCTATCACTCATGATGAGATGACATCAAATCCAAAAATCTCCTAGTCTACCATGATGCATCATCTTTTTTTTTCAAGTACGGGTGACTAGAAGAGAGGAAAAGGCTCTGAAATAGCATAGAGAACATGTTAGATTGGGATGCGAGGCTTCGGGGCACTATCAAGAAAAATTGTCTAGAGGTCACAGGGAAACTGGGTTGAACAGTCTCGAATAGCAGTGACATTCTACAGGATCTGGCTCAGCTAGGAGACAGAACTCACAAATTTTCCTGGGAAGGTAATGTGGGTAGCAAAGGACACTAGAAGTGAAAATTGCGTAGATTTTCAGGGGAGGATGGGAGCAGGCTACTGGAGTTTGCTAACTAAAACTACACAAAACCAGGAGGCAGTCATGTTGAACATGCAGTTTCTAAGATGAGCAGGGTGTCGGGCATCTAGTGGATTGTCCAAGAAAACCGTGGAATTTTCAAGAGGACCAATAGGACAGCTGGCAAGGAGACTGACTAACAGAACTGTGAAAACTTTTAGAGACAGTGTAGTGACAAGTAGCGGGTTCCTGTCCCTCATGTCTGAACAATTTCTTCAGTCAGCAGAGGAAGGCATCCTGACATTTTCTACGCAATGTTTTGGAGGAGTGAAGCGCGAGGTCACTGGCTAGTCAAACTCTCTGGTTGACCAATGGAAGGCTTGATTGATTGGCTTGTGAGAATCATAGATTGAGATGGCTTATTGGGCAACTTCTGTGTTGTTCTGGGTGACATTTAGCAAGGTTTATTTTGGGATCTCACAGTGCAAACTGCCTGGGAGGAAGCCTCAAGCTCTGCACAATTCTGGGTAGCAATACTTAGTCACTGATAGTTGAGACTACACAATGCAACTCAGTGGAGTTTCGGCTTATGGAGGTTGGTGTGATCGATGGTTTTTTCAAAAAAAACGGCTAAGTGTGTGAGCGAGTGAACTCATGTATACATGACCTTACGAACACACACTCAACATGACTCAATGATAGGACACCTCAAATCACAAGACAACATATGCTTATTGTGACTGACTATGGGACTTTCTAATGGTGAAAGCAATAAGTGTGACACTTCAGATAGACCTTCAGACATCCGTGATGACACTTGCACAAAAATTCTTAGAAAATTGTGTGTGAGTGCGATGGGTTTTTTCATAGTAAACACAACCTATACACACAAAGAAAAACTTTCAACATCGTCGGAACAAGGTTGCAAGCATGACATATCAAGCAACATGCTGAAGACGAAAATTGGTCAAACAAGCGAAAAGGAAGCAAGACATGTAGAGGAAAGCCATGAAACGACTTTTTGTGTTTGTGCACATGCATGTTATTGAGGATAGGATGATATGACCATGACAAGAAGTCCTACAAACTCAAGTAAGAGGTGTACTTAAAAAGGTGTTCTTTACTTACCATACTTACAGTTGAGATGATCATGCATCTAATGGAGTTTGCATGCGGTCCTAATATTTTCCCATCACTTAGTCTCTTGGTCCTTCTCCTCAACTCCCTGGGAGTGAGCTTAGCATATCACATTTTCCTGTAGTCATTGAGAGATAGATTAGCGCAACTTCAATGGAAAATTATTGTTGCTGGAGTGAGGCCCTGGGAGGCCCATCTGCATAGTTTCTGAATATGAGATAGAGAGGGCAACTTGGACAACAGTACAGAGTTTTGACGCACCAGACACTGTTCCGGGTTGGGGGTCTTGGGAGGATTATTTTGTGCATTTCTAGAGAGTAGTGTTCGCTGGGGTCTTTGTGGGCTGTAGGGTTTTAGCAAGCAAGGGAGGAAGCTTGATGGTTGCAGAAGCAAAGAGCACAATTCTAGGAGGCTGGATGACGCTAAGCTTCTTGGGAAATTGAATAAGAGTGAGATCAATGAAACATATGTAAATATTTATAAGACTTGAATTTGATCGCACACCAACACTTGGTGATACAACATAGACCATCCAAAATGCATAAGATACACTTTTCTTGATGTAACAACCTTCATGACAAGAGTGTGTGAAGTAAGTGTGAAACATGTCTATCTAATGATAACCACTCATATGCACACAATTCCCTTCAAGGAAAGCAAAAGTCCCTTTACATTACAAGCAAAAACCCCTATGCCCAAAGACAACACATGTTGCGTAAATATGTGAACATGAGAAACTCTTAAGATCATGGAGGGGAAGCTTGAGATCATCAGCTTACCAACAAGAGACCAAGGATTATCAATCACAGGATCCGAGGTAGTCTCTCATATTTTCATGTTGCTGGAATTCAGAGGCACAGTAAATCAATTAAAACACACAGCAGAATAAATCAAGCACATGAACACAGTTTTTAACGTGGTTCACCCAACCAATCTGGGCTACGTCCACCAAACATAGGCATCAGGAATTTATTAATCAAATTGGAGATTACATCAAGAAATCCTCACACTCTCTCACACTCTTAGCAAACCATCTGAATGGTTGCCTGTTATATAGCATAGAGAATCTAACAGCCTCATTAACTGCCTCACATCAAATATAGGAGGCATTAACTCCCTCCCAACAACCTGGAGTTAATCTAGGAACTGAATTCCTATTGTTGTCACCAGCTGAGATTTTTCCTATTTCATTACAAACAGAAAATCTCAACAATCTCCACCTTGACAACAATTCGCCTGATGCCCTGTTATTATTATTTTATCTTTTCTGCAAGCCAAGAGAAGCCAAACACCAGCGTAGCTTCTCCAACAAAACTGGTTTCGTGAACATGTCTGCATAGTTCTCCTTTGTATGCACCTTTTCAAGAGAAACTCCCATTTTAGTGATAACCTGTCTTACAAAATGATACTTTATTGGAATATGCTTTGATTTACTATGATAGGCTGGATTCTTAGCCAAATGTATTGCACTTTGACTATCACAAAGCAACCTAATGTTGTCCTGTAACCTACCAAACTCACCAAGCAAACCTTTCAACCAAACCGCCTCTTTGCAAGCATGAGAAGCAGCAATGTATTCTGCTTCAGTAGTGGACAAAGCAACAATGTTCTGTAGCTTTGACATCCAGCTTATAGCTCCACCTGCAAGAGTAAAGACGTACCCTGAAGTTGATCTTCTCTTATCCAAATCACCTGAAAAATCGGAATCAACATATCCGCAAACAAATTCACTACTCTTATTGTAAGAAATACAATAACTACTTGTGCCTCTCAAGTACCGAAGCACCCATTTTACTGCTGACCAGTGTTCTTTACCCGGATTTTCCATGTACCTACTGACAACCCCAACTGCATGTGAAATATCTGGTCGAGTACAAACCATCGCATACATTAAACACCCTACTACATTGGCATATGGAATTTGAGACATATAATCCTTTTCTTCATCTGTATTAGGGCATAAACTCAAAGAAAGCTTAAAATGGGAAGCTAAAGGGACTAACACAGGCTTCGCATTATTCATACCAAACCTCAAAAGTATTTTCTCAACATACTTATGTTGTGATAGCCACAGCTTACCATTGCCCATGTCTCTGAAAATCTCCATGCCCAAAATCTGTCTTGCCGCTCCTAGATCTTTCATATCAAACGTCCTTGCCATCTGAGTCTTCAACCTGTTGATTTCTTCAATGCTTTTTCTTGCTAAAAGCATATCATCAACATACAACACTAAGATAATGAACATGCCATTACTTAACTGCGTAAAGTAAACACAATGATCATATTCACTTCTTACATATTTCTGACTCAACATGAAAGAATCAAACTTCTTATACCACTGCCGAGGCGACTGCTTCAGGCCATATAATGACTTCTTGAGCCTGCAGACAAATTTCTCATTGCGACGGTGAACAAACCCTTCCGGTTGTTCCATATATATTTCCTCATCTAAATCACCATGTAGAAATGCAGTCTTAACATCTAACTACTGCAACTCTAAATCAAGAAAAGCCACTAATGCTAACACAAGTCTAATTGAAACAATTTTAACCACTGGTGAAAATATCTCATGAAATTCTATGCCAGCTTTCTGAGAAAACCCTTTTGCAACCAGCCTCGCTTTGTACCTGTCTTCCGTATCATTCACACCCCGTTTCAGCTTGAACACCCACTTGCATCCCACAGTTTTCGTGCCTTTGGGAAGTTCAACCAGATCCCACGTGCCATTCTTACCTAAGGCCATCATTTCTTCCTTCATAGCTGCTTTCCACTTGTCACTATTTGAACCTCCTACAGCTTCCTGATAACACAAAGGTTCATCATCATTAGCGATCAAAGCAACTGAAGTAACATGATCATCATACCTTCTCGGAGGGCGTTTGATCCTTGTAGACCTCCTTAAGAACGTTTCTGGTGCTTCCACATTTGGCTGTCTATCAACTGAAGGAACTTCTTCATGATCGCCATCTGAGACCTGTTCATGTCCTCCATCTGAACCCTGTTCATAATCTGATTCTGAAACCTGTTCATGACTAGAACCTGAACTATGGTCGTTATGACTATCATTAGAAATGTTGTCAAACTGAATATTCTGGAAATCAGATACATCATCCTGTTTCAATCTTCTATCTACATCTAACTGTACAAGAGAGGATTCATTAAACTTTACATCTCTGTTGATGATGATTTTGCGGGTAGTGGGATCCCACAATCTATATCCCTTTGTTCCATCACCATACCCAACAAAGACATACCTTTTCGATTTTGGATCTAGTTTAGTTCGCTGATGTTTAGGCACTAGAGCATATGCATCACAACCAAAAACTCTGAGTTTAGAATAGTCACAAGGGTGTCCTTTCCATACCTCTTGCGGAGCCTTGCAGCCTATCGCCGTTGATGGAGATCGGTTTATCACATAACAAGTTGTTGCCACCGCTTCCGTCCATAACTCCTTTTGCAACCCGACGTTACTCAGCATACACCTTGCTCTCTCTAGAAGAGTCCTGTTCATGCGTTCAGCAACTCCATTCTGCTGAGGAGTATAAACTGTGGTCTTATGTCTTTCGATCCCTGCATCCTTGCAATAGCTGTCAAACTCCTTGGAGGAAAACTCACCACCATTGTCATTTCTTAAACATTTTATAGTTCTACCAGTGTTGTTTTCTACCAATGCTCTAAACTGCTTGAAAACTGTAAAAACATCAGACTTCTTTTTCAACATGTAGACCCATACTTTCCGAGAAAAGTCATCAATAAACGACAAAAAATACGACGAGCCACCATATGACGCTGTAGGGGCTGGACCCCAAACATCTGAATGGATATAATCAAGTATGCCTTTACTAGTATGTTTGCCTGTTTTAAACTTTTGTTTACTTTGTTTACCAAACAGACAATGTTTACAGAAATCCAATTTTCCAGATCTTAGATTAGGAAGTAACTTTCGGTCAGCCAAAATTTTCAATCCTCTTTCACTCATATGCCCCAATCTTTGATGCCATAAGTGAATGGAACTACTGTCATGTTCAGACACAGACACATGATCTGACCCAGTTCTACCTTCTAACTGAAATAGATTTCCTACTTTCTTAGCCTTCATCACTAGTAAGATACCTTTATAGATTTTCATAACTCCACCTTGAATTACAGTATTATATCCATTTGAATCAAGTTCTCCTAATGAAATCAAATTTTTCCTTAAATCTGGTACATGCCTCACATCTGTTAATATTTTTGTTGTCCCATCAAACATTTGCAGTTGTATGCTCCCAATTCCCACAATATTACATGTTACATCATTACCCATGTACATAACACCATCATCAATTGATCTATATGTTTTAAACCAATCTTTATGTATACACATGTGGTTAGATGCCCCGGAATCTAACAACCAATGTTGATCATGTTTTGAAATATTAACTGATAATACCTCATCACTCATACCTGAACCAGATACTGAACCTGTATCTGTGGCGTTGGCTTCCTTCTTTTCTATCGAAGAGCCTTCTTTAGTAGCCTGCTTTCGCTTCCAGCAATCCTTTTTCAGATGTCCAGCCTTGCCACAATGCCAACACTTCACCTTTGGCTTATTTCCTTTGGACTTTGAGCGAGAGTCGCTATGCTTTCCCCCGAAGTGTCTCTCTCTTGAGCGACCTCTGGCCATCATTACCTCTGATGTAGAGGTATCTGCATTCGACCTCTTCCTCGTCTCCTCAGCCAACAAGGCTCCAACAACATCATCAAACTCAAGGATATCTGATGTACTAAAGCTTATGGAAGTAACAAAGTGATCCCAGGATTCAAGCAATGAACATAATAGAGTTATTGCCTTATCCTCTGAATCAAATTTCACATCTAAACTGTCTAATTGCACCAATAAGGTATTAAAAACATTCAGGTGATCAGCAATTGAGGTACCTTCAGGCAGCGCCTCCAGGACTCTGGACACCACATATCTCCACAATGGTATGATATTGTCCACTTTGGGCCTAAGCCCTCATGGATTTGCTTTTGGACTTACCCCCAAAAGGCCTCATACCAATGGAGATATTTGTCCATCCTTATATACCCATGATCCTCCCCACTTCTAGTCAATGTGGGACTTTGGTCGTATACCCAACACATGTGAGCCAAAATTTTGGAGGGTGTTGTATCTGCTACAACACAGACAAAGTTTCCTTGTCATGGAGACTCGAGACAATGTGGTCTCGAACTCCATCAAGGATTATCCACCTCACCTTCCCCACACACTTCTTCCATTCAGCCAAATTCTGTGCATCCAATGTTGTTGGCTTAGGAATTTCTTGATCAACAAATTCCTTCAAGCCTTTATCCTCTAGCACAACCTCCATTCTATCCCTCATGGATATAAAATTTGAGATGCTTTCCAAACCATACTCGAGCCGCAAACTATAAAATACCATCTACTGATCCTGAAGTATGTATTGAAAATATGAATTTCACCTTTAACCCAAAACTCAAAACTTCGAAATCTCCTCTAGTATATTGTTCTCAGCTTTGATACCATGTAGAAAATCATAAATAATCACAAGCTCATGTAATGTACTAAAGCAAAAGACAAGAATCTACTTCTACTTTCAACCGGTGGAACCCAATAGATCAATGAAAACAATATGAACATGAAGAAGATAAATCAATGGCACATAACACAAGATGTATCTAGGAAAATCCACTACTCAAAACCCTGCTATCTGTATTGCATATATCAAAAATATGAGGATACAAAGATTATTCTCATTGGAACAATTCCACACAAGTATGCCCACTTCACTTGGCTCACAAGTTAGCTCTTGGCCAACACTTAGCCAATTTTGTAGCTCTCCAAGCTCCTAATCTCTTGCCTAATTCCTACGATGAATATCTTGTATTTAAATGGACTTCATGCTTCCAAAACTATGGAATCCAAACATAGGATCAATCTCTAATGCATGCATGATATTTACACTCCAGTAAATAATACCACTAACAGTACATTGTCCTTTCACTCTAGTTTCAACTAGGTCTTTCTCTGAACTGACATGCATTAGTTTCTCAAGAGGGAATCTTCAGTTAACTGGAGTAGCACTAGTGGATGCATTAGTTCACCAACTAACTATTAGTCCTCTATTAGTTCCTCAAATAGTTTAGAACTAATTTAACTAAACTTAACTCCATAAACTTAGTGATCTAACTTCTAACTTGATTTAAACTCGTACCGGACCCCTAAAACTTAGGGAGAACATATACATGACTACAAAAAGACTTCCAACTCGAAATTCCTAAGATAATTAAGTTAATTAAAATTAATTAACTATTTACAAGTTGTTATGAGAATATAATTCAATTTTAATTCTTAGTTTAATTCAAGGACAAATTAAACTAGAATTTCTTGTTGCCATTTCTCAACAAGAGCGAGGTCTAGAATCATATACATCATGTCACTTCCATAGGTGTGGCTTTCCTAAATATACATCACAAACTGCAAGAGGAGAAACATCACATAGTACCTCATCCGTGAAGGGCTTGATGATGTAGGGAAGGCGACACTGCTGGCTGATGCGAAGATCTTGTCCTTGGTGAGGCCACCAGATGGTGTACAGCTGTGGATTTCATGTATTATTTGGGCCCAGCCGCTTCATGACCTCTACTCAAATGAATTTCTTTTGGCTCCTGCTGTGAACAACGAACTGCAGCGGAGAACCCTTCACCCACATCTGTGAGTGGAAGAGGCGTCCCCCCTCCTATGGATCTTCAAGCTCAATCTTCTGGATCTTGGTGGTGGCCATAGTGGCATTGGGTTCCACATCAATGATATTCTTCCCTTTGTCATTCCCCTTATTAGGTTCGGATTCAGAGTCAGAACATGCATCCGATTCAAAGGCCTTCAGCTCGTCCACCAGTGACTTCTTGGCCCGACACTCACTTGTGTTGTGAGTGGAGCTCTTATGGAATTCACACTATTTTCCCATGTCCTTCTTTGCCTTCATGGTGTTGTTCTTTTCTTGCGGCTTTGATGAGATGTCCTAGGTACCCCGCCTTGGCTCTGTCCTTTACTCTGTGATTTGGGGGTCCGTTTTCCTTGCTTTGGATTCGCATATCCAAAGTGTCGCTTCTTCTGTTTAATCTTATGCTAAATCTTGACGGCGTATCATTACGCTATGTCGAGCGAGGAAATGTCCAGAAACTCATCTCGTCCTGGATATAGTTGTATAGACAGCCGCGGTACATGAGTACCAAATTTTGCGCAGTGTCCTTGATACCTAGCTTTGTACGAAGGTTATGGAAAATATTTGTGAACTCTGACACATGTTGGTCCCTTCCTTGTTGTAGCATGCTCCACTTTATGTATTGATCTTCATAGCTCCCAACATGGTAATATTGTCCCTTGATGGTCTCTCAGAAATAATCCCAAGTGGGTGCAGTTGAAAACAGTGAGGGTTCATTCTTGTCCCTTTGCTCACAATAGGTTTCCTACCAGCCTTGACGTGTGGGGTAGTTTTGAGAAGTAAAAGTAATCTTCTCCCAATTGGAAAAGTCATGAACTAAAAAATATCCATCCAACAGATTTAACCATTTATTTATGGCATCTGCATCTATCAGTCCCTTAAATATGGGAATAACGGAGTTAACTTATACCGTAAAAGGAGTGGCGCTTCCAGAGTGGCTGCTAGATGAAGATGCGTCGCCTGTGGGTATCCATCGAAGGATCTGGGCAAAGCTATCCATGATCGCGTTCCTATTTTACTTGAGGGCTTCCTCGAGCAACATTTTGAAAGGATCTCCTACCCCCTCATCTTTCTTTTCTTCCACCATGGGAGGTCATCAAGGTTTGTGAGGCTGATCATGAAACGGTTCAACTAGACCGAGCCCTAACTCCTTATACCCTGACCTTGTTGGGGTCATGTAAAGAAAAACAGAGAAAGAGAAGACTCTTCTGATACCATTGATATGAACTTAAAAATGAATGCAAGAAATTACATATATACTCATAAATACAGAGATGCAATAGAAAAACACTTCATTTCATTAATAGAAAAATATTGAACTATGCTTACAATTGGAATGGAAATAAGATAGCTCAGGGAATGGTAGTGTATCTCTGAGAAGATCTGTGGTGGCTACATCCCAACTCAACTATGTTACGATGAGGCTCAAGGGTCTATTTATTATTGAAAAACATGAGAAAACCCTAAACAACCAAAACCGTAACCCTAAGAAATGTAACACTAAGATTTTGTGGGCCCCGTTGGGGTTAGTTGGGCAACCAACTTCCCGAGGTCATAATTTGGCCATATTATCTCCATTTGGCATGTATGATACCTTGTTGGAAATATTTTTATGAGTACTATGTTGGCATTATGATTCAGGTTTGGCGCTATGACACAAGTGTTGTACTTGATGGCAACTCTCTCAGGTGGCAAATCTCTGTTCAGGCTCTCAAAATCATAGAAAAAGAGATACCCGCAAGTGAGCTTAAGAAAAGTCGCGGACCCGCAGGTGCCCCGAACAAGAAGTGCGGGCATACCCGCAGGTTTTCCAAACAAAAGGTGCAGGCGTCAAATTCACTCACTTCAATGCAGAGAAGCGTGCACACGTGGGAATTTTTATGATTGGTCCATGGTATTTAGTCTGACGTACAGGATCCTATGGTTTTGGTCTGTGGTATAGGATCTAATTTATTGAACCCCGGTTTCGGATCCTTTGTATTGGTTTTCGATGGTTTTGTTCCATGGTTTGAATAAGGGCTTGCTTATAAAAAGGAAAGGAGATCACTTCGCTAGTCACTGGTGAAATTTGAATATCTTAAGATCTGAAATTTTGGGTGATCGGTTTGAAAAGCTAGATCTAAATCAAGGTGTAATCTATAAATTGTAAGGCAGATCTATTGATAGGTCGTGATTTCTCTGGCACATGATCAGATCTGTGGATCTGACTGTCAGTGGAACATTGAAGGACTGTTAACTTGGCTCTATTCAGAGGTCCGCAGGCGATCCACAACGCAGGTGCGGAGCTACGCAGTGCAGCAGAAGGCATAGGTGCGGCGGTCCACAACGTAGCAGGGGGTGCAGGTGCGGAGGTCCACAGCACAGCAGAAGGCACAGGTGCGGAGGTTCGTAGCATAGCAGAAGGTGCAAGTGCGAAGGTCCGCAGCGCAGCAGAAGGCGCAGGTGTGGAGGTACGCAGAGTAGCAGAAGGCGCAAGTGCGGAGGTACGTAGAGTAGCAGAAGGCGCAGGTGCGGAGGTACGTTGTCGGGTAGACGGTGCAGCTGCGGAGCTGCGTAGTCCAGACACAGAAGAACTGCGGATATTCGCAGGTTTCTATTGGTGAAGTTGCGGACTTTTCTTAAAATATTTGTTGGCTGCCTTTTATCTATTGCTGCAGTGTTCTGGGTTTATATTACTGGTATTTCTTTTCTGGTTACTGCATTCTGAGAAGTTATTGGTTGACTCATTGGGTGATTTTAAAAGGAGATTGGTTGATTCACATGTACTTGATGATTATTTGATGTTCATGGATCCAGTTTAAAAATTTATGAAATGTGGTCCTTCGAAGAAAAGAAGTAGCTCAGCACCTACGTACTAATAGATCAGCTAGTACAAGAGCTAAGGGGGTTGTAGCTCCCTTCCAGGAGAGACTGGAAAAAGAGAGAGGGTTGTAGCTCTCAGCAGGTTGTAGCCTGCGTACTGGTAAAGGACTGCACCAGTACAAAACCATTGTAAAAGAAGTTTCTAATTGAAAGAAGATAGAGACATATTGCAGCATGTGGTTTTCACCCACATTGGGTTTCCACCTTATATCTGGTGTTCTTTGGTGTGACTATCTGTTTTTCTTGTTCTTTCTCATTATTATATGGTACTGACATACAAATTAATGATCAATATCTGAAGAATAAATTAAAGTATAAATTTGGAAGATATATTGAAAAGAATTTGATAATACTGATTCACCCCCCCTCTCAGTATTATTTACAACATACTACAAGTTCTTTTTTAGGCCCTTTCCCATGGCTATGGGTTTGCAGTGGACGTCAAAAAAATGTCGTTTAGGGGGTCAAAAATGCTCCGAAAGTTCAGGACCTAAAAAACCGTTAAAAATAGTAAATTCTAAAATGAACAAGGAAACAAATGAAACTGACAAGAGGGTCTAGGTGGAATAGGTGGGTGGCCACCAATATCCACATGGATCAATCCACATGATCAAGGACATATGCAATAAAAGCCATCAAATGTAGACAATTTTTATAGGAAATATTTATGCATAATTGTATTAATCATGAAAGAGGTGGTTACAACATGAGTCGTAATGTTGTAATAACCATTCTTGTTTGTTCCTTCATTCCAATGACTTGCCTTCAAAATCCTTATAGTCAAAAGGTAAGTATTTGAGAAGAGTTTCACCAAGATTTCTTCATATTTTCTAACTAGCCATCTCAATGGCAGATGGTTGTATCTATAGGCTTGCGAAAGGATAAGAAGAGGATAAGGGATAGAGGTTGATATCCAACAAGGTAAGGAAGTGAATCAAATCCATATCACTCAAAGGAGATGTCATCCATGAGGCTTCTAGAATAGAAGCTTCTCAAATTATTTTTATTTTTAGTTTTGTTAAAGTACTGTTGGACCCTATGAGTAGACAAAGTGTGACAATGTCGTAGGTCAAGAGTTACACATAGTGCGGTAACTTTGTAGTGTCGTATATAATCACAACCCCACCTAAATTTCCCTTTAAAATTAAGGTTTTTTTAAGTTATTTTCATAAGATTCTTATCTTCCTAAGTGAGTTTCTCTTCCATCTTCTTTATGGATTGATGGAAACTATGCTTTGAATGGTGAAGGATATGCTTACGATATCATTTGTTTTGAGTATGACAAAATAATGTGTAACATGTTCGTAAAATTATAATAATATTTATTTTTCATCACATTTTGCTTTCATTCTTTTGTACAATTGCAACATTGTTAATTGTTCTCACATTCAGAAAAATAATAAATTTAATATCCATGGCGACTATGGTTTTTCATAGCAGCCATGTTGACTATAATTGATCATTTTAACCACAACCAACTATAGGTGACATCTGTTAATGTACATATTATTTTATGGTTAATATGTTATCAATGTGTTAATTTGTAAATTTGTGTATTATTAATGACTTGTTGATGTGTAGGTAATGTGTATCTTAATGTATTATTAATATTTGTGATTATTGGCTTTTTTCCACATTTTAAGATGTTTTGTAAAATAATGATGCATCCAACCTTTGAATTTTTTTCTTGTTCTAGATTTCAAATTGTTTTCTTTCCTTAATGTTATCTATTCCATGACCTTTTGATTATATATATTTACCTAATATGTTTTTTTCTATACATTGCAGCGTTGATATTTATTTCTAATATTGCAATGTCAATTTTTGAACATTATTGTCTATTATCAATAATGGTTGACATTGTCTAAACATTGTTGACCATAGTGACCATTATTAAGCATAGCTAAGATCATTTGACCATGATTAAATATGATTTTATTCTTAAAAAAAGTTACATAAATAAATATATTATTATTATTATTATTATTATTATTATTATTATTATTATTATTATTAAACTTTTTAAACCTTCATTACAGTTTTTCACCTTAATTAGTTGTGTTCAACCATAATATAATTTTTATAAGCGCTAAAATTTATTATAAAACCTTTATAGTAAATCTTATTATTTATTATTTTTATATTCATTTAAATGTTGTTCTTGTTGTTTTTGTTGTTGTTGTTGTTGTTGTTAAAATAAAACATTTTTCGTATTTTTTTTAACCCATATTATAATTTTCTTTTAATTACATCATTAATTTAAAAAAAAAAAAAAAAACATCTCTAAAAAGCATAAAAACAAATTTACCAATAATAATATAAAATATAAAACCCATTATAATTTACTAATAATAATAATAATATAAAATATAAAACTCATTATAACATAAAAAGTTGTTTGAATTCATATATCCTATTCTTTGTAAATGCATATAATCTCTACCAACTACACCTATCTATCCTCCCTTCCCTAAGGAGCTTATGTATAGTTACATGACCTCGTTAAAAAAAACAAAATTAACAAATAAAAATGGTGTATTTTTTTAACAGATAAATATAAATGGGAAAAAACTATAATTTGTTGAAGAATTTATATCTCTAAAACATTTTTTTATAAATGAAATAGACTAATAAAATTAGGAAATATATTTTATTAAGATAATTAAAGAATATATTTTATTAAGATAAATTATATGATATGATATTATTTATTTATTAATCTATTTTTATTATAAAATTAATAAAATAAACAATTTATAAACTATTTCAAAAATACTACATATCCATTCATTCTATCACTAAATTTTTAAAATATTCAAAACATAAATTTACTATATTACATTTATTATTAATCCAAAAAAATTTAACCTACTATCTAAAATGGAGTGTGGATGAATTCCTTCCACTCCATAATTCATGCTTATCCACTTTATGTTATATAATCAAATAAATTGGTTACTACCCTATAAAGATCATTAGTATTATCATTATTCATGCTTTGAACATTAAAGTCAAGATTGCATTATATTTTTTATTTTTTTAACCAGATTAATAGTCATAAATGAAATGAATAATATGTATTGATAAATCCCCTTTGTAAAGTTCCAAATTAATAGTGTTCATAAAGTTCCAAATTAATAGTGTTTCTAGGGAAATACTTTTTAATACATTTCATGAGATAAGTGATTTTTGACCAAGTATTAATTAAATTTTTGACGTGATTTTCTAATTCTAATATTTTTAGATAGTAATTATATGGCCTTACTATGCATCTATTTTTCATAGGTTTAATTGACTTGCATGTATTCACCAAACATCTTAGAAAGGATGTATTATCATATAATTGACTTTATTTTTTCAAATATACTTATTTTCATTAATTTAGAGCTTTCCTTCAATTTTAAGTTTTTAAATCACATTTTATCATCTTGAAGATTAAAATTAAAGTAATAAAATTAATTTTCTAATATTTATAGTTCTTTTTTCCTTTTCACAGTTAGTTATGAAAAAAAAATATAATAACTTACCACTTCATACCACTCCATAAATTGTTTATTAATTATTTTCCTAATTTAGTTTTTAATAATAAACCATACCATATATTTTTACATAAAGGTATTTTTGAAATAAGTTAAAATTTCATTCCTTAAAAAATAATTACACCATGTAACATTAATTATATATTACAACATATTAGGTAGAAGTTAAAAGATACCCACATGTATTATATCATAATGGTGAGAGCGATAGATAGCTTGTTCTTTAATTAAACCCACTTATATTGTATCCCTCTTAGTTCCATTACTTTTTTTTTTTGCCAATGCTCAATGCAGTGAATGAAATTAGACTTTGAGATATTGTGTTGCAATGTTGGTTCACTTTATCTTTATCATTATTGTATCTAGTTTTTTTTGAGTTACTTGGTTTTATTCAAGATCTTGGTAAGCAATGAATTTTTCGTTTAAAATATTATGTTATATTGTTTAAGTATTTTATCTTTATTTCCATTGTTTGGAAAAATGGAAAGGTTATTGCTTTGAGTTATATTTCCTATACAATTTGCTTTTATTTACCTTGCTTTGACAAAATCCTTTTAATTAAGACTATTATAACCACTAAATTCTTTGTTTCCTATTATGTCATCACTTTTTTTAAGTCATATATAATAATTTTGAGAGGAACTCACTACTCATGAATCTAGATACAATAATTTTGAGAGGAACTCACTACTCATGAATCTAGATACCATTAATTAATTATCACCATTCACGTGTGACAAAATATTATATAATAAATGACAAAATATTATATAATAAAATTTATGTTTTATTGGTTGACAACCTTCCACATGAATTAATTGAAAATTTTACCAACATCTTCCATTAAATAAAAAACAATAGCTCATCTCTTCTCTCTGCCCGTGAAGGTTATCATTACATTTGGGTACATGCCAATGTGACATAGTTCACAAAGATAAACCTCCATTAAAAAATTACTTAAATATGGTAATTATGAACATGGAATTTAGTGTCTGACATTAAAATTAACATGTGAGACCTCATTTTATGTTGTTTATAATAATAGATTTTATGACATAGGTCATATGGAGAATTTAGAAAATGGATTGTTTCCTGGTTTTAAGTGGACAATTTTTTCAAGATTTTGTAATAACGTTAAACTTAAGCTTTTCTCCCCTACACTCCTTGGGTTAGGCATTATAGAGTTGTATATTGAAAACATATAAATTAAAATATTAAGAAGGAATCAAGAATATCCAAAGAAATATGGGTTGGTAATGAGGTAAGTTAGATTATTGTTGTAAGCTCAAATGACAGAGATGTTAATAACTCATTTAAAAATAATAAAATAATATTTATATTAACAAACTAAAAATAGTAATGGAAAAAATGTTCGCCATTAATAAATTAGTTCAATTTCCACCTTAATTTTACATCAACTTTATAGAGAAATAAAGTAATTGAAGGTGAAAAAAAATTAATTTACTTCATATGCAATTTATTCAATTACTTAATATTATTGATATTACATGATACATAATTCTTTTTATTTTCACTCGATATGTAATATTTAAAATAAAAATATATTAACAACTAAAAATAAATTATTGTAGTGTGACTCATAAATAAAATGCTTCATGTACATATTAAATAACATAATTTTATATGAATAGACAAAAAGAAAATAATTTAAATTAAAAAAATAATGCATTTTTACTTTCCATTGTAAGGTATGTGTGTAATTTATTTCATTCTTAATATGGAGTTAATATGTATATAGAAGTGATACATAATATTTAGAAAACATTAACAACTAAGAAAAGTTTAGTGTGAAATTATTATTCCATTAATAGGTTATTTCTAATTCAAGGTAACAAAGATATTTGTAATTACTTTAGTGTTTAATATGAATTGGCATGTAACATTTAAAAATATATTAATAACAAAAATAACTCAATATACTTATTTTCCAAAGAAAGAAGTCTGATCATATGGCTAGCAAGGATTTGAACTTGGGTGGGGAAGATCACATGTATTCCACCCAATCACCCTATATATAGAGAGAGATGTTCTCTACTTCACAGTATGAGGGAGCATGTATTAACATTTTAATGTGAAAAATGTGAAACATAAATAAAATATTTGAATTTCAACTATGTAAATATTATATAAAACAAATGAAAATAAAAAAATATCCTATAGTTAAAATATTTTAGTAGTGTGTGGCTCAAAACTAGTACAAATCCATCTTAACTCCATATCTACCAAGAACTTAGAGTAATCAAATCTCTCAAGTTGCAAACATGTCCTCATGTTTTTCACTCAAAAACTTGAGAGATTTGATCCATCTAAGCCCTTGGTAGATCCAAATTTAAGATTGATGGATGCTAGTGAGTATATATTGAATGACTAACAAAAATCAAAATATACTTTTAAAAAAATCAAACTTAAATAAAATAATTAAAATAAGTTATATATATATATATATATATATATATATATATATATATTTTAAAAACAATGTAAAAATTAAATATAAAATGTGTGTACAAAAATATTTTATATATCTTTTTGATCTCCAACATCATACCTTAATAAAAAAATCATTATATATCATTATAGAAGATATTTATCACCCTCCATTTTAGAACGAAAATACCCCTTCTTATCATGATAAGCATCATCTAAATCTAAATCCAAATTAAGCACATTGTCTCCCCTCCTCAATTTGAGCACATTGTCTTCCATCGTCAATTTGGCGAATTAAAAATTGATGTGAAATATAATAAATCGGGACTTTAATGAAATTAATTAGGTATTACTAATTCACCCTATTTTAAAAAATAAGAGAGGTTAGGGTTTGTTAAGAGGTGGAAAAAATATCAAAATTGTTTAGATACGGTAAATTTGCATTTTTGTTTTATGTTTCGGGTTTTTAGTTTAATATAACTTTTATATATTTTTGTTTCTTTTTTAATATTCTTTTATATTAACTTTATTTTAAATAGCAATACTATTTACAAAATTCAAATGTACCAAATATTTTTCAAAACTCTAACATAAATACAATAAAAAAACATTTTAAACAATATTTACAAAAATAGAAGTTAAAATATGGACTTCCAAATAATATATTCCCGTTACTTAAAACCTGTTTTATGGTAGATTAATTGTTTTGCATTTCAAAAGATTTTTTTAAGCATAATTTCCAATTAAATTTACTAAAAATTTGACAGCAATTTGTTGAAATAAACATGTGAACACAGCACAATTTATATGTTCCATAAAATTTTAGAAGGCTTTACTTCTATTTACATAATTAAAAAAAAAAAAATCACAAAAACATATGATCCTAAAAAAATTATTCGCCAAGTTTTAACCAACAACTCTGAAAAAATAAAATAATTATACAACTCATTGTTTAGATATTTTTATTTCTAGTAACAATTTTTATAGTTGCGACCATAAATTAAACAATATTGCATATCTCCATTTCCTATAATAATTTTTCCACCTGTATTCACTCCGCCACTCTCTATACTTATTCGGATTCTTTCTCAGTTTCGTCATTCGTTTCATCCACTAAATTTCCAACAATTTCCACATGTATTCACTCCACCACTCTCAATACTTATTCGGATTCTTTTCCAGTTTCATCATTCGTTTCCTCCACTAAATTTCCCACCTCAATATTTGGTTTTAGGAATTTTTTTTCTATATTGAATTCATCTTGGTGCGATATAGGCACGGAGCAGGGAACTAATGATAGTACCTGCCTGTAATCTGAACTACAAGAGCATGCTCTCCCAAACAAAGCTCTGGGCAGTCGCATGGATTTCCAATGATATCAAAGGCAAGCGATGGATGCCCATAAACATGTACAGCGACAACAGAGCAATGGATGCCCATAGACAAGTACAGCAGCAACAACAATAAGATGAGAAACAGAGACACGTAGTACTTGTTAATATGTTGAGACATAGAAACACCTCGCATTTATTGATATATTTATAAAAATGAAAACTGCAAAAATTATTGTATAAAACCTTTAAATAACGTAATCTGATATTTTAAGCATGAAAACCAGCCATATAAAACCTTTTAAAAAATCATATAACTGAGGAATCATAATTCCAAATTTAATATTATCATAGTTAATGAGATATCATATTTTGAAATGTTTTTATTCCTTGAATTTTAGTAATTTTAGGGTTAAATGTTTTTCCAAGTAAAATATTTTTTTTAAGTAAGTTGGGTAGATTTTTTTTTTTCATTAATTAATTAATAAGCAAGTTATAACCACCTAAAACAAGTTAGGTGGCCTCAATGAGATTATTAGGCAACTAAGTCTCTTGGCCATCTAACCGCATGATAAGCCATCCAGTAGCAAAAAATATTGAGTCTTTCTATCGAAGATATATAAGTTTGATTATCATGTCCACATTTATACTCTATTTTCCTATAAGCGTATATCACTCCAACTGAAAAGTAAAGGCTATCCACATAAATACTAATAAAAAATGAGAGAAATCAAACATTATAATCATCTCGCTCGACAGGGGCAGATTCAACCGAAGCCATATCTTTAGCATTCGAACCAAGCAGCTTTGTGTATGACAACAGACAAGGGAAGTGTTTCTCCATGCGGCCGAGGCGGCTTTCTTGTTTTTGCATTTGAAATTGCAGCTTCTCGAAATCCTATTTGTAATTGGGAAGGTCTTCTACAGCTGTCGCCATGCCCATCGAAATTTTCTTCATGGCCTTGCCCAAGAGACTTTTCATAAGCCAATACCGATACAGGGTCTGCTTGAACTGTGTCACTCGCCCTCGAGTGTGTCCAGGTTCTAACACAAGGATGTGCCAGTCTTCCATCTCTCTCTTGGTTGCGCTTGTCTAGCAGTTCAAATCGGCTTCCCACTCCTCTATCAGTGTCTTGATCTCCTCATTGGTTCCCTCCCTATATGTTGAGCTCGCTTCATTGATGAGGTTAGCAATAGACTTTCTACCGTGTCTCCCTCCTAAGGAGTTGGGTTCATTCTTATGCTCAATCACCCAAGGTCTCTTTCCTTGGCCCCTGGTCTTTATTGTTCGAGTCATAGCCACACAAAACCGATGTCTGATAATCAAATACAAACTGGCAAACCCCTGTGTCGGTGAGGAGGCAAACCTCGAAACCCCTTGCGCCCAAGGAGGCTTACCTATCTCCATACTTATCATGAAGGAAATAAACTAGAATTGACAATCAGTTATGCTTTGTCGTTCCATCGCATGTAAGCTCTACCACCCACCAAAGTCCTTCATCCCAACTGTGCATGCAATCTCATGCCCCCCAAGTCCTTTTTCATAACAAACATAATTAAAAATCCCAAACCCATTATGGCCAATCCCGTACCCGTGTTGGAATTCATTTGCCCCAACTGGCACACCACCACAAAAACTACCTTGTAGCGTCTGTAACCTAGGCCATGGGTGCGGCATCCCAACAACCAGCCAGCCCTAGGCCCTTTAGCATAGTGAGCCTAAACACAAAGTCCAAGCCTCTCACACCCAATTCTTGCATTTTTGTGACCATCCCCCCAACCCAGGTAATGCAACACCACCTCAACAACCCTGCAAAATCTAGGGTGGCTCATCCCCTCTATAGTGACCTTGTAGCCATTACGACGCAAGCCTTGGTTACACAACCCTAAAATCTAGCCATCTAAGACCCCTTTGCCAAACAACCTTCACCCAACACTCCAAGTCTAGCATAGCCATCTCCTGTTGCATGCCATCTCCAAGACCCCAAACAACACTTCCCTACAGCAGCGACCCCATAGACCCTGTGACCCGGGCCTTGGGTGTACAAACCCATAAGCCATCCAACCATAAAAAGGAAAGCTTCAACATTGGGAGAGACATTTACAGCATCCCAACACGAGACACACCGGTCTTCAAACCAGACTAGATAGTACCATTCCCTAGGCTTGACACCTTTACCCCATAGCCAAATTAACCCCATGCGAGAAAGGAAAATCTCATAGCGGAGTGACATCGAAGAGGTTCCAGTGGGACTCAAGTTCTTCTTCCAGATTACCGACGCCAGACAATTCCCCCAACCCAAATTGCTCCCCTGCACCAGCTAGTTGCCCCCATGCAGAATCCATAAAGCAAACCAGAGACAGAGGAGCATGATGGACAGGAGGAAAAAATAGTTTACGTACCTATTTGCCTTCGTTTGGAGATGATGGAACCTTTGTCGCCTTTGGAGATGCTACACTAAACCATTTACAAAGTCCCCTTGCTGCAAATGCTAAACCACACTTACTTGGCCATGGAGACTACCAACACCCTTCCCACTATAATCGTCACTAGGTAGAAAACTTCCCGCAAACCTCTACCACCTTTCTCTGTGGTGGTAACCTTATGAATGCGAAAGGCCGCCGCACCCATCACCTCGAGCATGTGCGGGGTGGTGGTGTTGTAACTTAGCGTACTCAGCATTGAAACTATCTTGATGTAGCCGTCCTCTAGCTCGCACCCCGATCGAGGGAAGTAAAATATTTTTTTATTTTTGTTAACAATTATATTTTATTTTATTTTTATTATATTGATTTTATTATTTAATATTTATTTTTAAAAAATATTTCATATGATTTATTTATTTAACTTTGCAAAATTAAATTTTAACTAACTTTTGAGTTCAACATATTTCTTAATTGTTTTATACAGTGAAAAAGCCTATTAAATTGTAAATCAACAGTATAAACAACCATCATTAAATACTATCTAAAAACTATTATTATAAAAAATAACATCACTTAAAATTATCTCATAATAATTCAAAAAAATCTAACTCTTAACTTTACATATATTGCCATTATATCTTTATATTTTCAAGCCCTTATTTTATGATAAAGAAAATATCTATTAATTAAATTACTTTATTTTTACCATTAAAGAAAAACAAAAATAAATAAATTATATAACTGATTTGTGGAAGTTAAAAAAAATACACCAACAAAACACTCACTCCTTAAAAAAAACACACTCCCTCCATGATGAAACCATGGAGAACAAATCCACCTTAACAAGCGACATGGTCACATGGAAAGATGATATTACAACAATAAATGGATGGGAATTTCCATTAACTGCAATCCACCTGCAGTTACTGCCTACACGCAACCGATTGGCCTGGCTGACATGGTTCAGCCATCACAATACAACGAAAACCGCACGTCATGTGACACAGACACAAGACACTTGTTAATATCTTGGGAGATAGAGACACGACATTGGTTGTCAAGAGGAACCTCCCAAGAGAATGTGTGTGATAAGACAATTTAAACAATTATATCATTAAAAATAATGGTACATTGTAAAATTTTTATCATATAGAGTATATTATAATCCCCTAAAATGTTTGGACTTTTAATTAATTTCTAAATTTTTAGAAACTAATATTAAATTTTATTTTTTTTAAATTTTAAATTATTTTTAAAGTTTTTAAAATTTTAAAATTTCAATTTCTAATTTTTAATGGGGATAACTATAACTAATTTAATGTAAATCACATTTTTAAAATTAAAAATTATTTAAAACATAAAAATCTTAAAAAAGAAAAAGTTTATTTTTTATATTATATTTTATATTAATTTAATTTTCTTTTTTGACATAGAAATTCTATCCTAGATTATTTATTTGTACCTAAATTATGATTAATATAAATTTAAAGTAAATAAATAACTTGTTACAATAATTTGTTTATATATATATATATATATATATATATATATTTATATGGTTTATACACATTATTTAATATAAAAATACTGGGCAGTGTAATTTCTCTTCCTTATTTGGTCTTATATATTAAAGATGGAATAAAATGTGCACAAAAGCAACTTTTGTAATAAACCATGATGTTGGGGCTAATATTTCATCGAAAATTATCTATGCCCGTGTCTCTATTTTGCTCAAGATTATCTAGTCTATTAATTAATTTAGTTATTCACTTCATTGTATTAGAATGTGTTTCATTTTTAGATTTATGAATATGTTCAAGCATTCAATAATTGTTATCGATTAATTTTTTCATAAGAAGCTGATACTAAGCAACAATTGTACATATTATATTTGTTTATAATGTTTTCATGTTTTATTTATTTATATATTACTTTTTGCATAAAAAACGGGTACTAAGCAACAACTGTACTTATTACACTTATTTATAATTTTGTAATTAAATAGCTTCCAATTTTAAAAATTAAATCTTTCTCACTAAGATAAAATTCAACCAAAAAGTTATTATTGGTGTGGCTAGTCTCATTTTCAAGTGAGGCAATGGCAACGATTATTTAACTTATTATGCATCTATTAATGGGAAACAACTGTAAATGGACATCATTGGATCTCACAACTAGTTAATGGGCAACAATTGTATATGAGCATTGTTAAATCGAAAAACAAATTATCACTTAAATCCAACAATATGCATATACAACAGCCTCTAATTAACTACCACATATCGAGCTAGATAATTGTTGCCCAATAACATTTACTCTGCTGAAAAGAATTACTAATTAATTATAGTATTACTCATTAATATTTTACCATTCATTAATTTAAAATAATCTTTATCCATTTTACACCAAGAGAAAATAAATTTAAAAGATACAAAGTTTACTTCCGAGACAAAAGCCACGATACAAACATGATCTGTGGTCATCTGAACCACACCAGAGAAACCTAGAAGATACAAATTTTACTTCCCAGACAAAAGCCACGATACAAACATGATCTGTGGTCATCGGAACCAAACCGGAGAAACCAAATTTGAAGATACAAATGTTACTTCCCAGAAAATGAGCATGATACAAATATTACCTGGGATCATCCGAAAGATACAAATATCATTTGTGGTCATCCAGAACCAAACCAGAGAAACCAGATTTAAATGATACAAATTTTACTTCCCCAGACCATCTCTACGATACTAATATGATTTGGGGTCAAATTTAAAAGATACAAATTTACAAATATGATCTGTGATCATTCGAACCAAACCAGAGAAACTGTACTACAGATGAAGCTGGGCTCAGAATTTTGATGGACCACGGTTGAAAATTAGTATTAAATTGAAGGCCAGCTGTGCCAGCCTGTCATGCAATGCTTAGCCACGTCTTTGACCACGCGCTTCACCAGCGCTGCTTCATAGCTGCAATGCTCAGAGTTTATAAAAATCATCAAAATCCAAAAACAGAAGCAGAAACCGATAAATATATAATATCAACGCAGAGTTTATAAAAATCAACAACATCCCAAACCGAAGTAAAAACCGATAAATATATAGGAACAGGGAAGATTGAGTTATTTACCCATTGAAATCTTCCTGAGGTGACCAGCCAGAGAAACGACAGAGCTGGAAGCGCGCGACCTTCCATTGGTGGATTTCCTGTGGGATGTATCTCCCACTCATCGTAGGCTCTTGGAATGCTTCGGCAAATGGGCTCCCACATTGGTCTGGCCGCCGAACTTGCACCGAGTGACGTAATAAAACAGAGGAATGACAATGGATGACCCGTTTCCCTGCCTCTGCAGCACTAATGTTGAAAGGAGAGTTGGGAATCAACCCATGAGAGCTAGGTGCAACATATATGGTTTCCCCACCCTTAACCCAAACTGTGGGCTCTGGCATCTGGAGAGAATTATTTTCGAGTAAAAAATATTTTGGAGTAGTTTTCAAGTGTGAATTTTTTAGAGTTTTTAGCAGATGTCTATCTAAATCTAGTCAAAGTTGTTGATTTGTGTTATTTAAACTGGTTTTTAAGTGCTATTTTTTTGGAGTTTTTGGCACATTTCTAGTCTAAATCTAGTCAAGGTCAAATCTTGATTTTCGCAGATTTCTAGTCTAAATCCAGTCAATGTTAAATCTTAATTTGTGTTGTTTAAAGTAGTTTTTTTCAGTGCATATATGGATTCAACACCCTCATAAACCTATGGCACACTTCGATTGTGAAGAGTTCACTTGTCAAACTTGTGATTTCAATAAATCATAGCCAAATTTTAGACAAATTAGATGGGAATATAAACCAAAAAAAATTCTGAAAAGTCAAAACTACTCCATTTTTTCCAAAATAAATTATGAAAGGCTTGAGAATAATTGAACTATGTGGAGGAGAGTATTACTCTTCTCAATATTATGAATCAGTTAAAATTTATTACATTGGGGACATCAACAATAAATAGCTGGAATGAGATTCAACTTAATTGAACTAACTGACACCAAGGTGGCTGGAATTAGATTTTCCAACACTACCCCTTAATTAGAATGACATAAAGATTTAATTTAAATGCTAATCTATGTCTCTTCTAGGGTTACAATTTAAAAAATTGACTTCAACTATATTTACTCTTCTTTTTCTCTTCTTCCAAATCTTGTAGCCTCTAAATTGTTTCAACTTTTTCTTCTTCTTGTATCCTTCAAAACTTAGTTTCTTCTTTTGCTAGCGTATGTCTTCCATTATTCCATGTTGTTTAAGCATGCCCTAGACTTCTTCAAAAATCTACTTGTATGTGGACTGCTCCCACATGTCATCTTTTGTTTTGTGATTTTCTTCATCAATTTGTTGCAACATAAGTTTATAATAAAAATTATTTATTCAAGGCTGCAAGTCCTGAAATTTTTATTAATATCCTCATCATCTATGCTATCTTCAACATTCATTTCTGCAACTTCTATGCAGACATTATCAAGGCATGGTATTGCAATCCATGCTTTAAGGACATTTAACTCTTCTTCATAATGTCATGTTTACCTGCACATTGGAAATCAATGGTAAGTCCAAAAACATCCACAAATCTACATTGGTTATGTTCCTTTTGTTCTGCAATGAGAGTTTTCTCTTGTTTTGCTTCTCTTTTTGTGTCTGCTTTTGTCTTTGTTCTCTCTTCGTGGGATTCCTTTTTTCCTTTGTCTCTATCTCTTCCACTTTTTTACTAACTTGTGCAACTGCAAACAAGTTGTCTTCTCGTTGGTTTTTAGACCCAAGTGGGTTTATCTCACCGAATAGCATTATGTCGATATCATGTTTTTGTTGCAACATCCACAACCATTCAGTGTTAGGAAATAAGTCTTCATCAAAGTTGACATCAACAAATCGAATTGTTGGATTCACCTTAACATTGGTTGCTTCAATGATGGCTTCATTGTTATCAACAAGCTCTGTTGTTGGATTCACCAAATTGTCATTAGCAAACTCTATTGTTGGATTCACCAAATTTCTGTCCACTTGTGGCTGTGCACAGTGGGGTTCATGCGCATCTATGTGCTCCTTCTATGCTTCTTCTGCAAGTTCTTCACTCATCATCCACTTGTGACTAAGCACAATTGGATTCACCAAACTCTTCATCTTCAACTGGATTACTCCTCCTTACACGAAAACTCTTCTTAAGGGTATCCCAAGCTTCTGTGGTTGTCTTTGCTTTATTCATTCTAGCTGTTATTTCAACTTTCTTAGCCTCTTGGCTTTTCCCATTTGTTGAGTGTTGGCTCACTATGACTCAACAAGAAAAACAAACCGTATACATCACAACTAACTGCAACAAAAAATGATGATACTGCTTGGCTTCCGTAAACAAATGAGTCTACAAATGCTCTACAAAGACCTTACTTCCAAAAATTTTCTGCTAAAATGACACTTTCACAAAACTTTCATAAAAATAAAACAACACCCAAACCCAATTGAAACAATGCCTTTTTTTAATCTTGTTTTCAAGACCCTTTTGTTTAAAAAAGTCTCTTTGGAAAAAAATATATACCATAAACCTTTTTTATTTTCTTAAAACATTTTTTTCAAATCAGCACCTCACTTTTTTTTTTGGGCTTGTTATAAAAAACAGAGCACCCTTTTCATTAAAAAAAATCAAATAGTGAACCTTACACCGCTGGAGATTATAGGCATAAACAAATATTTGCAATTAAAATCCAATACATCTCAGATTGTGAACTTTCAACCTTTTAAAATCAAGGACATTTCCAAATAAATAGATTGGCTGCATGGCAGCTAGTCCCTGCCGTGAACATTGGTAAATATGAAGATGAAAATGTCAAGATCAAGTGCATTTATGATGTTGGTTCATTAGTATGCAATGGTACATCTATCATGTGATAAATACAATGTAAAACTATGATCCTTATATTCAGTAAGACAATGATAGGTCCGGCAAGAGATAATAATATATACTACAGTGACCTTGACTTCGACTTGGACAGTAACTCTGATGGCTTTGATGTATGTCATGATAATATGTGTGTGACATATATCACAATGGTTTGAAGACATGATAATGAGTTAGATGCATCTTTAACATGACAACAACCTGTACAACAACTTTTGGTACATGTATATCAGTAGCCAAAGCCAAAAAATCCTCTTGATCTTCTGCAACCAAGTAAAATGATTCTCGATGATTGGAAGAGGCTTTATTCAAAAACAAAGACTAATTTTCGGCAGGTTGTTCTTTTCAATTGATTGTTAAAATTTTGGTGTTTAGGTTTTTAAAGTTGTCCAAAACTTCGAAATCTTTTTAATCAACTTCGACAAATTTAAGCCATATACTACGTGTTATTCCGACCATTGAATGTGTTTAATAAGATATTTTATTTGTAGATGTGTGGTTATTTTTTATTATTAAAACTGTATTATTAATGTGCTATATTGAATTTTTTTTATCAATTTTGATAAATTTAAACCATGCACAATGCCTTATTCTAACGGCTAAATGTGTTTAATTGCTACATAATTTGTAAGACACTTTATGATTGTACTTTTGTATTGAAATTAATTGACATTGCAAGAAAGTAAGGATTAATAACCAAGTTAATGAAAAAAATATAGGTTGCCTTATTGAGAGGATGATAGGTTCTAATGTGATTTCAATGAAATAACAAAAAGTTCTTATCATCCGAGCAAAAGAAGAGACATTAAGCATAGGAATGAAGTCTTCTTTATTAAAAGAGGAGACACTTAGAATAAGAATGAAACGTTCTTTATTAAAAGAAGATACATTTATAATGAGAATGAAGTGTTCTCGATTATTGTATAATTTGTTCTGACACCACGAGCGTTATCTCTAGAAACCACTAGGCATGGTGTAGAGGGCGGTTTATAGTTTTTATTGGCCACATGACACAGGGGCTACTGTGCGTATACCCACAGTATGCATATAGAATGCATAAACTAATTTCCCCAGCAATTTCAGGCTCTCTACCGAGTCAAATCTTCAATATATTAATGATTAAGGCTCTCTTTATTAAACTCTTATGCATAATGATTCATTACAATAGCCCAGTGTTTCCCTTTATTCAATCCTTCTATCGGGACTTTATAACTCACTCTCCATCTGACTTTAATCAATCCTTGATTAATTCTTTATTAAACCTTAATCCACATATATACAAGCCCCCACTCTTTACTTTGGTAAAATATATGGATTTACCCATAAAATCATCTATCACCCTTTATTCTATTATAAACCCTTTATAATAGAAATCCTTTGTAAACATACATTTTCCTCTTTTCCCGATGCATCCCTTTATTGCTAATCGCAATCGGGGTTCTCCACGGTTCACTTTAACATGCGTTCCTCCTCTGCATCCGATATGTGACTAATGTAACCTTCTAGACTTCAAATATAACACAACTGTGCATATAACATTATTGGGTCCGCTCCATCGCTCGTGGCATTCCATTTTCGCCAACACATCACCATCGAACATTTGTGATGCGATCACTTTGTTGATCACATCGGTATTGCATGTCACAATTTCCTAAGGCCCCAAGGTTAATCACTCATCAACATAACATTGCAATGTGATATTTCTTAAAGCTCCTCCATTGTTGACCTTATTTCTTATCCGATTATCCACGCTTCGATCGCATATTGCAATCGCTCAAGGTTTGAGGTCGAGGTTCATTGCTCCTATTGCTTTCCTCCGATGCGATATCAATAACTCCGCTCTACTCTTTGCGACTTAATCCTGGCCGTTGATCATAAGGATCCAATGGCTCCTGTGCACAATGTTTCATTCCTTCGTTCTTCCATCCTCTTGGGTTTTTACGCTATTTCTTATGTTTTTTCTGTGGTATTTAGGGTTCTTCAAAGGTTTTGGATCTTCCACTATTCTGCTACACACTCTCTCCTGAGCTTAACTCCACGTGACTTCCTCCATCACTGTTCTTCCAGAGCATTATCTTGATCCTTCAAATGGATTGTATGGCCCTTTACGATCCTCTGTCACATTCTTTCTTTACTCTGTGTATTTGCTCTCCTCTTTGCATTCATCGAACTTCGCCTGCATATATATATTATGAAAATATCTTATTCATCCACAATTTATGATTCGATACTCAAAACACACACTTGCAAAGTTGGAATTAAATCTGCGTATTTATAAATATAACAACTGATTACATAATTAGACTCTTCTATCTCTCTAGCTCGATCTTCTAATATCAATGGCCTTTGTTCCTCTATTGCCCATAGGCTTACAGTCACACTCTCACTAGCTGACTAGCTCGCTGGCTCCTCCCTCCAACCTCTCTCCTTTTCTTCTTTTCAATACATTATTAACAATTTCTTTACAGTTGAGGAACTGTTCCTCAGTTACTTTTCATTTGCTCAACAGTTTCTTCAAACTAGTTCCTAACTAATCCTAACTTGATCTGCTTGCCTAATTTAATACTAATAATGGCTAAGTCAGCCTTAATTTTAAATGAACCACTAAATAGATTCCCTATCTACACTTGCTAAGAAATAAATATTGTTTTACATGAAATTTTACAATGCCCCCTTCTTGGCTAATGTCTAGACCTTTAGGTCCGATTAGATACTTCGAGCTTGATCTTTGAGAGCCAATGCTCCTGCATTAGACTCCCAAAGTTGAAAACATTCATGATCTCCTGATCATGTGTGTTCATAAGTTAAATGGAAAACCTCCAAGGTCCCAAACTATGTTTTGTAGTCTGTCCTTAGTTGATGTTGTTGTTTGTTGTTGTTCTCTAGTTTCCCACACTTTATGTTGCATTTCCCCACTAGCTATGCTC
The DNA here is from genome assembly GCA_031772625.1 of Pinus tabuliformis. Lineage (NCBI taxonomy): Eukaryota > Viridiplantae > Streptophyta > Pinopsida > Pinales > Pinaceae > Pinus > Pinus tabuliformis. The sequence continues at coordinate 1,354,450,523 of CM062817.1, forward strand.
TCACCGTCTGCAACTGTCTTTTTCTTGTTTCTACCTTGCTTTCTTTCTATTGTATTCTCCCTTTGAGACTCTTTTTTTATCAAATCCATCATCAATCCAATTTCTATTTCCAACTCATTTCTTTGCTGGACTCTTTCCTCTTCCTCTCTTGCATATGCTTTGCAATCTTCATCAGGTTCTTTCTTCCCTACTGGTGCTTTTAGCCATTTTCTAGTAGCTCCAATTTTGTCTCCCATTCACTTATCCTTTGATGTGAATTTTGTCTTGCTTCTTTATTGACTGCCTCAACAGCTTCCCTGGTTGTCTCCACTGTGCCTATCATCATGATGGAATGATGAACCTTTACTATGTTTTCAGCTAACATAGTCTTCTCTTTAAATTTTCCTATAATCTTCTATTGGTTACTGTCACTTTGTAGTTGTTGGTTCCTTACTGCCACCCTTACATCCTTACCCTTTGTCAAGATTATCTATGTCTGCACTAAATTCTGACATTCCAGCATTCTCTCCAGCAATTGAACATCTCTGTTCCATGGATTAAATTTCCATAGAATCTTCTTCTTCCATTTAGTTGCTTATCTGTGCCAAATTTTCTTCAGCATCTGCAACTAAACCTGCACTCATAAAACACTTGTTAAAATAAAAATCATAAGGCCTCAATGCCTCTTCTTCCTTTGGCAACACATCAATATGTTGCTTTGTTTTCTCCTCCTCTATCAGCACATCAGTATGCTATTTTGAATTCTCAAAAGAATTCATGAGACTTTCAACTAGTCTCTCCTCCAATGATGTCTTCTTGTCTTTGTTCACTGTAGTGAACTTCTTCATTCTCATTCAGTCCTTATTTTACAATCTGAACACTTACTTTTGGGTCTTCTAGCCTTTCTTCCAAAAGACTTAACTCATGCCTCCAATTTGCCAGCTCGCTTGGAATTTCTCCCAAAAGTTCTATACAATCCTCACTATTTTCTTTTTTTAGAACAAAATTTAGATTTTGCCTATCTTCTTCCTTCTCTGTGACAATATCAGAAAATTGTCCTTCTTCATGTGTTTCACCTGCAAACATACACAAATTATCAGATTTAAAATCATGTGACCTTTTGGTCTCACTTGAAGTTTCAGTCTTCAACTCTTCATCTTCACCAAGAACTTCACCTTGTTCTGGTCCACAAATGGATTCTTCCAGTTCTAACTCAGCCTCTCTGAGTTCTTCCACCTACCACTTTGCTTGCTTCTGCTGTAGTCTTCTATGTAGCTTAGACCACTTCACTGCCTTTTACATGACATAACCATATTTATGGTCCGTTTCATTTCTCTGCAACATTTCTATTAATACTTCAAGTTGATCTGTTATCTCAGCCTTCTCCCTCTCATATTCTTCATAAACCAATTGCTTCCATATGCCATTTGCCTTGGCATCCTTTTTCTTCACTTTTCTTCTACTGTGGACTTCCTCAGAACCTCTGCTATGACAATTAGAAATCATCTTCTTCTCCATCTTCATGAGTTTCTCACACTTACTATGAGCTACACTAAGCCTCTGCAACAACAAGTCTTCCTTGTTGCAGCTTACCTCACCAAGCTTTCTTCTAAACTTGGCCTTTTGGCAAGCACTGGTTCTCTATCTCTGGAACCTCTTTAAGCATTTTTCTCTGCTCCTTCTAGGCTTCAACTCATCTGCCTCTTCTATGAACACAACTGTCCTCTTGTACTTCAATCACAATTGAAATACTAGGTTCTAACCACCTCTTTTTTCACTCAGAAACTCTTACCAGCTTTCTTCATCCTTTGTGGAATTGCCTTTGTGAGCTGCAACACTACGTCTGCAGTAACAAGTCTCCTCCTTGCTACATATGCCCCACTAAGCTTCTCTCCTCTGAGCTCAGTCTGTTAGCATTTTTCTGGTTCTTTCCTCTTGAACAAATTGAGCACTCCTCATTCTAGATTGTTGCAACCTTCTAACCTTCTTATGTTGTTACCTATGTATGACACTAATACCTTCAAGACTAGTAAAATACACTAATACAATCAAGACTCTTCTGTCTCTCTAGCTTGATCTTCTAATATCAGTGTCCTTTATTCCTGTGTTGCCCGTAGGCTTATAGTCACACTCTCACTAGTTGACTAGCTTGCTAGCTCCTCCCTCCAACCTCTTTTTTTTTTCCAATACATTATTAGCAAATTCTTTACAGTTGAGGAACTGTTCCTTAGTTACTTTTCAGTTCCTCAACAGTTTCTTCAAACTAGTTCCTAACTAATCCTAACTTGATCTGCTTGCCTAATTTAAAACTAATAATGGCTGAGTCAGCCTTAATTTTAAATAAACCACTAAATAGATTCCCTATCTACACTTGCTAAGAAATAAATATTGTTTTACATGAAATTTTACAATGGCCCCTTCTTGGCTAACTTCTAGACCTTTAGGTCTGATTAGATACTTCGAGCTTGATCTTTGAGAGCCAATGCTCCTGCATCACCACACATATGGTTTCTAATGCGTGGAGACTGACACTTATTAATATCTAATGCATGTATTACATGTACCCTGACCACTGGAGCAAAAGAGATGGAGAAAATTAGGTAATTTTTTTTTTACTTAGCAGCACGTGTAACCATTCTAGTTTTATCTATTTGAAAATTTCTTTATGTCATGTCTACGTATGCACCACATGATAAGGTCTAGGAGCGTGGCCTTCATAAACCTGGAGCGTTGTGTAGATCAGTCTACTAGTTACTGGGAATCTCACTATATTCATTTATTTCTATGCTCATTTTTCTCTTGTTGCGGCAGCAACAATTGGTAGTGTGTTTGAAACATAGAAGATGACAGTTCATGGTGGTTGCGGGTATGCGAAGACAAAACCAGTGATTTATAGGAAGCAATATTTAGAGAGAATAGCCTTTTTATTCCTTGGTAAATCGATAACCCTGGATCATGCAACAAGTTCTATTAAAAGGGTTGTGCATTAGCTATGAGCTTCTTCTCAGAATTCTTCTTAGTTAATTGGCATTATTCCTCGCCACTTTTGTGCATTGTGTCAATGTAATTTATTTGTATTTTTTCATGAAGGTTTATAATGCAATGAAGGAATGAGCGTACAACCATGGAGTTTGATTGTGATGTAAAGTCATGTAAGGTTTAAACAACAAGAAAAAAGAGATTATTCTATTCTCAGTTCTTGTATTTCTTATGAATGTGTGATGCTTTTACTCTGTTTAGGGAAATAATGTATGCTACATGTTAAATATTCCTAATATTTATACATACAAGTTCATTATTATCATAGAATGCTTTGTATAACATTGATCGTGCTATTTCTGGTTGTCAACTGACCAGAGAAGAGTCCAGGATTACGAGGGTTGCACACCTACGATCATGCTAACTTTCTTATGGATTTATGGCTTTTTCCTTGTAGCAAGTTAAGGTAGGCACAGGAATAGGTCACAGAGAAATATCATGGTCTCTTTGCCATTAGACTCTGACTGAGCCATCATTTCTAGCCAACTCTTGACCATGGATGAAGTGAAAGCACCAACTTTCATCACCATTGGCTATCATTGGAAACATGAGCACGTAACTAAACTCAATAGCATACTCTAGAAAGACTCCAACTCTCAAAGAATCCCAAAGAAATAGTTTAGCTGATGCACATATTTGTTTAGCATAGGTAGGAAAAATCATAGGATATAAAATATAATTTGATATGCTAGAGGAAAACATTGTCGAAAATAAGATATCGCATGGTCATGAATAAAATTTTACTGTAATTAATAAGTAAAAAAATTTATTGTTGGTGAATTTAATCGCTTAATTATACTTCTTAGCTATTGTTATTCAACATAGGATTCTCAATATAATTAAGTTTGTGAGTTCTACACCAACCTTATATGTTCAAATTATAAGCAAAAATTAACTTGATCCATCTATTTACCTCCTTATATGGTAGGTTTGCACCAGTTTGATAAGGTCAAATCGGACAAAGATTGAGAGTAACTTGATGCTTATATTTAAGGAAATTCTTTTGTTGGTGCTTAGGATAGCTCTTTTTAGTTGTCCTAGACATGTGAGGTAACAATCACTTCTTAAAGTGTCAAAATATTCAATTTCTTACAACATTGTTATAGTTGTTATCGATTATCAAGTTTTTATTATAGAACAGAGGAGAAGGGATGGAGCTCTAGTAAGGAAAGTGGGATCATACCAGCAAAATGGGCAAGAAGGCCATAATACTTGCTTTTAATGGAAATAAGTACTGGAAGAGGAGTGGCCACTAAAGGCACTAACAACATTATTGCTAAACTGTTGAATGAAGTTAATTCAAGAGAAAGATGGAATTTGGAAAAAGCTACCAAGCTCGAGAATAACCTCCAAGTACTGAATATTGAGTTTAGTCGAGTGAAGGGTTTGTTAATTTAGATTAGCAACATGTTCCAATCTCAGCATAAGAGGCACCCCAAGGTCGTTGAAAGAAGTGTTCAAAGGATAGAGGATTCCCCGTGAGCCGCCTTGAATATGATCTATGAAACCAACTGATAAAAAGAGTGAGGGTGGTGTCTCCATTGCCAAAACCCCCTCTCCTTGAAAAATAGAGTTTGGAAAACTAGATTTGATGCCCTCTTACAAGAGCTTCAATTTTCCATTCCTAGATCCTCCAATACTGAGCAGATTGCGCAATGGTCTTAGCACTTTCTTCAATCTCTACCAACTTCAACGAGAGGGTTTTTCAATCTATCCGAGAGAAATTGTATAAATGGTCAGAGGAAAATCCTCACAAAGGTCACAAAATTGGTGTATATGGTAGATCTAGAGTGAGAAAGACATCTCTCCTCAAAATCATCTACAATAGCTACAATAACTACATGAAAGAGGTCAATGGTTTCTTTGATGTCTTCATTTGGCTTAGAATGTCTAGATGCTTTTCGATTGAATGGTCCTCTATTTTCTGCCTGAAGTAGTTCATTGAAAGCCCCAGTATAATGTTTTGATAAAAAAACAATGTACTTTTTATGGTAAGAGAGTGAAGCTACATCATATTAGGGATCATTTTAATAGTCTTTTGAAATTATTTGCATTGCTTCTTGGTTCTTGCGCACTTGTCCCTAATGCTATGCTCTGTTGCTATTTGCTTCCTTATGCTTACCATCATTCCATTCATCCTTGCTTCTTGCCATTTGCATCAGTTTATTATGGCTCTAAACTCTTATAGAGCTTCTAGCTCTTCCTTTCATGTTGCATTTGCATCAGTTTATTATGGCTCTAATTATATGACTTTGAACTCTTACAGAGCTTCTAGCTCTGCCCTTCATGTTTTAGTAGACAGTACAAGCAGATAGCCAAAAATTTCGCTTGATAGGTGGTCAAGCGGTGCCAGGGTGGTCAAGTAGTTCCAGTACATGTAGATATCCATAGATAGCAATGTGGTGTCGTTAACACAACTACCAATTTGAGCTACTATGAAGGGCAGTCACCTCATCCACATGACATATTTAATGCCTTGAACTAATGCTAGCATTAGTTTAGCAATTACAAATGCTACAGAAACAAAATAGAATGCTAAGGAAATAAATGAATATAACATATGGTTCTGGTCTCCTGGCCTTTGGAGGAGGCCAAATAGCATTAGTTTAGCAATTAAAAATGCTACAGAAACAAAATAGAATGCTAAGGAAATAAACGAATATAACATATGGTTTCGGTCTCCTGGCCTTTGGAGGAGGCCAAATAAGACGCTGAAAGGGATTTCATTAGGAAAAATATATCACGAGCCTAAAAACATTCTTTATTCAGAATCATAACCAGTGCAAAATAATATTAGTGGCACCATTCCAATTACTATAGTCTCTACCTTGCGTGCAGCAGCGACTAAACACGAAGGACTACTTACTTTTTCAAATCTTCTCGCGCAACTTTTAAAATCTCATGTGATGATGAGACAAAAACATTTCCACCCATGAAAATGAATGAAACTGTCAACGAAGACTGTTCTCTTCAATCGCACGGAGCATGACAGTGGGATTGAAAAATATGTGCCACAAGCCATGAAATATGAAAGGTTTCAATGACTTTCAAACAAATTCGTACTTTAAGAAAAATTGCTCTTCTTTTTTAAAATGTCACTTCAATGTTTGAGTGGCTTCAATGGATTTTTTGCGGCATTTTACGCACTCCTTCAACTCACGGGGTGCCTTAATTTTAAATTTTTAACTATTTTGTAAGTTTCTGACCCTTTTGCACACTCTTCTTGTTGCTCGGGTGTGATACTAACGCACTTGGCTCTCTTTACAGTTGCACAATTGATGCACTTCTTTTTCTTTACAAGTGTGGAATTCAAGTTGCTTTCGCACTTTCTCCTCGGCCTCTCGTCAATGAACTCACATGACACTTGCTACAAAATAATTGAGACGCTGCTCTCTCTGGAGCCTCACGCAACGTGACAATTCTTCTCTATGCTACTCTCAAGGATTCTTATGCAACCTACACCTTCATACTATGACAAAGATTAAACACTGTCGAGCAAAGGATTACTCTTATCAATATTAGGTATCAAAATATGATTACATTGAGGACATCAACCATAAATGACAAGTGAACTGAGTTAACTGAAACTGAAGTGGGATGCTTGGATGGACAATTTTGACACCTAACAGATAGTTGGAATTAGATTCAAATTGTGTAAAAATACTTTTAAGACCATTAATCTTTTGTCAAATACATGTAAAAAGTCCAAAAATTTCCACGATATTTTGAAAATGCCTTTTTTTAATAAGAACTAAATAACTTATCCAGCGACCCATACCAAATCCGGATGTACCCACGCACTCGGGATTATGTTTCTTATTCATTAAGTTCTCTGTAACAGCGGTTTATTGTTTCTTTCGGTAAATATAGGCAAAGTGATTTGAAAGGAAATGACGGAACTGGACCGTAGAGGCTTGCTAACGAGGCCTTGGGTTTTGACTACAATCAGAGAGAAAGCCTTAGCTTACGAGCATTACAAACTTACACAGTACTCCGCGTTTGTTGATCCTCCGAAGTCAATGAAGTCTATAGCCATTGCACATGCTTCCATTATCACTAGACATTAATTATGACACATTTTTATTTTCTCATTGGACGTAAGATGGTGCGTGTTACTGGTGGTACGATGGTGCATTTGTATTGATTAAAATGTAATCATGGTGGAAATGTATATTAACTTTTTAATTGCGTTGAGTTGTGCATTCCACCGTCAAAAATATGTGGGTGATGTGTCTTGCTCGCTGAATTGTATATTAATTTTTTAAGTTCGTTGAGTTGTGATCCTAATGTCCCAATAAGAAGCTGATGTATCTGGTTCAATATATGTTGGGAATTTTTCTGCTAAAATTCCAAAAACAAAAACACAGAACAGAGAACAATGCTCTGTTTTGCACAGGGAAACCTAAAAAAATATTGTATGCTGGAGAATAGAGTTTCATCACACACATAAAAGATTTCTATTCATTAATAAAACTGCTGATACAAAAAAAATATATTCTTCCTCTTCCTGAGGCATTACACCAAGAACATTTTTTAACAATAAAAAAAAATTACTCTGTCTCCTCCTGAGATTTTACACTACTGTGTGTAAAAATCTCTTTTACATTCACTGTTGTAAAAACAGACTTCAACTACAGAGAATTACATTCACTACTGTAAAAACAAAATAAAAACGGCGTCTCTCAAAGATTCAATGGTGTGTAAATTTTTCATTTACGTTGCTGCGTTCTTTTTCTTTTTCATCGCACCGCTGTGCATTTCATTGCTTCCATTACATACACAGAACAACATAAAAATTACATATTGTTTTACTTATGCCCTAAGACAAAACTCTCGTGAAAATAAAAAACTATAAAATTAAAATCCTTACCAAAACTTACCAACCCACAGTAAATTACATTTATTGTTTTACTGACAAAACTAACGGTAAATGAAACTTTTACTTCACGTCAAATTCATTTTGCTACAAGCCTGTACTTCAACCATTTGAAATTATGCGATTTGCCATTTTCCATTTGATCGCATCGCGAAATCGCATTTGGCGGAAGGGAAAAAATGAAGTATTAACATTTGGGTGCGATCTACGATATGCGATCGGATCGCATCGCAACATCGCAATCGCAGAAATCAAGTGAACAAACGGAGGCTCCAAGCATGCATGCGATTTGCGATCTGCGATCTGATCGCATCGCAAAGGTAAAGAAGAACAGTTTGTTGTCGTTGTTTAACTTTGCTGCAGTTGAAATTATATTTCAACACTCCCCTTTAATTTCAACTGTTGGATTTTCAATCATACCCAGACGTTTTCTTAAAAACTCAAAATTTTTCTATCCCAAAGGCTTGGTCAAAATGTCCGCAACCTGTTCTTGAGTGCTGCAATGTTGTAAAACGATTTCTCCATTGTTCACCAATTCTTTGATGTAATGAAACTTTGTATCAATGTGTTTCGTTCACTTGTGAAACACAGAATTCTTGGACAGGGCAATAGCTGAGATATTTTCACAAAAAATAATCGTTGCTTTTGCTTTCTCTTGGCATAGGCTCCTTAGCATTCTTCTCATCCAAACTGCTTGACACGCTGCTGCTGTAGCTGCCACATATTCTGCCTCTGCTGTAGACAGCGCCACAATTGGTTGTTTCTTGGAAGCCCATGAAATTGCTCCTGAACCCATGTGAAAGAGATAACCGGATGTGCTTTTCCGATAATCCACACTTCCAGCCCAATCGCTACTGGTGTAGCCAACTAAATCTGAACTTTCTGAAAGAGTATATAAAATGCCAAATCTTTTTGTACCTTTAACATACCTCAGAATTCTTTTTACTGCCCGCCAATGTGCTTCTTTTGGCGTCTCCATGAATCTAGAAATTAAGCTAACAGCATGCATTATATCAAACATAGTTGCAGTCAAATACATGAGGCTGCCAACTATTCTCTTGTACATGCTAGGATCAAAATCCTTACTGTTGTCTTCTTTGTTGAGTTTTAATCCCATCACTGTGGGAGTGATTGCTGCCTTGTTGTCCTGCATTTTAAATCTTGCCAACACTTCATTAACATATTTTTCTTGTGAGATAAAAATCCCATTTTCATTTTGATCTACTTCTATTCCTAAGAAGTATCTCAGCAAACCCATGTCAGTCATTTCAAATTCTTCTTTCATGACTGCTTTGAAATTTTCAATGAGGTAGTCATCATTACCTGTGAAAATAACATCATCAACATATAACACAACAATTATAATTTTACCATCATTTTCTTTGATGTAGACGGTGGGTTCTCCCTCACACTTTGCAAATTCATTTTCCAGTAGATAGGAATCTATCCTACTGTACCATGCTCTTGGTGCTTGCTTCAGCCCATAAAGAGCTTTCTTCAATCTGCACACTTTGTGCTCTTGGCCTTTCTTCTCATAGCCTGGAGGTTGTTCAATGTAAAACTCTTCCATTAATACTCCATTTAGGAATGTTGACTTCACGTCCATTTGGTAAACTTTCCACTTGTTTTGTGCTGCTATGGACAGCACTGCTCTCACGGTTTCCATTCTTGCAACCGGTGCGAAAGTCTCCTCATAATCTCTCCCATACTGCTGCTTGTATCCCTTGACAACAAGTCTTGCCTTGTGCCTTTCTATCTTGCCTTCAGCATTGCTCTTGGTCTTATAGACCCATTTAACTCCAATGACTTCTTTATCTTTTGGTAGCTCAACCAAATCCCATGTCTTGTTTTTTTTATGGAATTCATCTCCTCATCCATAGCTTCTATCCATTTCTCATCTTTAATTGCATCTTCGAAATGAATAGGGTCATCGACATGACAATACAAAGAAAATAAGGAATTCATTCCTTCATCATAAATATCACTTAAATTTCTGAATTTCTTACCTCTTTCATTTGGTGTGCAAGTGCTTGAAGACGCACTTGAATTTCCTCCTTGTGGTGTGCTTGGAGAAGCACTCTCATTTCTCCTCAAGGGTGTCCCTTATTGTCCTTGTGTTGGCGCTGCTGTTTGGGGATGTGTTTCAGCCAACTTTTCATCATTTTCATCATGAGACAAACAGTTTTTAACATTAATTGTTTTCTCTATGCTTCCATCCCAAGCTTCCTCCTCAATGAATTGAACATCTCTGCTCACAAAAAACTTCTTGGTAGATGGGATATACAACCTGTAAGCTTTGGATTCCTCACTGTATCCAATGAAAATGCATTTCTCCCCTTTGCTATCCAACTTCCTCCTTAGTTGATCTGGAATGTGTGCATAAGCCACACAACCAAAAACCTTCATGTGGGTGACTCCTTGCTTTCTCCCACTCCATGCTTCTTCCGGCACTTTGTTCAAAATATATACTGCACAGTGTACAGCTTTAGCCCAATAATCATTTGTCAAATGCTTTTCCTTTAACATACTCCTCGCCATATCCATGATGGTCCTATTCTTCCTTTCGGCAACTCCATTTTGCTGCGGAGTGTACCTTGCCGTAAATTGCTTGTGTATTCCATTTTGTCTACAAAAACTTAAAAATTCTTTGGAGATATACTCACCTCCTCTATCAGTTCTCAAAACTTTGATACGCAGCCCACTTTGATTTTCCACAAGTGCTTTGAAATTTTGAAAATTTTCAAACACTTCACTTTTGTTCTTTAGAAAATAAGCCCAAGTCTTTCTAGTAAAATCATCAATGAATGTTAGAAAGTATTGGCTGCCTGCTAGTGATGGAGTTTGCATCGGTTCACATAAATCTGAGTGGACAATTTCTAAGGGTGCCTTTGCCCTTATGCTTTTGCCTGATGGAAAACTTTCTCTATGTTGTTTCCCCAAGATAGAACCTTCACAAAGGCTGTCTGGTTTCTCTATCAATGGTAATCCTCTTACCATTCCTTTTCTGCTCAGCAAGTTAAGACCTCCAAAGTTGAGATGTCCAAATCTCAAGTGCCACAACCAATTTTCATCCTTTGGTACACTTTGGAAAGCCTCTTGGGTCACTGCTGCAATTTCTTTATGTTTCAAATCTGCTTTTATTCTGAGAGGGAACATCCTGTTCCTCGTCATCTTCACTTCAGCAATACATATTTTGCTGGGTGCTCTATCCATTATGGTGCATACATCATTCACAAAGAAAACATTGTAACCTTTTTGAACAAGCTGTCCAATACTTAAGAGGTTACATCACATTCCAGGAACATAATAGACATCTGCTATGGTTTTCTTTTCACCTTTCTTTGTAAATATTTTTACTTCTCCTTTACCCATAACAGAAATTTTGCTATCAGTCCCAAGTGTGACTTATGACTATACACTTTGATCTAAAGCAGAAAACAAAGCTATGTTTCCTGTCATATGGTTGCTACAACCGGAATCTAGAAACCATATATCTTCACTGTTTGTTTCAGCTATATTACAGGCTAACAGCACATTATCTTGGCTGATATTTTCTCTAGTGATATTTGCACTAGATCTATTATTTATATCATGCTGCTTCTTCCTACATTCATTTGCATAATGCCCATATTTTTTACAATAATAACATTGGACATTGGATTTTTCATACCTTTGTCCTTGAGCATGATGTTGTCCACTTTGTTGGCTGCTGCCTTGGCCTTGGTTCTGATTTGGATTGCTGCCTCTTCCTTGAGCATTTGCTGGATTGTTCCTTCCACCTCTGTTTTGGCTTCTGCCTCTTCCTCTCTTGTTTCCTCTGTCTTGACCTCTTCCTCTTCCAAAGGACATCTGGGTCTTGAAGGCTTGCTCTAGAGATGAGTTTTTATTTCTACTCAACCTCTGCTCATGTGTTATCAGTGATGCATGAAGTTCATCAACTGAAAAGTTTGAGAGATCCTTTGTCTCTTCTATGGTGGTGACAATTACATCAAACTTTGAGGGTAAGATCCTCAACAGTTTCTCCACAATCCTCCTTTCTTCAAGAGTTTCTCCATGAGTCCTTATCTGTGTGACCAGACCAATCACATGTGTGAAGAATGAGTCAATACTGTCTGACTCCTTCATGCACAGATTCTCAAAATCTCTCCTCAGCAACTGTAGTTTTGTTGTCTTCACTTTCTCCATGCCTTGATAAGTTGTCTTGAGGGTTTTCCATGCTTCTTTGGATGTCTTAGCTGCTGCTATCATTGGAAACACACTTTGGTCCACTGCTTGATACAAAAATACAAGGGCCTTTGAATCCTTCTTCTTGTAGCTCTTCAACAGATCTTTCTCTACCTGAGTTAGATTATTAAACTCATTTTCATCTACTGGTTCTTTAAAACCATCTTCAACTATTTCCCATAAGTCTTGTGAGGCAAACAAGGCTCTCATGGTTATTGCCCAATAGTCATAGTTTTTTCCATTAAACTATGGGAGCTGAGTATTAAAAATACCCATGTTGGTGCTGGTGTTGGTGCTGGCCATCTTTGCACTCTAAACTATGCTTCAAATATACAATCAAGTATTTAAATAACTGGCTCGAGAAATACCTTGGATTCTTTTGCCAGAGTCTTCACACTGTTGGAGAAGTTGCTGCAACAAATGGAACCTTCCTTCAGCTTCTTTGACACTTTCAAAGAGCCTGGACGAGCTCTAATACCACTATTGGGAATTTTTCAGCTAAAATTTCAAAAACAAAAACACACAACAAAGAACAATGCTCTGTTTTGCACAGGGAAGCCTCAAAAAATATTGTACGCTGGAGAACAGAGTTTCATCACACACATAAAAGACTTCTATTCATTAATAAAACTGCTGATAAAAAAAAAAAATATTCTTCCTCTTCCTGAGGGATTACACCAAGAACATTTTTTAACAATAAAAAAAATTACTCTGTCTCCTCGTAAGATTTTACGCTGCTGTGTGTAAAAATCTCTTTTACATTCACTACTGTAAAAACAGACTTCAACTACAGAGAATTACATTCATTGCTGTAAAAACAAAATAAAAATTGTGTCTCTCAAAGATTCAATGGTGTGTAAATTTTTCATTTACGTTGTGTTCTTTTTCTTTTTCATCGCACTGTTGTGCATTTCATTGCTTCCATTACATACACAGAACAACATAAAAATTACATATTTTTTTACTTATGCCCTAAGACAAAACTCCCATGAAAATAAAAAACTATAAAATTAAAATCCTTACCAAAACTTACCAACCCACAGTAAATTACATTTACTGTTTTACTGACAAAACTGGTCGTAAATGAAACTTTTACTTCACGTCAAATTCATTTTGCTGCAGGTTTGTACTTCAACTATTTGAAATTATGCGATTTGCAATTTGCGATTTGATAGCATCGCGAAATCGCATTTGGCGGAAGGGAAAAAATGAAGTATTAACATTTGGGTGCCATCTGGGATATGCGATCAGATCGCATCGCAACATCGCAATCGCAGAAATCAAATGAATAGACGGAGGCTCCAAGCATGCATGCGATTTGCGATCTGCGATCTGATCGCATCGCAAAGGTAAAGAAGAACAATTTGCTGTTGCTGTTTAACTTTGCTGCAGTTGAAATTATATTTCAACAATATAGAATGGACACATATCTAATAAAGATTAAATTAAAATAATATATAATAATTTTTGTTAAAATAAATTTATATTTATAATTAAATATATATTCATTTTAATACATATTTATTAAATAAAATAAAAAATTACGCATTGAATTTTCATACATTGATGTGTTTTGTTCAACATAAAGTTTGACACATATCTAATAAAAAAATAAACTAAAATAATATTTAATAAATACACATTAAAATTAACACATATTTAAATATAAATAAAAATTTATGTCAACAAAAATCACCATATAAATGAAAAAGTTACACATTGAACTCAGACACATTCAAGTGTCTTGTTCAACGTAGTGTTGACACATATCTAATAAAAATTAATAAAAATAATTTTTAATAAATACACATTAAAATTAACACATATTTAAATACAAATAAAAATCCACCTCAACAAAAATAGCCATATAAATGAAAAGGTAACACATTAGACTCGCAGTCACACATTGGACTCGCACACACATTAGGTTAACCATGCTGCATTGTAACCCATAAAGGCTTGAATGGCCAGAATAAAAATTATAATCCGGTTAATCGCCTTTCATTTCCCTCAATCTACTGTTGATGTTTTTCAGTTTAACGCTTCAAACAAATGTGGAGTTATAATAAACATAACCATTGGCGACCTCCAAAACCATAAGCTATTTACCGTCCCTGGTTTCTATATGCACAATATATACATCCATAACGATTCAATAGCAACCCACAAGCCAGTAGAGGAAGTCACTTCAGATTTAGTGAAATGCAGAAATTAGACTCAGACCTAAATGGCCCAATAATAATGAATAGCCGAAAAATTGGATTCGCATAGACGGGAGGATGTTAGTTATATTAATTAAAAACAATCATCAATACTTCAAACAAATGTACACAAGTCAAAATAAACACACCCATTCACAACCTTACAAATGACAATCTAATCATAATCTTAAGGTTTTTGTTTGCATAGCATATCCAACAACGTTATTAGGATACATAAATTGATTTAGTTGCTACCCACTAGCCGCCAGACAAAACCGACTTCAGATTTATCAGAAAACAAAATTTGCACTTATTCTAGATGCTCCAGCAATAATCAACAACTTCGAAGTGGGGTTTGTAAATGTACATCAGATTTATCAGAATTGCAATATGAGGTTTGCAGAAATATAATGAACTGAGTTATTTTAGCCCAACAACAAAAAACATTGATACTTCAAACACATGTACACACAAGACAACCATTGGCAACTCAAGAACCACAACCTAATTACAATCCCATGGTCCTATATGCATAGCATATCTAGCCAAGGTGTAAGGAATCTCTCTGCGGAAAAAGGTAGTAGGAATCTATGTTGTTTACAATTTGATATAATTGCTAGCCATTAGATAAAGCCCGCTTCAGATTTATAATAAGAATGAATTTGGACTCTATATAATCCCAGTAAGGCGCATATCATAAATATCAATTCAGCACAAAGATATTTAATCTACATTACTTGACGTGGTTGGTTAAGTTCCAGTACCTGGAGTAGTCTGGGCAGGTTTTGTGGAAGGGTTTAGCCCAGAGGATTCTGGTGGACTAGTACCATAAAAAGAGTGTATTTCATATCAGGCCCTACAGCTTCCCAATAGTGCTTGAGCTCCTCGCTTCAGAGAACAACATGTATAGAGGGTTTTCGTTGCTAATTGAAAACATGACCTGCAATCATTGATGGATATATCTCTCCAACACTGAATGAGATGGTAAACAGCGCCACTAAAAAATTATGGAGTTGATCCTTTAGCGAATCCGTTCCTTCCTGGAACATTATAAGCTTTATCGGACAGGTTGGAAATGATATTTGAAGCGGTGGTTCTAAACTTGTATAGATTACATGTATCGATATCCTAAAAATAGGTATTTTCACAGTTTTATCTTTGTAATGCAAATGAGATTAACAGGAACAAATATATTAACCATGGGAAGCACATTATACAGGAAAGCCAATCGATGCCCTTATATTAACTTAAGTTGATTGTTGTCGTCTTAAGACGAGCCATAAAGGTCGAGTTCCTAAGCACATTCCAGGTCTCGTTCAACGCACTATAAGTCTCAAGCGATAACTCCACCTATAGCGCTACACGCTACAATGCAGCAAGGTATTTCTAAAGCCATGGTTGCACATATCATACAAGTAATTTCCCTGTCATTGTTTCGCGTTTCGCTTGAAACAAAGCATTCTTCAAATTTGCGAATACAATTTCAAATTAAAGCCATCCATGACTAGAGAAATACAAATGCCTAATAAAATCACAACAATCCTAGGTTTAGAGGGTGACATAGAGTGAATCTGATACCATTTCTGAGCACCTCCATCTGATGCAACATGCAGGGTCTAAGTAATAAAGCAAATGGAGGTCACAAAAATCTTTAATATAAGCCTATAAGGAAGAGTGTCAGTCTTTGAAGATCACCTATGAAGAACAACATCGTGCATACATTGGTGTTATCGGTGTTATCCAGGAAGGGCTTCATAATTAGCGTGCCAAAGGTCAATAATTTGCTGCCAATATTTTGATGCACGGTCACTGGTAAATGCTGCAACAAACCCTCATTTTACTTCATTCCCAAGGAAGCTTTAGGAGATAGTTGTATTTCTGGTAATAAGGGCGGCGACATCAATAGTTTCAACACTTATGAGTTGGGCTCGTTGGACGTCTCTTGTGTTGGCAGAATAAAGCTCAAGACGAAAGATGCCAAGAAGCTCAAAACTGTAAACAATGCCGATTGTGAAGATCGACAACCAAGAAAACCCCAAGGGAACATAAACCTGGGGTGGTTCAAGAAACTGTGTAATTTTAGTAGGCGAAAAGTTGAATCTACTGTGGATTTTACGGATTCTAAAGTCGCGGCCTCTGATAATCTGCAGAATGTGGGGATATTATTGAGGAGGAGGAGAGGACCCGTGCTTCAGTTCCGCGACTCTTTGATTTGAAACACTTGCGTCACAATGGGAGTTGAGCGCATTATGAAACCATAAAATCCATGAAAAATTCAAACGAACTCTCCTGTATTCCGGCAGTGGAAACACATGTCAAGAGGAAAGCATAAGGGTGCTTAAGAATTTGTGCACATATGTCATAAAAAAATGGGAAGTTTAGATGAAAACCAGAGATGCACTGATTCAAAGAAAGATAGATATGGGAAGTTGAGATGAAAACCAGAGATGCACTAATTGAAAAGAAAGACCTATTGGCCTAATTAAATACACCATCTAGCCAATCAAAATAATATATCAATTTACAAAAAATAGTGTACTCTCTTTCCAAACTTTATATTCCTTTTCCAAACTTCATTGATCCCATTCCTTATTATTAAACATAATGTTAATGTTAGATTCTATCCAATAAAAATAATATACCAATTTACAAAAAAGTTAGTGTACTCTGTTTCTAAATTTGATATTCCTTTTCCAAACTTCATTGATCCGATTCCTTAATAAACATAATGTTAATGTTAGAATGTTGCTTTCCTATGCATGAAAACACAACTAAGTTCCCAGCATCCCCAAAGCCAACCTCATTCGAACCATCACTTATAATCTTATAATATATGCCAAAAATAGAATCAAAACAATGGGAAGCATTCCCAACAAAATCAACCTTACAAAATGGAATACTTGAAAAAATAGAGAGGGGTAAATGGTAGAGTACCTAAAGAAATATAGTTAGCAATTGTATCTAGAGGTGCAAAGAAATGTTAAAAGCTCAAGAAGCCAAGAACATAGATACATGGGAAAATTTTGAAGTGTTGATCGAAAAAACTGAAGTGGTTAAAACCCCTAAAGAAATCAAATAAAGAATTTACCTCTTCCTTTTGACTTTATACATATGTCGTGGTTGAAATGGAGATATACATAAAAATTTTAGTTAAAATCCAAATTCAAATTTGCAAAAGTTGGCACTCATTTTTTACTTCCCCCTCCCTCTAATTTTTAAATTTAGTATCAAAATTCCTTTATTCTGGATTTCCCCTCTGGTTTTGATTTAATCAATATCAAAATTCAGTTTCCTCCTTGCCCCTCATTTGTTCCTATCCACAACCATCCATTTCGAATCCGAGGAGAGGATGGAAAGATAAAAAGAATCAAGAAAATGTCTCTTCTTTGCAAGAAGGAGCAGGGTGGCGGCGGTGGGAAAACAATGCCAGATTGTCTTGCACTCTCTAACATTAGCCCTCTACCAAGTGAAACCCTCCACGGGTCACTAAAATAATTATATTTTCTTGCATTACAAACATCCTCTCTATGTAGACATCTAGAAAAATCTAAAACTATTACAAAGTTGGTGGATTGACCTTGTATTTTGTAGATGGATTTCCAATCCAAATGAAGGTATGGAGTTTTATGAATGTAAGCATTTTTGTGTTTTTTTTGGAAATAATAATAATAGAAAATCACATCTTTTCCTTGTTTAAAAAAATTCCAAGGATGAAAAGAGAAAGCTCTTATTTGCTAAGCCAAGTCTTGACGCACCAGGTCCCATGAACCTATGTACTCTCCACTTTAGTTGGATTGTCTTGCAACTCCATTTTATTTTTTCATTTACATTTTTTCAAATAAAAAACATAAGGGCATCATATTCAAACATGTCGAAGAATATGTCCATGTACCATAAGAGTATGATGTGGTGAGAACATTAAATTTGCAAAATAGTTGAAAATATGAAATATGTCCAAAGAATGTGATTCACTATGTATTGGATGTATTGTCATACAAATTATTTAATGCCATGGCTTAAAAGACAAAAATTTCAAAGCGAGTTTTATAGAAAATTGATTAAGGATTTGTTTCTGATTCTTATCCCATCTTAGCATTAGATTGTACATTATTGGTAATTTTTTGACTTTCAATGAATTGAATGATTATCATGCCTTTGTTTTCCTTGTAAATTTCTTGGTTTAGTTAGCCAATTGAATTGACCACTGCAAGCCCACCATACTTGCGCCTCGACATAGATGGACTTTATATATATATATATATATATATATATATAATCAGCTAAATCATTGTGGATAATGTTAAATTGAGTTTCTGAATAGTTTAGTGACATGTTATGTCAATTGAAACTAACATACAACTAAATAAGCTATTTTAATTTTGCAAAAATAACAATGAAATTGATTAATTTTTTTAATTTTGTAAGAGGAATTACAAAAGAACTTACCCTATTCATTTATTTATTTATTCGCACTTTAGCTTTTGTTGCGGGAATGAATACAATATGGTGCTTCCCAAATATGGGGAGAAACTTTATTCATGTCTAGCGACAACCATGAATGTGCATTTAAAGGAAATAGCAACAATGATTGAAGTTTGCTCGGGGGAGGAGGGGGAAGGGGGCGGCGGGGGGTTTGTTCCTAGAGGAGTTAAATAGGCAATGAATGGACCATAACGAAGCACTATAGATGATTCGAGACATCTCGATGTATATGGATAGAACATTTGTCGTCAATTCCAACAAGACTACAGTCACTGAAATTGGATTGAATATGTGGAGAGATCACATTGTCAAATTTCCAAATGTTTCGGATAGGCTACTAAATGCCCTTCTTGACCTTGTACACATCGAGCAGACGTGTGAAATCATTGATCAAGTTTTAATGCATAATTTCATTAAAATGTTGATGGATCTAGGTCCTTATGTTTACCATGATGATTTTGAAAAGTCCTTTTTGGATGTTACAACCAATTTTTACAGAATAGAGTCCCAACAGTTGACTGAATGTTGTGATTTTGGTGATTATATGAAGAAATCATAAAGAAGGCTAAACGAAGAGATGAACATAGTTTCAAATTACTTAGATCCAAAGAGGGAGATAAAGATTACCTTTGTTGTTGAGAGGGAGATGATCGCAAATCACATGACATAGCTAGTCCACATGGAGAACTCTGGATTGATGAGTATGCTTGTGAGTAACAAGTATGAATACTTGGGGCACATGCATAGCTTGTTTCGTCGTGTTCCCAGTGGGTTTCCAAACATCCGAGATGTTATGACTTCTCATTTACGTGACACAGGGAAGCAATTGGTAACTGATCCAGAGAAGTTGAAAGATCTAGTGGACTTTGTGAAACACCTTCTAGACATGAAGGATAAGTATGAAAAAATTATTAGCATGGAATTTAGCAATGATAAAACTTTTCAAAATGATTTGAATTCATCATTTGAATTATTCATTAATTTTAATACAAGGTCATCATAATATATTTCTTTTTTTGTTGATGATAAACTTCAGAAGGGTCTAAAAGGAGTCAGCGAAGAGGATGCAGAAGTAGTTCTTGACAAGGTAATAATGTTATTTCGCTACCTTGATGAAAAGGATGTCTTTGAGAAGTACTATAAGCATAATTTGGCCAAGCGTCTCTTGTTAGGGAAAATTGTTTCAGAT
The DNA here is from genome assembly GCA_031772625.1 of Pinus tabuliformis. Taxonomy (NCBI): domain Eukaryota; kingdom Viridiplantae; phylum Streptophyta; class Pinopsida; order Pinales; family Pinaceae; genus Pinus; species Pinus tabuliformis. The sequence goes on from CM062817.1 coordinate 1,354,470,513, forward strand.
GATGTTGAGACGAGCCTAATTGTGGAATTGAAGAAAAAATGTGGTTATTAATTCACTTCGAAGTTGGAAGGTATGTTTACAAATATGACGACTTCCAGGGACACTATGCATGGCTTTAATGCATTGTTGGTTGGCTCGAATGAAGTAATTGAAGGGCCTACTTTGGCCGTGCAAGTTCTCACAATAGGTTTATCACCAAGAGTCTTATAATGTAAAATATAAAACTCATTATAATTTACCCATAATAATATAAAATATAAAACTCATTATAATGTAACATTATAAAATGGAAAGTTGTTTGAATTCATGGAAAGTTGTTTGAATTCATACATCCTAATCCTTTGTAAATGCATATAATCTCTACCTGCTACACCTACTCATCCCCCCTTCCCTAAAGAGCGTATGAATAGTTACATGACCTTGCTAAAAAAGAAAGTTAACAAAAAATGTTGTATTTTTTTAACAATGGAAAAAACCTATAATCAGTTAAAGAATTTTTTTCTCTATAACATTTTTATAAATGAAATGGATAATAAAATTAGAGAATATATTTTATTAAGATAAATTATATGTGATAACCACTTATCACATTACTTATACACTAATATATTTTTATTATAGAATTAATAAAATAAACAACATATAAACATTTCAAAAATAATACATACCTATTCATCTCATCACTAAATTGTTAAAATATTCAAAACATAAATTTACTATATTACATCTATTATTCATCCAAAAAACTTTAACCTACTATTTAAGATAGGGTGTGGATAAATTGCCTCCACTTCATTATTTATGCTCATCCACTCTATGTTATATAGTCAAATAAATTGGTTACCACCATAGGGAGATCATTAATATTAAACATTAAAGTTACTATTACACCATATTTTTGCTTTTTAGGCAAAAATATAGGCACGGAGCACGGAACATGGAACTAAAAGTTAGGATTCATTATTTTTTCTATCTTGAATTCATCTGGGTGCGATATAGGCGCGGATCATGGAACTAATGAAATAGTCTATAACGCGACTTTTTGAAAGCTTTTCCAGCGGGTTCTTCCGGTCGAAATCCGGCAGGAATTTATTGGAATCGCAGGTTTGATAGCTAGTTTCTGCACCATGAAAGCGTCACAGGGGTTTTCGAGGGTGCTGAATCCAAATATACAATTAAAAAACCATTTTAACTGCAACGAATCAAGATTTAACCTCAATTTCTTCCGCCGGATTCCGTCACCAGAATCTCCAAAAAATCACATTATAGACAACTCCAATGATAATACTAGCCTGTAATTTGAAGTACAAGAGCGTGCTCTGCCAAACAAAGGCCTGGGCAGTCGCATGGATTTCCAATGATATCAAAGGCAAGCAATTGATGCCCATTGACAAGTACAGCGACAACAAAGCAATGGACGCCCATAGACAAGTACAGCAGCAACTATAAGCTGGGTAACAGAGACATGTGGCACTTGTTAATATGCTAAGAGATAGAGACACCCGGCATTTATAGATATAGTTTTAAATATGAAAATTGCGAAAACTATTGTATAAAACCTTTAAATAACGTAATACGATATTTTAAGCATGAGAACCAGTCATATAAAACCTTTTAAAAAATCATATAACTAAAGAATCACAGTTCCAAATTTAATAATATCATAGTTAATGAGATAACGTATTTTGAAATGTTTCTATTTCTTGAATTTTAGTAATTTTAATTTTAGGGTTAAATATTTTTTTGAAGTATTATAATATTTTTTATTTTATTATTATTATTATATTTATTTTATTATTTAATATTTATTTAAAAAATTATTTTATATAATTTAGTCATTTAATTTTGTAAAATTAAATTTTAACTAATTTGTTAAATCAAAATATCTCTTAATTGTTTACATAATAAAATTTTTATTAAATTATCAAATTAACAATAAGAACAACTATCACTAATTACTATCAACAACTTATTATTAAAAAAAAATTACTTAACCTAAAATTACCACTTTGTAATTCAAGAAAACTAACTCTTAACCTTACGTACATTGACATTGTATCTTCATTTAGGATAGGCAATATTTATTAATTATATTATTTTATTTTTACAATTTAAGGAAATAAATAAATAAATTATATAATTAGGTTACTTTATTTTTACAATTAAAAAAAAATAATAAAAAAATTATATAATTGATTTGTGCAACAATTAAAAAAAATACACGAACAAAACACTCGCTCCCTCCATGATGAAACCATGGAAAACAAATCGACCTTAACAAGCCACATGGTCACATGAAAGAATAGTACGTCAGTCCTCATGATACTACAACAATTCCCATGAAATAAATGGATGGGAATTCCCATTAACTGAAATGGGATTCAGGGAGCCGATTTCCTTTTCGTTGTAAATTATTAGAATGCGGTTACTGCTTGCAGTCGATTGCCTTTTCGTCATAAATTATTAGACTTGAGAAATGTCAGGGTTCACATGGTTCCGCGATACCTCACACATTATCTCACGTATTAATTTTAGTGGTAGTTTTCTAATCACATATAAGTAGGTGCCGTGTCGCCATATTTTTTCTTTTCATCAATACTTTTTCTTTTTTACGTCTATTTCAATATTTAGTAAATTTTCCAATAAGTGTTCTTAACCATGAAACGGAAATAAATTATCTTCTTCAATTAATCCTTCATCAATATGTAGCGGAAATCACAATAATAACACAAGTACACCAATATATACTTGGCGGGGACAACTCCGGTAAAGTCTACCCAACAATATACAAATCTTCAATAATGTACATCTCATATGCAACATGATGTCATCAATGCTAATGTCCATGTGTTGCTCCCAGTGATGTCCTAACAACCACATCTATGCAAGCATCATCATAATGTGTGAGAGACCCTTTCCCCAAAGGCCCCTTTGTGAGGGTGATTCTATCCTTCTCATCATCAAGGCACTGCACTCACCCGCTTCCAAAGGTCTATCATGTAAGAAGGACCAGGAAATTTCCTCCCTCACTCTCATCCAGCCATGTATCAAATTGATGTTGTGTCCTCAAGTAATCATGCACAACAACAACCTACTCATGTGTACATCTAAGCTTGTCCTTCGCTAACTGAAAGTCATATATGCCCATAGCATACTTGGAAAAGTCCACAATGCCAACTGGATCTCTACTTGCACAACCTTTCCAAACCACTACCTTAGGAGAAGTGCACTCCATGGTGAAGTCTCTCACTAGAAGATGCACCTACTATTTCCCCCAAGATGTGTGGAACTGCCTTTCCACCTCCATCTTTCTTTCTAGTTCTCGCAAAAAGTTAATCATTTATTTATCCTTCGTTGCTTGAGTCACACATCCATGTTCCCTTTGCTCCACATAGTCATGCTTTACATCCGGGTCCTTTGGATACAAAGTCATCGAAGTAACCCTTGGTCTATATCCCAAGCGACTCTTCCTTGTCATCAGAATGATTATGGTTTGTCATCCAACTCTAATCAAGAGTATGTCAAAATCCACCATCGATATGGCTTCTACAACTATCAATAAATCCTACCCCAAAACCATAGCATGATCATCCATATCAATCACCCTCAAATCCAACCTTCCAAACCACGAACCCATTCTCACTTGTATGTTCTTAAAAACACCTACTACATCTTTCATGGTAGAGTTTATATATTTGAAAGAACTCAACTCTCTTTCAACTTCGGCTTTCTTCCCAAAATATATTGTTGCTTTCCAACTAGGAAAACTATTTATATCCCCCGTGTCAACCAATGTAGCAAACTTCTTTCCATGTACGATTACCTGCAAAAAACTCAACCTCAAGGCATCTCCGTCCTTTCTAGGCTTCGTCTTGTGTCTTACTTTAGCAACCTTCTTCAACAATTTGACCTTAGAGGTGTCTTTCGACCTATGCCTCGACCTGACAGTATTCTTAAGGTATTAAATATCCCCTTTCAGTTCATCTGAGCAATTCGACCCTAGTCTAGCTTGAGTTCCATCAAGCTTCTCCTTCTTCGTATTCTACTCAAGTGTACCTACTTGACACACATTGAATTCCTCCACTCGAAGTGACCCAATCATCTGCATCTCATCCTGCATGGCTCTATAATAAGCTCCAAGTTTGTCAATTTAATCAAGCTTAGCTTCTTCTATAACAATCGATTTACGATTAAGAAAATCACTCTTGATCTCATCCCCAAGTCCCTTGACTTTATCTTAGAGCACAACACTTCTCACCTGTAAGAGAACTCATTCATCCATGAGTTCCTGGAGTTTTTAGTCACCCTATTGTGTTTTCTCGTCAAGTTCATCAAGTTCAGCAAACCTCCGATGAACATTATTCAAGGTATTCCACACATCCACTATCCCATCTCCAATGTTCCCCAAGAGTTCCAACTCTTGCACAAGAGCCTCATAATGTTATTGCTTATTGTCTTTCCAATAACCTGCCATATCTTCAAGATTTTGGAAAGATCTTTTTCCCATCTTCTTTCGTTCAACTTGGCCTAAGCTCAATTCTTAACCACTTTCTCAACTATGTCACACTGTGACCAAATCCAATATACCCCATCTTCAGTAACCACTGCAACCCTCTCGTCATATGCCCACTTCTTCAATGAAAGCCCTGTCAAAAGTGGGCTCTGATATCACCTGTCATGCCCCTATCCTAGCGATAGTCTTCCAACCACACATAGGTGGGTGTGGCACTGTCGTACTTTTTCTTTTCACCAATACTTGAGTACACAGTCTATGACTACTTGAACTCTTAGTCAATTTTCCAATAAGTGTTCTTAATAATGCAGTGGAAATAAGTAATCTTCTTCAATTAATCCTTCATTAATATGCTATGGAAATCACAATAATAACACAAGTACACCCATATATACTTGGCAGGGGAAACTCCTGTAAAGTCTTCCCAATAATATACAAATCTTCAACAATGTACAAATATATAATTTTACACTAAAGTCATGCAGCTAGCCACTCGGCTTGCACACTTCATCAATTTACCAAGTCTATGTGACAATCATGTAGCACGTTGCCCCCTCTGTCTGTACTATCCAATTGAAACCCCTAATCTATCTTCGTCACAACTTGTACTACCCTTCATTCAATGTTTTCCCAAACACTGCACTTATCATTCAACTGTTTTGCAATGTGGATGTACTACCCATTGCTATGCACAACGTATATTATCGCAACAATGTCGTTCGTCCGAACCGTGACTCTCATTCGAACTTTCCAACCGAATTGACCACACTTCACCATTCAACAACCCTCTTGTCGGTGTAGGCGCATGGACCGCATGCATTGCAACCTACTGGCCCAATACTCGAATCAGCGTGCCTGCAACCTGGCCTATTCTCAACCCTCTTGCTCTACGACCTCCTTCGTATGCCTTCCTCGCTCAACTCCTTAGCTGGCTTTGTGATGTATGTTCCACGTTCGATGGTTGTTCAAATGACTTCGCCCATCCTTTATTTACACACACCATTAAGCCATGGTGACACCCAACCGATGTGTCCCTTGGTTATCCAAGATGAGCCCAAGTGTCCACCATGTGTGTCAACCTACTCATTATAATACATGTTAGCCCAACCTTTGTAATGTGTGTCGCTGCCCACCATGATACTGCCTCTCAGGTTGGCTTATGCTACCCTCTTGCCCACTCTTCGATGGTTCTAAATATCTCCAATCGGTCGCTCAGCCTACCTTGCCCATGGGTCACTTGCACTTGCTGTAGGGTGCGCTCCTCCACGTCAACTATGTTGCCTCACCCATGGGCACCTTGCATAGACATGTGCTTGCCCAAACACCCAACTTAGATCGCCCGGAGTGCCTTCTTATCGCACGCTTGCCCACTGCAGTTCCGTCGCAAGACTTGTCATAAAGGTGGATGCCTGCCCAACATGGCACACCCGTGTGTCCGTCGTCACACATAACCGAACATCCACTTCTGAGTCGCCTTTAGCTGAACTCACCAACCCATGTTGTCTTTAATCGAACACATGCGCCTGTCATACATCTCAGGTGTGACTGCATGCCTTTAACCGTTATCGTTAGTTTTTTTGACTCTCCCGAGCGCTCACCAACTCGAAGCCCTGAGATGTTAGGTGACACAGACACACGACACTTGTTAATATGTTGGGAGATAGAGATATGTTACAGTGATTGTGAAGAGGAACCTCTCAGTAAAATAATGCCTATGAGTAATAAAGTAATTTAAACAATTATATCATTAAAAATAATGTTACATTGTCATGGAGTATATTGTAGTCACTTTGAGTTAAAATGCTTTGGCTTTTAATTAATTTGAATTTTTTTTGAAACTAATATTAAATTTGCTTATTTAGAAATTGAAAATTATTTTTAAAATTTTTAAAATTTGAATTTGTAATTTTTAATTGGTGGATAACTAATTTTATGTGTTTTAAAAACAAATTTTCATAATTAAAAATTGTTTAAAAATAAAAATTTAAAAAAGAAACCTCCTCCTCATAAATTTTTTGATTTTTTTTTCCAAATTTATGGATATTTCCATAATTGATATTTTCTTTTCCAAAAAAAAATTGTCATTACTTTTCAAGATTTTACTAACATTGACACTTGCTAATTTTAAAAACAAAATAGTACACTTACATATTTCATTTATAATATTTAATGGACTTGGTTCAATCATTTTCCTTAATAAACCTTACCTATATTATATATTTTCACAATTCAATTTTAAATCATGAAGTCAACACTACAATAAATAAAATTTTATTTTGTGTCTTCATAATTTTAATTAGAACTTAAAAATATAAAATAAAAATGAAATTTAATAAAATTTTTGCATTCACACTTAAACCTTTGTGAAACAAATTTTTTTGTTTTAATATTCTAGACATTGATATTTTTTATATTAGATATTTTATTACATATGAATTATTTGCTACACCAAGATGACACATGATACTTCATTTTAATTTGGTTGTTTTGACATAGAAATTCTATCATAGATTATTTATTTGTAGCTCAATTAGGATGAATATAAATTTAAAGATAAATAAACAACATGTTACAATAATTAGTTTTTCAAAAAGATATTTATTTTGTTTACATAGTAGATATACATTACTTAATATAAAGATACTCGACATTGTAATTTATCCTCCTTATTTGGTGCCATAACTTAAAGATGGAATAAAATGTGTACAAACACATTTCAATAAACTCTGAACTTTTGTAACAAAAGATGATGTTGGACTAATATTTCATCCAAAATTATCTATGCACCTATCTCTATTTTGCTCCAAGATTATCTTGTCCATTAAAAAGTTTCGTTACTTTGGTATTCAAATGTGTTTCAATTTTAAATTTATGAACTTTTTCAACCATTCAATAATTGCTATCGATTACTTTTTGCATAAGAGGCAGGTACTAAGTAGCAACCCTGCATATTACACTTGTTTATAGTGTTTTCATGTTTTATTCATTTATAATGTTGTTATTACAGAGCTTGTGATTTTGAAAATTAAATCCTCTCTAATATGGCACACAAAGACAAAGTTTGAACCAAGAGTTATCATTGATGTGGCTGGTCTCCTTTTCAAGTAGGACCATGGCAACAACTATCTAACCTGCTATACATCTGTTAATGAGCAACAACGGTATATGGACATTGTTGGATCTCACAACCGGTTAATGAGCAGCAACTGTATATTAACATGAACATTGTTAGATCCCACAACAAATATAATCGCTTAGATCCAGCAATGCACATATACAGCAGCTGTACATTAACTACCATGCAACAAACTAAATAATTTCTCCTAAATAGTTATAGGAGAGCTGCACATTAACTACCACGGAACAAACTAAATAATTTCTCATAAATAATTATTATCGAATGACGATAACTCCGTTGAAATCAGTGAGTAGAGAAATAATAATTAACCCGGTGACACGTTGTGCTCTGCATAGTGAAACGCTGAAATATAACGTTTCTAAATTTTAAAGTCTACACATGTTTCTTATGCCAGAGCGAAGTTGGTCATCATAACGCACAGAAAATCTTGAGCACCAATGCACTACATATGAAATTGGTGCAATCACCAACATGGTTTCATTTACCCAAATATAAAAATCATTTATCCGTAGGCTATTCAATAATTGCATTGAGAGACTTATTCTACATATCAATATGATGTATAGAATTATTTGTTTTTGGTCAAAATAATATTTAATATCACTTTATAAATTTTTTTAAATAATTGTATAAATAAATAATTACAAATATCTGTAGGCTATTCAATAATTGCATTGAGAAACGTATTCTACAACTCAATATATTGTATAAAATTGTTGGTCCATGGCCAAAATAATATTGAGTATCACCTTATAAATTTTTTTAAATAATTCTTTAAATAAATAATTACAAATATACTAACTTTAAATAATGGTATAAATAAATAACTACAAATCTATTAACCGAACACAGTTCAATCATTAAATCTATTAACTCAACACAGTTCAATCATTAAGATTTGCGTTAACAGAGTTGCTGAGTTCGTTGGAATTTTTAAACTGAGTTGCTCCCTTTGTGTTGTCCGTTCTGTGTGTGTTCTTTCTCTGCGTGTTCTTCGTGCTCTGCACTTATAAGTTCACTACAATTTCATACTGAAATACTAATGCTATCCTTGCATTGATGTTATACTTGCCAAAATATATTTAGATTATCATAAGAATGTTCAACCTTAAGTAACTTTGCATCCCATCAAAACTTCATCTATTTCAGAGATATTATTTAACACAAACTTTCTCTTTTGACCTCAGTGGTTCTTCATTAGAGTACATAATACCAAAATACTGAAAAACTTACTCTTTTGACCTCAATGGTTCTTGATTAGAGTACATAATACCAAAATACTCAAAAACTTACTCTTTTGACCTCAATGGTTCTTGATTAGAGTACATAATACCAAAATACTCAGAAACTTACTCTTTTGACCTCAATGGTTCTTGATTAGAGTACATAATACCAAAATACTGAAATTATAGGCTCCTATTCCAGCCCTGAGGCTGCTGCTAAGGCCTATGATAACACTATGCAGTTTATTTACATATAAAGGTTTAAATTTCCCACAAATTGATTTGATATTGTGTTATTATTCCCAATTATGAATTAAATTTCACAGATATCTTCAACAAGCCATTGTCACCCGACAGAGAAATTGACCTAAGCCCGCTTCTCAATAGTGGAATCCTGCAGCAAAGCAAACCTAATCATATTATAAAAATATGTAGGATTAACCAACCTTCTATATATCCTATATTTATCCTATATCATTGATGGATCTATATTTCAAATCTTCATCTATTGATGATCAAACATATTAAGTTCATAAATATAAACCTTCTTTTATAAAATTTATATCTACATTTTTTAAATCCATTATTATGTATGTCTCTCGAGCATAATAAAGATTAGAAATCAGCATCCTAGATAATATTTTAGGTATCATATTATAATTTCGACGATATATATATGTGAGAGTTTTACATTATTATTATATGAAAAATTTAATTTTATTTATTAGTATATAATTTCCTGAAAGATTCTAAGAATATAAAGAGGTGATTTGTGTATAATTGAAATAGAAAATATCAATATAATATATGCTTTAATATGTATTTTTATATTTTTTTCCATATTATATCTGAATGGATTTAATTGTGGACAGAATTTATTTGTGAAAATTAGAAATTAGAATTTGTTTAAAATTAAATTAAATTAAATGAGAAATTTTAGAAATTATAATATTTGAAAAATTTGTTAGTATGTGATGTAAAAGATATCATTAAATTTAATATTAATATGAATATGAATATGATATAATATTAATATTATAAATTTAATAACTTAGAATTAATACAATATTAAATTTAATATAATATTAATTTTTTATATTATAATATGTATTAATATATCGTGATATATATTAACTCTAGATATATATGGGAGGGAAGAACAAAGATAATGATAGAGGTGGAGAGATAGAGAGAGTAAGAGGAAGAGAGAGAGATATAGATATAGATGGATGGGGAGAGGGGGAAGAATAATTATTGCACTAGATGATCAATTTCAGTGTAGATGGTGATTTTTAATCCCTTTTTATTACTTTCATTAAAGGAGATATGCTAAAGACAAGGGAGAGGAGGAATGGAGAGAGAGAAGGGGAGGAGCGAGGAAGGGAGGGAAGGGTAAGAGAGAGAGGGAGACACAAATATGGAGGGGGGAGAGATGGGGAGAGAGAAAGGGAGATAGTGACAGGGTTGGAGGGGAGAGAGAGGGAGAGATGACTTGAGGGAGGGAGAGGAGTAGGGAAGGAGAGGAGGAGAAAAAAAAGATGGATTTTAAAGGAAAGAGAGGGAGGGAAGAAAAAAGAAATACAGAGAGAAAGTGGAGCGAGAGAGAGGGGGGTGGGTGGAAAGGAAGATATGAAGAGAGAGTGTCTATGTTTGGGGGTGACATAGAGAGACAAAGAAGGAAAGATGGAGGGAGATATAAATATAGATGGAGGGGGAAGAGAGGGAAGAATATTTCTTGCACTAAATTCATTGAATTCATCGTAGATGGTGATTTCTAATCCCATTTGATTGTTTGTGATTTCTAATCCCATTTTACTGTTTGCACTATTTACAATAATTTCAATGTAGATGTTGATTTGTAATGATATTTGATTTGATTCTTTGCAATAAATACGTTGATTTCAATGTAGATGTTGATTTCTAATTCTATTTGTTTGTTTGTACTATATGCATTTATTTTGGTGTAGATGGTGATTTATAATTCTATTTGATTGCTTGCACTAGGTGCATTGATTTCAGATTGTGATTTTTAATCCTATTTGATTTCTTGTACTAGATGCATTGATTTTAGTGTATATGGTGATTCCTAATCCTAGTTGATTGCTTGCACTAGATGCATTGATTTTAGTGTAGATGTTGATTTCTAATTCTATTTGATTTCTTGCACTAGATGCATTGATTTCAGTGTAGATGTTGATTTCTAATAATATTTTATTGCTTGCACTAGATCCATTTGTTTTTAGTGTAGACGCCCATTTTTAATCTTATTTGATTGCTTGCACTAGATGCATTGATTTCATTGTACATGCTCATTTATAATCCTATTTGATTGCTTGCATTTGATGCATTGATTTTAGTGTAGATGATGATTTCTGATTTGATGTAACTTAATGTATGATGGTACTACATTCACTTAAAGTAATATTTTGAAGGAAATAAATTATTTCAAATATCAATAAAACAAATGATTTCAAGAGTAGTCTTGATGAAGTAAATTATTAAAATACTCTTCAAAATATATTTAGTAATACCTCAAGGGAAACTATTAACAATTATTAATTGTCAAAAGTTGTGAGACCTAAAATTAAATGAAATATATGTTCACCATCAATCTTTATCTCTTCCAAACTATCGACTATATTTCCTCCCTTTTTCATTGCTAGCTAATTACTAAGAGAAAATTATATACACACATAGTAATATAACACAACAGTTGTAATATTGACAAACATTACCGTCCAAATCCAAACACTTCAACACACAAACCACTCAAAGAATCCAAATGCAAACACATAAACACACAAACCACTCAAAGAATCCAAGCTTAGAGGTACAAAACTTTCAACGCAAGCAACAAAAACAAAATTAAAGAAGAGAATCATATAGTCATGTCAAACAAAGAAAACATAATGTAAATTTCAAAGTATGAAGTTTATCTCAAAAATATAAATACTAATGATAATCTAAAAATGTGTCATTGCCGCCCTCAATTAAAACCAGTGTAATACATCTAACTCGGGATCTATCATGCGCGGAGAGGGATCAAATCCCTCGAGGTGCAAACCTTTCCTCAAATTCTACACTCCAAAAAAAAGTTTACACATTAGAAATTTGACATCCAAAAAAAGATTTACAGATTAGAGATTTGACATCCTTAGGGCATGATAGATCCAAAATTCTAATTTATTATTCAATTGATTTCATGAAAACCAACGGGTCCATTTTGGTCTCCGGTATGTTCTCGGTTTACGAAGACATTGCTATTTAGTATAATACTTAATTATGGTTGCTGCTCCTCAAGAAAACAACACAGCCCACCCGTTCCAACTCAACCACGTCCACATTTTCATTCTTCCTCCAGAACCGAACTCCTAGACCGGAACCCTATTGCCAGAGCCGAACTGCGAAATCTGTCTGATTCGGTGGGATCCATCGATCGATCATGTACTAAAATAAATCTTTAACCAAATTCCAACCAAAACTCCAAAATTTCTAATAATTAAACAGCTGGTGGAATGAATTGAGCATCGAACTGAACTATATACCGACATTGAAACGTACTGATCAACATTCGGTAAGACTGTCGATACATTTCTAAGACTATTCATTAAATTTTTAATTGGTTACATTTGCTCATTAAATCTTCAACAAAAATTAGGGTGTGATATAAATCTCAAGTCAAAATCAAAATATCGACCTAATTTTTCTTAAAACAAAATTAAAAATAAATTTTAGTATAACACCTAACCCCTATTAGCACATTGCTAATTATATCTAATTATAATGTTACTCATTAATATTTTACCATTCATTAATTGAAAATAATCTTTATCCCTTTTTCACACAGGGAAAACAAATTTAGAAGATAGAAATTTTACTTCCTAGACGATGAGCCACGATACAAAAATATGATCAGTGGGCATGAAGATACAAATTTTACTTCGCAGAGCAAAGCCATGACACAAACATGATCTGTGGTCATCCGAACCAAACCGGATAAACCAAATTTCAAGATACAGATGTTACTTCGCAGACTATGGACATGATACAAATATTATCTGTGATCATCCGAACCAAACCAGAGAAAGCACATTTAACTGATACAAATTTTACTTCTCAGACCATCTCCACGATACAAATATGATTTGGGGTCATCCAAACCATCCCAGAGAAATCAAATTTAAAATATACAAATTTACAAACATGATCTGTGATCATTCGAACCAAACCAGAGAAACTACAGATGAAGCCGGGCTCAGACTTTTAATGGGTAAAGGTTGAAAAGTAGCATTAAATTGAAGGGCAGCTGCGGCGGCCGCTCATGCATTGCTTAGCCACGTCTTCGACCACGCGCTTCACCAGCGCTGCTTCATAGCTGCAATGCGCAGAGTTTATAAAAATCAACAAAATCCAAAAACAGAAGCAGAAACCGGTATATTTATAATATCAGAGCAGAGTTTATAAAAATCAATAACATCAAAAGCAGAAGTAGAAACGGATAAATATATAGGAACAGGGAAGAGTAAATTGCCCATTGAAATCTTCCTGCAGTGACCAGCCAGAGAAACGACAGAGTTGGACGAGAGCAGCCTTCCATTGGTGGATTTCCTGTGGTCTGTATCTCCCACTCATCTCATGCTCTTGGAATGCTTAGGCAAATGGGCTCCCACATTGGTCCGGCCGCCGAACATGCGCCGCAGTGACGTCATAAAACAGAGGAATGACGATGGATGACCCGTTTGCCTGCCTCTGCAACACTACTTGGCGTGCAATATGTGAGGCTTGACACCACGGCGATTGTGCATAGTTGGTGGAGAATATGGGCATGAGGATGCGACTCTCCTCAATTGCATGGTGTAGGGTTGCAGAAATGTCGTCTCCCCTGTTGAGAGTGTAGGTGTCAGGGAAGGCACGGAAGCCTGTGTTTGTGAGGGAGTGGAAGAGATGGTCGACAAGACCTCTTCTCAAATCGCTTCCTCTGAAACTCAGAAAAATGTCGTATCTGTATGCAAGGTATCTCCTGCACCCCTCATTGAAAAAGCAGATGCATGAAGGTAACCAAGGAAACCGGGCCATCACGCGAATGAATGCTGAAAGAAGATAGGTGCTTATATAGTTTCCCGATCCCATGAGTTGTGGGCATCCTGACAATTAGCTCTGGACTTTTTGTGACATTGGGTCTCAGCCAGTTTCTGGCTCTCTGACATTGTGGCTCTGGACTTTTTGTGACATTGGCTCTCTGACTTTGTGTGAGATTGGGGTTTTGTGAGATGGGTCCAAGTCAGATTCTATGACGTATGGTGTTTGGTGAGAACCCAATCAGGTCACATTCCAGGAGAACCCAATCAGATTTTGTGACATTGTGGCTCTGGTCACATTCCAGGAGAACCTAGTTTCTGGCTCTCTGACTTTATGGCTCCGGACATTTTGTGACATTGGGTCTCTCACTTTGTGTGAGATTGGAGTTTTGTGAGATGGGTCCAAGTCAGATTCTATGATGTTTGGTGAGAACCCAATCAGGTCACATTCCATGACGTTTTGGGAGAACCCAATCAGATTTTATTTTATGACGTTTTGTGACAAGGGTTTTATTCAGAGTTTAGATAAACTATCACTACTACAATAATAAATGTGATTAATATAAAATTTTAATTTAATATATATTATATTATAAATTTAATATATTAAATTAATATATTAATATTAATAGTAATAATGTTATTATATTAATATTATAAATATAATATGTAAAATTAATATATTAAATATTATTATTAATATTTTTAATAATTAAATATGGTCAATTATATTTATTAATATAAATATTTTTAATTATTTAAATAATAAATAATTCATTTAATTATTGAATATGTAATTCATTAATTATTAATAATTAAATATAAGTAAGAATTGTTGTGAGATTTTCTCACTTTTTGTAAGATAAGTCTTCGTCAGATTTTATGCCTTTTTCTGAGATTGGTCTCAATCAGATTTTAGATAAATTAGGTCAAAATAAAAATCTCAAAACTTTCAAAAAAACTCTCAATTGTTTCATTTTTTTTTCCAAAATAACTTAGAATAGGCTAAAGAATTTGTTAGAAATGTAAATTTGTTGTGTAAAAATACTTTTAAGATGGTTAATATTTGATTAAGTCAAAATAAAAATCCCAAAACTTTCTAAAAAAATCTCAATTGTTTCATTTTTTTCCAAAATAAATTAGAATAGGCTAAAGAATTTGTTAGAAATGTAAATTTGTTGTGTAAAAATACTTTTAAGATGGTTAATATTTGATTAAAGACATGTAAAAATTTCCATGATATTTTGAAATGCCTTTTTTTTACTAAGCACTAAATAACTTTGTCCAGCTATCAATACCAAATACGGATTTACGCACGCACCCGAGATTATGTTTCTTATCCATTAAATTCTCTTCTCTGTAACAGCGGATTATTGTTTGTTTGGGTATAGACAAAGTGATTTGAATGGAAATGATTGAACTGGACTGCAGAGATAGATAGTTGCTAATGAGCGCTGGGGTTTTGACTGCAATTATAGGGAGACCGGTAGGTTATAGACTATTGTTAGTTTTGTGTTAGTTAAAATATTATTTATTTATTGATAGAGAGAGAAATACTGATCTCGTGAGCATTAAAAAAAAGGCGTTGTTTATCAAATTTGCGAGGACAATTAAATTTGGCAAAAAGAATTCAAAAATAATGCTTAATCAAATTTTTAATGGTGTAAATGGATTCCAAAAAATCAAAATCTTGAAGTTTGATATCTGCAATTTGGATTTACAAAAGTTACTGTCAGATTTGATCAAAATCTTGCTAAAATTTCTATAAATTTACAGACAAATTTGAAAACTAAATAAACTATGATTACTAACTAAAGCCTGGTTCTATATGCAATTATAGAGAAACACTGACCTCACTAGCATTAAAACAAATTACACAATACAAGTTTGTTAACCGTGCTAAGTCAATGAAGCCGACACCCATTGCACATGCTTCCATCTTCATTAGACATTAATTGTGACACATTTTTATTTTCTCATTGGGGTAACATAGGGCGTGTTACCATTTTTATTTGGATTCGTTTATGAAGGCGAAGGAACTGTCTGGAGTGTCAAAAGTGCTTGGAATTCGGGCAAAAAAATTCAAAAAAGTTTGTAGAGGTAGTTTCTGAATCATGTTTTTGATGGTGGAAATGGATTTAGCACTATCAAAAACGTCTAGGGCATCTCAAATATTGAAGTTTGACAGCTATAACTTGAATTTAAGCAAATCCCTAACGGATTTTTCAAAATATGGCCTGAATATCTGTAACATTCAAGGCAAAAAAATAGTCTCATTGGCCTATGTTTTTTCATTTTCTTACTGGTGGTAGCATTGTTGAATTGTGTATATTTTTATTTTCTCACTGGTGTTATGATGGTGCATTTTCATTGATTAAAACGTAAGCATTGTTGAATTGTATATCAATTTTTATAGAGTTGTTTTTAGTGTAGTTTTTGGACTTTTAAGTGCTGAAATCTGACAGAAAATTTTGAGGTGAAATCTTAATTTGTGTTATTTAAACTAGTTTTTTTACTATATATATGGATTCAGCGCCTTGAAAAACCCCTAGGGCATTTGGATTGTGCATGGATTAGCCATCAAACTTGTGATTTCAATAAATTCCTACTGGATTTTGGAGAAACTAGATCGGAAAAACTTCCAAAAAGTCACACTAAAAACAATTCAAATTTGTATCACTCGGAAAGGAGGTTATATTTTAAATTTATAATCACTTTGTGTGCTTTGACCTATTAAAATTTCAAATAATTTATAAATTTTATTAAAGTTTCAAAAAAAATATTAAATTAATTTTTTTGGAAATTAAAATTAAATTTTGAATATTTTTATTTTTATTTTCTAATTGGCTAATATCAATGTAATGACTAATTTTATTGGGTTTTTAATAATTTTTTCAGAAATAAAATCTATATAAAAATTTTTAAATTAAAAAATCTCCACAACAAACAAGTGAGATAAAAGTACACATATCAAATCTTAATATTTATGACAAATAAAAATTATTAAGAAAAAAAACTCCATAGCAAACAAGTGTCTTAAAATAAACAAATCAAATCTTAATATTTATGACAAATAAAAATTACTTAAAAAATAAAAAATAAAAAAATCTCCATAGCAAACAATTGTCTTAAAGTAAACAAATCAAATCTTAATATGTATGACAAATAAAAATTATTTCAAAAATTTAAAATAATAAAATTCTGAATAACAAACAAGTTTCATAAAAATAGACATATCAGATCTAAATATTTATGAATCTTAAGACTTGAAAATAATCAATGTCATCTCATATGATCTCCAATGTTATATAGCTATGAAATATCAATTATTTCAATCTTTCTCATTTTTTTAATTATAATTTTTAAAAAATTTAAAAAATTTATTTTCTTTCTTTACATGATCAATTTTACCTTAAATGTTTAATCTCATGTTAAATTAGAGGAAATTTTATCTCAAAAGTGGTCTCCTAACGAAAAATAATAAAGTAAGAGTTATAAATTTTGGAGGGAAAAAAAAAAGAAAAATAATAAAATAAGAGTTATGAATTTTGGAGGGGGAAAAAACTAATTTTTTTAATTGTATTTTTAGTTTATCTACTTATAGGTTTACTCAAATTTCAAGTGTAGACACTCATTGAATGCGAAATTGAATTCAGCATCTAATGAGACCCATTAGACACACTTTTGAGATGACTCGAATTGATAAAAATTGAAGGTACATTAAAAAACATGTTCAACATGCTTATTTAATGTATCTTCAATTTTTATCAATGTGGGGCTTCTAAAAAAGATGCGTAATGGGTACTCGTTGGATTATTAATTCAATTTTGCATCGAACGAGTGTCTACACTTGAAATTTAAGTAAAACTATCAGGAGATAAGCCAAAAATATATTTTATTATTTTTTGTAATTTTATTTCCAAAATATTTACATATACCTCTTTTTAAATTTAAAGTATTTTGATTGGTTTACATATTACGAAACTTTCGTGAGTACTTTTAGGTTAAAGTATCCTCTAATACATAGAGTCTTGAATGTCATGTATACACATAAGATGAAAAATGACATTTTATGTGAAAAGCTAATCTGCAAAAAAAATAATGTGAAGCGCAAACTTTTGATCTGAACTTTGATATAGATAACATGATTGAGATAAGTTTTCACAATTACATATGAAATTTACAACTAATATAATGATGAGCATGAACCAAATTTTGTTAATTGATATTTCTTTTATTTTTCATTGATGACAAAAGGGTCACAAAAAGAGGTTTGTAAGGTTCATAAGGTACTCAAGAAAATTCCAAATATTTTACTTTGTCTACATGTGTTATTATCATTGTGTGCAGTGCTTGTTAAACACACAAATTGGAAGCCAACTCAATTGTATTATTAAGAATGATCTCTAAGAATGATGTACATAGTGTACATATTAATACAATAGGTAAGTCGTTGATTCAATTTCCTAAGTTTTTTGGGCTCCAATAATTACTCACGTAACACACACTAACCTAAACTTAATATCTAGGACTAGGTATATAAAATTACCCTCTTCATTCAAATGGATGTATCAAAGTCCAAGAATGAGAGCTAAAAATGCAAAAATGCATCTCAGCCAATAACTGCATGTCTCTCATAAATGCTTTTCAAAGGATGACCACAAACCAAGGATGGTGGTTTTTAAGGGGAAACCACAAACGATAAAAACGTATGGGAGAACTGAAGGTGTCAACCAATGATGGTTTTATAATGACCATCAATTCTGGAACTATCATAGCAGTTCCTCAAACGAACAAACTCTGGAACAATTCCTAATCTACATCTTTTGCTAATCAAAGTGCTCATTCACATATATTAGCATGCCAAAAACATCCAATCATGCTCTTTCTCATAGAGCATAAATCAAAACAACTCTGTCTACAACTCTAAATCTAATTTCTGAACTCAAAATCTAGTTTGTAGCAGTACAACTCTTATTTTCTCTTAGTCAGGCTCGCTTGAAAAATCTTCTAACATGTAGCATACCACCAATTCTATCAATTCCCCCCTCGTTAGATATAGGGTGAGAAGATCATGCACTCTTCACTGCAAGGCTAGTCAAAACTTTGGAACATCTCCTGTGGTATGACTTATAAACCTTCTTGGCAGTTTTAGACCAATCCTAAGAAGCAATCCATCCAAAACTATTTTTCTCTCTTGCAATAGTCTTATGTTTGAAACATTTGTTTGAATGATGATTCTTCTTTCCACAATGTTATTAAGAATGAATATCATAACAATTATCTCTCTCATGTCCAATTCTATCACAATAATGACATCTTATAATTTGTTGTGGTAAAGAATCATCTAAAAATCCAACACTATGAAATTGTATAGACTTTGTAAAGTCATGAACATAATAAGAAACTTATTTATTATATCCCACACCATTTTTGTTTTTGTTATGCATAATTTCTTCCCAAGGTCATATAACAGGTTTCATACATGTATGCAAATTATCTTTGCATACACTTGATTTGTTGGTGAACTGAACTGCTCCATTATCACTTTTAAACTGTTGACCAAACTTTGATTCTTAGTCATGCTTAGACATGTTGTTCTTAACAAAAACAAGTTGAAAATTACAATGCTTATATTATAGTTCATCTTTCTGGAAATGGATTCAAGTTGCAAAACTTGATCTTCTCTTGTGCATTTTGCAAACAACTTCTAATGTCAAACAATGTGTCTTTATTAACACATTGTTAATTTGGATACTGTTATGAATACTAGACTAAGTGTCTTATGCTCTCTCAGTTGCCCTTTTGTTTTTTTACATTGTATTGCATATTAAATATTGATATCATGTATTAGGATAAACTAAAACTATTTCATTTTTTTTAACGATCTTGATATTATGCATTATTAGTCATTAAAATAATAAAATTTGATTAATAATCCTTATATTTAGAGCAAAATTAGATTATAAATTTTACAATATCTTGAAAATACAATGAAAATATAATATTAACAAAATCAAACGATAGACTTTTTTGTGTCCATCCAATTTCTAAAATATTATAGAATCGTTATAAACACTAAAAATATGAAAATTAAAAATGAAATAAACTAAACTATATTTTCATAATTAATTATAAATTTATCACTTTTATTTAAATTTATTAAAAAAATACTTATAATATATATTTTCATAATTAATTATAAATTTATCACTTTTATTTAAATTTATTAAAAAAATACTTATAGTTTATTATTAAATTAGAAATTTATCACTTCTATTAATATTGTTAAAAAACATAATTATATCGCCAACCATGTTTAGCATCTGAACCACGAATTTAATATGAAACTCCCATGATGCCAACAGATATATAGATATCATTATTGTTTCTTATGTTGTGAAATGTATAAGTTACAACGTAGTATCTCCAACCATGTTTAACAGGTGAGCCACGAATTTGATATGAAACTCCGAGGATGCCAACAGATACATATATATCATTATTGTTTCTTATGTTGTGAAATATATAAGTTACAACGTTTACATATATGGATATTTTTCTATATAAGTTACAACGTGTACATATATGGATATTTTCCCATAGGCTTTTTTTTGGTTAAAATTTTGTAAATTTAATTTAACTTTTTTATATATTTCATATAATAATAAATATTTCATAAACTAAAATAATTCTTCAAATGGTTAAGTAATGCTATAAGAAACTCTTGGACCAGTGCTAATATAATATGGATGTAATTAAAATAATGATCCAAAATTGTTAAGTAATGCTATAAGCCACTCTTGGCCATAGTTCTAATGTCATATGGATTGACCATTATTGGATTGAAAAGATCCATTTTCCATGGCCATTGTAGAGATATATGTAAATTTATATAAATTTAGTTTTTTATTAATACAAAGTTTTAGTGAGAGAAAATTATGATTCAAAATTAAATTAAATAGATAATAAAAATTATTTTTAATATTTTTTATTTAATAAAATTAAAAATAAAATTATTTATATATAAAAATGTGAAATTTATATAAATATAAATAATAATATTAAAAACCAATATAAATTTAACTTAATTTTATAGGGAAATCATTTTTTTCAAAATATTAATGTTTTGATCAAATTTTATGGTTCAAAAATTAAAATCTTACAAAATTTAATCCCTATCCATAGTAAGTAAATGAAAAATAAAATATATCTATAAATAGTTATTAAGATATATTAAACTATATATACTCTATTTCTAAAATAATCCCAATCAAATTGAACGCTTCAAATTATTATATAATATCTTTTATATTTATCTTAACAAATATCATAATTTATAAAACTACTCCGAGATCATTATAATTAAAATACCTAAAATTTCATATAATATCTATGAACATGATAATCCATAAAATTGTGTACATAATATTATTACTTAAGTTACATATTAACCATATATATATATATATATTTTTATAATAATGTATTTTCACACAGAAAAATAGTTCATATTTTTGAGTGATAAAATAGATACATACTGCCTACATTGTTTTTCCATATCCCATCTAATATTTTAGTTTACACTCTAATCAAAATGAATCCTCCATACTAGAAAAAAAAAAAACCAAAATCTTGGCAGAGATTCCCTATCCAGAACTTTCTTTTTCTTCAGACAAAATACTCCACGAATGCGTTCTCGCAACATCGGAGAAAAAAACAGATCACTAGTAACAAAGGTTGGTACCATGGACTCAATCTCCTCTCTATCAAAAAAATCATGATAATTGACGTCTCCAACTAGCAAATCAATAGCTTCTTTTGATAGAAAATCAACTTCAGTGTTTAACCCATGGAGACTGTGACATAATGAGATGTGTTCAAAGATCTAGCAACATCACGGATTTAGAAGAATAAGATTTCCAAACCAAGAATTATTACCTCTGCCGGATGGATATAATAACTATACATGGATGATAAATTGTTATGTTGAGTTTATTTTTATGTAAAAATATTAATTTCATACATAATTATATTTTAAAATTTTAATTAATAAAACACTTGTAATAAATTATAATTGATAATTATATTTAAAAGTAATTGTTTATAATTTATATAACCTCATATTTTGTTATAGAATATATAAACATTAAATAAGTTTTTGTTTTTCAATAAACTTGTACTTTTTTGGGAGGGAACAATGACCATTACAATGACATGATATCAATGAATAAAATAATCATTTTAACATAAACAAGTTATATAGTAATGAGTATTTGTCGTTTAGTTTAAATATAGTTAAATTAAAGTAAAATACTATGAAGAATTGACAAAATTGATGCCTATGTAAGTACATGCATAAAATGGAAACAAAAACTAGACAAATAAAAAAGTAAAATTGGAAACAAAGAGATTAGAAAAAAAAGGGCTATAATTAATTATACAAAGTCAAAATCTACAATAATGTCTTATATTTTTTTAAGATTAGAAATAAATATTTAAGAATATTATTTTATAACTTTAGAAAGCACCTTTCACAAGCCAGCCAATAAAAAAAATGTCATTTGATGACCAAAATAAGCCATGAGCAACAATTTCACTATCAAATTCCATCATTCATGGAGATATTAATTTGACTTATTAAAAGGATGATATCTATCCACCATGTAGAGCTTTTGCTCATAAACTTAAAGAATTTTTCATTTAATTTGAACTCTTTTTTAATTAATGTTTGTCGAACAAATGATGCAATTTACAAATTTTAAAGATTTCAATCACAAATTGATAATTAATTTTCCTTTATAAATATACCCCCATTTAATGAATTTTATTTTAAGTACAAATTGTGGTTTCTTTCATAAAATTTAAATTACCCAACAGAAATAAAGTTTCTTCAAAGTTGAACTACACTGATATGCTTTGTTTATTATTATTATCTTAAGGCATTATATTTCTATAACACCACATAGATCAAATATTTCACATAAATGTAGTTGATAAATGAATTTTAATGTTATTGTTCATTTCTATCTATGTTATATTTTACACATGGTTTGCTTGCAACCTTTATTATACCTTTAATTTTTCTAATTTTGGGATTGTGATTATTGTCCAACATACTCATCATTTTCTTATATATATATATATATATATATATATATATATATATATATATATAATTCTTCATTTGCCCATGATTTTTACCTTGACTTAGAAACTTTACTGGACTAATGGTCCACTTTGGCCCATGAGTGCCTCAATTCTCTACTCACATGCATGCATTATTAATGTTTAATTATTACTTAGAGACTATTTTTCTACATAAGCACATGCCAAATTTGTGCGCACTCTATTGTAAATTGTTTAATAAAAAAACCTTAGATAATCATAATCATGGGATTACTAGGTACGCTAATATGTAGGTGGCACGTAATTGACAGGATGAAATAGTTGGCTACCGTCTTCACACATTAAGAGGTCGAGGACCACCCTCCCATTTCACATTAATGCTAACTAGTCCATCTTTTAATAAATAATAAAAATAATATGGATGGTACAATGGTAATTAATGATGCAGTATATTGAAGTTGTTTTCTACCATCATTACACAATAAGAGGTGAAACATTTCAACCAATAATATTTGAGATAAATGAATTTAAATTTTATTTCATAATGTTAAACTTTGGATAAACTTTAAATTTTTTTAGTCAAAAGGAAACTAATAGCAAGTCAATGGAAAATTGAATGCCAACAATAGGTATAAAAAATTGTAATTTTAATTTAGAATATTTTTTAAAATTAAAAATCAATTTGAATTTGATAAGTTAATTTAACACTGTTAAGTCTTTGATAATTTTTTAATATTGTTGAAATTAGGATTTTGTGATCCATATCAAGTTTATGAGAGAGTTTTTCCAGCATAAATCACATGATATTTCATTTGTCAATGCCTTTCGAACCAACCAATGTGGTTCATCGTCAAGACAAGTTGAAGAAATAGATCTATGTTGCATGTTAAACGGACAGAGCAGAACATCCAATTGCTATAATTTTTGACCAAGCAACGGATATATTGACTAGTTAACAACTATATTTGTTTAGGAAACGACTAGTTGGACCGGTCTTAGGGAAAAAGGAGCATAATTGTATTTAATTAAAAATTAAAAATTAAAATAAGTTAAAGTTATGGATTTGAATAATTATTAAATTAATAGTTAGTTATACTATTATTAAATTAAAAGCTTAATGGGAAAAGTGAATTTACATAAAAGGTATTAGCAATTTAATATTTATTTTAATTTTATATATAAATATATATATAAAATATTAGAATAAATTAATTTAGGTATTATATAGTAAGAATACATATTTATTTAATTGTTAAAATGTTTATTTCTTTTTAATTATAAACTAACATATTATCATAGATTGATTTCAATATCAAAGTAATTATTAAGTAAAAATTTAGAATATAACTAATGGCTTAAACTAAATTCTATTAAAGTCTCTTATACTCTATAAACAACCCACCAAAGAGGATCAAAGACGGTTAAAGGATAACAAGGGGAAACTAACCTATAAGAAAACTAAAACAAGTTATAAAAAGGAGGGGAGGAAGAACCCGACTAGGAAGTGAGGGCTGGGATCCAACAACTACTGATCTTCCAGCCATCTTCTCTATTGATATTGCTCGGCCTTTTTTCAATCTCAAGGGCTTCCCTAAATTTACGTTGATGGAATTTTGAAACTCTAGCAAGAACACTAGCCTCTTCGATACAAACATGATGTTTGGTTTTCTCCACATGCTCTACTAAAGCAGAATACTTGGTTCTCCTATGTTTAAGGTCATCTGCATGCTTAGTAATCCTCTGATTAATGGAGTGTCTAGTCTCACCAATATAGGGGGTCCCACTGGAACAAGGAATAATATAGACCCCCTTCATGTCCTTAGGGTCGATAGGATCCTTCACTGATCTGAGGGACTTACGAATGGTGTTAAGGGGTCTAAAGGTTGAGGGAACATTATGTTTCTTAAGAATCCTCACAATCTTATCAGTGGTCCCCTGCACAAATGGAAGATGGACACCTGGGACTCGTTCTTTAGGTTCTCTTTTAGTTAACGAATTTTTGGCAGCTTTGAGGAAAGCCTTCTGACCCAGGTATCTACTATAACCATTTTCCACAAAGACATTAAGGAGATGGGATTTCTCTTTCTCAAAGCTCTTTTCATCAGAGATCCTTAGGGCACGAGTAGCGAGGGTGTTGAGAACACCCAATTTTTGCGCCGATGTAGAAGTTGGGTGTTATCAACACCCTCGCTACTCAGGCCCTAAGGATCTCTAATGAAAAGAGCTTTGACAAAGAGAAATCCCATCTCATTAATGTCTTTGTGGAAAATGGTTATAGTAGATACCTTGGTCAAAAGGCTTTCCTCAAAGCTGCCAAAAATATGTTAACTAAAAGAGAACCTAAAGAACGAGTCCCAGGTGTCCATCTTCCGTTTATGTAGGGAACCACTGATAAGATTGCAAGGATTCTTCAAAAGTATAATGTTCCCTCGACCTTTATACCCCTTAACACCATTCATAAGTCCCTCATATCAGTGAAAGATCTTATCGACCCTAAGGACATGAAGGAGGTCTATATTATTCCTTGTTCCTGTGGGACCCCCTATATTGGTGAGACTGGACGCTCCATTAATCAGAGGATTAGTGAGCACGCAGTTGACCATAAACATAGGAGAACCAAGTCTTACACTTTAGCAGAGCATGTGTAGAAAACCAAACATCGTGTTTGTATCGAAGAATCCAGTGTTCTTGCTAGAGTTTCACAGTTCCATCACCTTAAATTTAGGGAAGCCCTTGAGATTGAAAAAAGGCAGAGCAATCTCAATAGAGAAGATGGCTGGAAAATCAGTAGTTGTTGGATCCCAGCCCTCACTTCCTAGTTGGGTTCTTCCTCCCCTCCTTCTTTTCATAACTTGTTCTAGTTTTCTTATAGGTTAGTTTCCCCTTGTTATCCTTTAACCGACTCTCTTTTACCTTGGTTCTTTGGTCCTCTTTGGTGGGTTGTTTATATAGTATAAGAGACTTTAATAACATTTAGTTTAAGCCATTAGTTATATTCTAAATTTTAAGTTAATAATTACTTTGATATTGAAATCGATCTATGATAATATGTTAATTTATAATTAAAAAGAAACAAACATTTTAACAATTAAATAAATATGTATTCATACTATATAATACCTAAATTAATTTGTTCTAATATTATAATTATATATAATAATAAAAATAAAAATAAATATCGAATAGTTAATACCTTTTATGTAAATTCATTTTTCCCATTAAACTTTTAATTTAATAATAGTATAACTAACTATTAATTTAATAATTATTTAAATCCATAACTTTAACTTATTTTAATTTTTAATTTTTAATTAAATACAGTTATGCTCCTTTTTCCCTGAGACCGGTCCAACTAGCTATTTCCTAGTCAAATATAGTCGTTAACTAGTCAACATAGCCGTTGCTTGGTAAAAAATTATAGCAGTTGGATGTTCTGCTCTGTCTATTTAGCATGCAACATAGATCTATTTCTTCAACTTATCCTGACGATGAACCACACTGGTTGGTTCGAAATGCGTCGACAAATGAAATATCATGTAATTTACGCTGAAAAAACTCTCTCATAAATTTTTTGATATATTTTTTAATCAATTTTGTTGGAATATTAAATTTGATTTATTAGTTGTTGGAATAATAAATTTAAGTTATTAAATTTGTATGGACCTTTTAAAGTTTTCAAATTTACTTACACTTTTCAAAACTTTTCAAAATTATTACTAAGAATAATATTTGTGTCACTGAATTAGAGGTGAAAAGATATATAAGACTTGAAGCCATTCAATAAACTATTCTCATATTTTATATATTAAAATATAAAAGAATTATTATCTCATAATTAAATTGGAAAAAAATAATCACTGACTCTCGAAATATGATGCATACATTAATAAAATCACGTTATGTTACTTTGAAAAACTATGTCCAATTTCAAATATGTCTAATGCATTAATTTAGAAACAAATTTTCTTCCTACAGCCTTTCAAGGAGGAGCCTAATTCCTATCTCCCTTTACTCATCCCATAAAGGTGACAATATCTTTGTTGTGAATAAACAAATTTTTACTTTAAAAAGTAAAAAACCCACCCCACAAAGCCCTTGATCAAACATATTTTTTATTTTAAATGAAAAACAAAAATATTCAAACTAAAAACTATTTAAAATCTAATCTAAAAATGAAGGAAAAAATATTTAACACCCGCCAAAATTCGATGTATAAAGTTAATATATTCTTATCGCAAGGACATGTTCTTTCCAATTCCAAGTATTTCTTAATTTCCCGCAAACTCAGTTTACACAATGAGAAAGACAATATTATTTATGGAACAAAATTTCACCGAACTTTGAATTTTGAACCCATGAGATCGATTTACTACATTATCTCTAAACATTCCATTTAGTTTAATGAGACTGAACACAATGTTGTTTGATTAAAAAAAATTAACATTTCAGTATTAAGATGACCTACAATGAGAAAGGACTTAGTTGTAAATGCCAGTGAACAAATACTTTTTCTTATAATTTTGTTCATGGTTGTGTCATATAAAAGTTTGGAAACCTCATAAAATTTTGAATAACAAATTTTAATAAAATTTGGAGGCCTCTGGTGTAATGGTTTAATAGTTTGATGTGAAGTTTTTTCTATCATTAATTGATCTATTAATGTGAAAGGAAAGGCATTTTTTCAATAGTAGAACTTGCATCAAATTAAATTTAGGAATAATAAAATATTATGTACATACAAGATTTACCTACTCCAACTTTTCTCATACTTAAATGTTTTCCAAGGTTGTGTGTCCTCATTTTTTATACTTGAACGTTGTCCAAGGTTGTGTGTCCTCATTTTTCCTGATCACATTTCACACTTCCTCTAGATTCCACCTAAACATCCCTGCAATGAAAAACGTATGTAGCAAAAGAGAGAAGGTAAGTGTAACATCACATGGTAGAATAATTTACTCTCATATACCTAAATACGAAGGTAGATTCATCTACTCTAAAATATCTAAATACACACCCGTTCATCATAATTAATTAAATTGTACATTAGTAAGTAATAATGCAATATATTTAAGGCAGTTCTTGTTTATGTAGTACATTGAAGTCAGTGCTTTTCATCATTACATAATAAGATGTGAAACATTTTGGCCAATAACATTTCAGATAAATGAATTTAAATTTTATTTAAAAATAATAAATTTCATTTCATAATGTTAAACTTTGGATAAATTTTATTTTTTTCTAGTCAAAGAAGAGTTGAACACAATATATCCTTCCTACGGCAGGTATAGTAAGATATGAATATATTTTTTATCGTAAAGTTGATTAGATTGGAGAAAATACTATTCGACACTTTAATGTTCATCCGAAGTAATATTTATACTAACTATAAGATAAATTTTAAGGTAAATATGGATTTCAAAAAAATGTACATAAAATTAACTCTAAAAGAACTTGTAATACCCTTACATTCTATTTTTGAACATTTACAAATTTTAGACATAAATTTGTTATAAGTTTGAATGGCGATGGAAGCCATGTTTTGACTTTTATAATAATGTAATTATTTTATTTTATGGAATAATAAATAACATTGTTGGAAAAATATTCAAGAAAGAGCACCAGAGATTGAAGATTCCTTTTGAGCTAGGAAACAACTATTGGTGGTCAAATCTAAGATGGACCTTCCCTAAAAATCTACTAAAAATCCCTAGGGGAAAATAATTAGAAATAATTGGATTTAATAAGATGAGAGAGAAAAATCATATTAAATCACTTAGTTGGAGAAATATACTCAATTAGAGTGGAATAAAGCGTTGTGGGAGAAAAGGGTGCCATGATTTAAAGAAAAAGGAAAAAACTTGTTTTGAAAAAGAAAAACAAAAAGGAATAGGAAAAAAGGGACACTGCTACAAATATGATGGGAAGAAAAATCTATGAAATAAACCACCAAGGAATCAATGGGGTTGTTGATTTTGTAAGCCAAGAAATATTAGCTTGGGGGAACTAGTATCAGTAGTTCCTAATCGGGAGAAACATACTCAGTTCCTCAGTAATTTCCAACAGAACTACAATTATAATTCTAATTACATACTCTTTGTTTATTGTTAAATGGTAAATGAAAAGCAGTGAAAATTTTAAATTACTTAATGGTATTTGACAAAAAATAATAGTCTAGTGAAAGAAATACTAATTGCGTGCATCTAAATGTCTAATATTTATATATAGATAGTTAAGTTATTATACTAGTGGCATATGCCAATATCTCTTTATGATTGCATGAAAGAAAGATTGTGGAAATGATGAAATGTAGAAGAGTTTCTTTGTGTATGGATAGATTTATGAACTAGAATATGAATTAATTATGTACAAATTGAAAGGAATTAACAAGTGTTGTAAATGGTATAAGTATGAATTATATATATATATATATATATATATATATATATATATATATATATATATATATATAACCATTATGCATGCATATAATAGACCTTGGGGAACTAACCCCATGCACTCTGAGATGGAATCGACATGGTCCCTATGGTGCAAGTATAATTATTCTTCTCTAACTAATAAAGTGTTATGTGTTGAGAAGAAAATCAATCTACTTTAACTCAATACTAATCTAGTTATAGAAATAATTTAACTCTAATATATTCTTCCAAAATTGGAAGGAGTAATTATAAGTGAAGAAAAGGAAATAGTAGGTTTCATTAGAGATATACTAACTTAAGGATAATGAGATATCTTGTAAATTATAACTATATAAAATCAACACTGTAATATAATTTCCAACAATGAATATTCAATGGCACGAGTCTGGCACTGACAACATGAACATAGAGGAGTTATGGACTACATGTCTTAAATACAAAAAAGAGAAGCCTAGAGATCAGGGGTCGGAAGGGTGTTGATAAATGTTAATATTTGTTATGGCACACTAGTTGTCAAAGACCATATGTGTAGCTAGAATTACATAAAAGAATACATGTAAAAGACGAGAAAATAATAGTGCGTATATTATGTATAAAGGGTATGACTGGAGAAGAAACCAAGAGAGTCAATTTCATAGGTACAATTAATTAATACTCATGTACAATTAGAATGAAAAAACTATGTAATGACTGTGTGTCAAAATGAAGAGGTCAGGTTAAATAAATGAAATACTAGTTGTTGTGTTTTACATAAGCTTGTAGATGAACAATAAATCAGTACGATAACTATTACAGAATAGTTAGCTTGAACGAATGTATAGATCAGTACCACATAATTATGCCTACGCGTATTACATTCAAATAACAGAGTATCAATTAATGGGCATAAACAAAAGAATATATATGAAGAGATAAAACAATAATGTCATAAAATATATTTTTCTTCTATTGGAAGGAAATTAAATAGTAATAAGGTAACAAATCAAAGCCTTTCCAAAAATAAGGACTTTGTAAGATTTTAGAGCCAAAGGTTCTTATAAATAAATAATACCTTTTATAATGTTACAACTTAATATGACCCAGTGTGTTATTTCTGACTTTAGCAACTAGGTGTTTTCTCATAAACAAACTTTGGAACTCTAGCTATAGTAAATTCATATAATTACCTCAGAACCATTACACCAAATCTACATGCGGGCAACTACAAATAAGTAGAGTGGAAGCGGAAATTGCAAACTAGAAGGTGGGACTAGATTAGCCTAGGATTCGACCAGAAGAAATCAAAACCTAATTGATTGTTGAAGTCCATAAAAGAAACATGAGTGTGTAGAAGAATAAGTACCTGTGAGGAATTCAAAACATTGGGGTTAGACAACGAACTAAAAAAATGAGAAATTACAACCCCAATGGAACTAAAGGAAAAGATATTACCTTACAAAATTAGTGCAGCGGCAGTAGTTAACCATTGCAAATATTTTCATTAGAATAATAATTCATAAGTAAAATGAAAATCAAAATATAAACCCAATACTAATTATAAAAAGTCTTCCCTTTATACATGTTAAGTCCCTATACTACTAGTGTAACCCCTTATTGTTATTAGTAAAACCTCGTTATTATATTGTTATGTCCATTTAGTCCCCATATTGTTATTATTGTGCCCCGTAGAAGCCCACTATTGTTATTATTGTGCCCTTACATTATTATTGTTATGTCGGCTATGATTATATTATGACCCTTTAGACTCCTATATATAGAAAGGAGGTCTTGTCATTTGTATCATCTAAGAATCATTCATTTTGGTAATGTAAAGGAGGTTGCCCCCTCGAAGAGGCTTATTTATAAGACATTGATCTATATTTTCTATCTTTTTGTGCGCTGGTTTTATAACATTTGGTATTAGAGCTTTAGATTCAAGGGTTTTCGCTGCTCCAAATAGTTCATCGTGGCAATTTCGCTATAAATTTTTTTCTGTTACGTTTCAGAAGCTAAAAAAAAAAAACCCATTTGAGCGAAAGCAATGGTTCTGAGGTGATTATATGAATTTACTGTATGTAGAATTCCAAAGCTTGTTTATGAGAAAACGCCTAGTTGCTAAAGCCAGAAATGGCACACTGGGTCATATTAAGTTGTAACATTATAAATGGTATTATTTATTTATAAGAACCTTTGGCTCTAAAATCTTACAAAGTCCTTATTTTTGGAAAGGATTTGATTTGTTACCTTATTACTATTTAATTTCCTTCCAATAGAAGAAAAACATATTTTATGACTTTATTGTTTTCTCTCTTCATATATATTCTTTTGTTTACACCCATTAATTGATACTCTGTTATTTGAATGTAATACGCGTAGGCATAATTATGTGGTATTGATCTATATATTCGTTCAAGCTAACTATTGTGTAATAGTTATTGTACTAATTTTTTGTTCATCTACAAGTTTATGTAAAACACAACAACTAGTATTTCATTTATTTAACCTAACCTATTCATTTTGACATAGTCATTACATAGTTTTTCCATTCTAATTGTACACAAGTATTAATTAATTGTACCTATGAAATTGACTCTCTTGGTTGCTTCTCCAGTTGTAACCTTTATATTTAATCTACACACTATTATTTGAAAGCTCCAGAATTCCATCTCAAACAGATCATCGTGGAATTTTCGCTATAATTATGAGGAAGTTAGGGTTGTTTGAAAGTTCCAGAATTCCATCTCAAATAGGTCATCGTTGAATTTTTGCTATACTTATTTTTCTACAAAGTTTTAGACTATGAAATTAAAACCCATTTGAGCCGAAAACTTGTTGAAGCTCGGGCCCAAATTTCAGATCTTGTTTCACTATATTTGCAGAGATGCAGTCCAAGAAATTTGGGGTTTCTCCAGGCACCTGAATTACATCCAAAATAGGAGACCTTGGGAAAATCGTCATAACTTTCTGTCTGAGCATTGGATTGCAGTTTCATAAGAAGTTACAAAAAGAGGAAGTCCTGTAGATTTTTGTATATCAATTTTAGGTCCGTAGGTCGAATCAGTTGCATGTGGAACTCTGTACAAGTTCGCTCTTCTGAAAATGTATATAATTAGGTTATCTTGGGAGATTGTGCATAAATATTTCTTGGAGAATCCAATTTCGATCATACGAGTGGCATTGGAAAGAGGACGCAGAGGGCTACCGCAGGTCGTAATTTTAGAACTTAAATATCCGAAAGTACAGAGTTACAATAGTTTCAAGATCGAGCTCCTAAACTAAAGAAAAAGCGAGATGAGGAAGTTTGATGGCAACGATCCAGTAAATTGGATATTATAGATGGAGAAATATTTTGATCTACATGGTGTACCACTATTACAAAAGGTATGTATTGCATCTAATTATTTAGAACTAAATCAATTTTTATTGTATAAAGGGCTTTGTTCTCATAAACAACTTGTCACGCGGTCAATTTTCACGGAGGAAATGATAACACATTATGAGGATACAAAGAGAAACAACTTCTTTAGCCAATTGATAAATCTCAAACAAAAGGGTTCAATGGCAGAGCACATTGAGGACTTCCAAAAATTGAATATAAGGGTAAATGATATTCCAGAGAAGAAAATGGTTGATGTCTTCATAGGGACTTTAAAGGATAACATTCAACATGAGGTTCGTCTTTGGGAACCTGATTCATTGGAGAAGGAATTCAGGTTGGCAAAAAAAATTGAAAGTGAAATTATGGAAACAAGGAATCCCACCACTCACGATTATAATTATGGAAGTGAATTTTCTCCTAGCCTTCCACAACCTACAAGGTTTACACCACAACAATTGGAAGAAAAAAAGAGAAAAAGGGCTTTGTTACAATTGTGATAGAAAATACACTAAAGGTCATAAGTGTGCTGAGAATAAATTATTTTAGATAGATTATGAAGAGGAGGAAGAAAAGGATCAATAAACATCAAAAGAAGAGGATATACACCAAGAACTCACTCCAGAGAAAGAAGAAATGAATATGACCATATCTTGTAAAGCATTGGAAAGAATTACCACTCCTTAAACTCTCAAGATAGAAGGACATATCAAGAAGTGAAAGACCACATCGAGAAAGAAGAAATGAATTCAACCATATCTTGTAATGCATTGGCTAGAATTACAACTCCTCAAACTATCAATATAGAAGGACATACCAAGAATGAAAATGTTCAAGAAGTGGAAGATCACATCGAGCATCAAGAAGTGAATCTGACCATATCTTGTAATGCATTGGAAGAAATTACCACTCCTCAAACTATCAAGATAGAAGGACATATCAAGAAGAAAAAGGTAATAGTGTTGATTGATTCAGGCAGTACCAATAATTTTATTCATTGTAAGATAGCCAAGGAATTTAATTGCTTCCTATATCCAACACCAAAGTGTCAAGTGATGGTTGCAAGTGGAGGAACCATAAATTGCTTTGGAAAGTGCCATAATATCAAGCTATCCATGGGAGAATATGTATTGAATAGCCCAATGATTTCCATTCCAATGGGTGGTGTTGATGTTTACTAGGATTCCAATGGCTACAATCTTTGGGCACGATAGCTTTTAATTTTCAAGAACTTTTCTTGAATTTTTTTTTGGGAAGGAAAGGAAGTTGAATTGAGGGGTATCAAAGGGAAACTGGGAAATATAATCAACTCTAACAGCATGACAAAGCTTCTAAATAAATAACAACGGGGTGTAATTGCACAATTATGTTCACTGGAGAATCCCACATCGAAATCATGTATTTCTCTAGATCTCCAAAACGTTTTGGACAAACATTCCAAGGTATTTGAGACTCCCAAAGGCCTCCAACCTATTCATGATCATGATCATGCTATTTATTTGATTCCAGGAAGTGTTCCTCCAAACATCAGGCCTTACAGATATCCATATGCCCGAAGGAGTGGGAACTCATTCAAAAGTTGCAAAAGATCCTAGTTCAAACAATATTATGAGAACTTGACAAGGAAAAATCATATTGGAACCTGAAGTAGTCACAGAACCGAGAAATCGACAGCTATGAAATAGATCAATTTCAGAGTATCTCTTCAAGTGGAAGAACTTACCCACTGAAGATTCCACATGGGAGGACAAGAATTTTTTACAGAAGCATCAATAACTATTCAAGCATTGAGGACAACACTTTTTGAAGGAGAGGGTCATGTTAGGTCCCTATACTACTAGTGTAACCCCTTATTGTTATTAGTACAGCCCCCTTATTATATTGTTGTGCCCATGTAGTCCCCATATTGTTATTATTGTGCCCCATAGAAGCCCACTATTGTTATTATTGTACCCTTACATTATTATTGTTATGTCGGCTCTGATTATATTATGACCCCTTATACTCCTATATATATTTAAAGGAGGTCTTGTCATTTGTATCATCTAAGAATCATTCATTTGTGTAATGTAAAGGAGGTTTCCCCCTCAAAGAGGTTTATTTATAGGCCGTTGATCTATCTTTTCTATCTTTTTGTGAGCCGGTTTCATAACAATACCTGTGTTCTAGAAAGGCATCGTGAGAAACATTAACAATGTGCTAACTTGTAGTAAACTTTTGGAGTTAGTGTATGGAGAAAACTCTCATTATATACTTTGAAAGAAGTCATTAAAAGAAATACCCAAATTGAAAATACATGTAGATGAAGGAATAGACCTGTTAGGGTTGATAGGTCTTTGTAAACAAAGGAAATTTGGACTAAACATACAACTAATATCAAGCTGAAGCACCCATCATCATTCGAATATAGTACATGAATGTATCATGAAACCCTTGAGGGATCACTTGTACAAAGTAGAGCGAAAATTAAGATCCTAAAGGTTATTACTCAAATTGAAAACTAGAATGGACAAAAGAATGAGACACAACAAGCATAGTTACCTTACCAGTAAAATCGATGAAGTTACAAAATTTATGGATCAAAGGGGTCAAAACCTCACTAGGGGTCTTCAACCTGCCACAATGTCAATAGAAAATTAATGAGGGAAAAAAGGTAAAAATTGCAGTCATTCTTTAGCAAATACATCGAAAGAATACAAGAGTGAAACCACTTTACAATGTTACAACTTAATATGACCCATTGTGCCATTACTGACTTTAGCAACTGGGTTTTTTCTCATAAACTAACCTGGGAACTCTAGCTACCGTAAATCCATATAATCACCTAAGAACCAGTACTCCAAATCTACATGCTGGAAACTACAAAGAAGTAGAGTGGAAGCAGAAATTCCAACCTAGAAGGTGGGATGAGATTAGCCTGGGGTTCGACAAGAAGAAATTAAAACCTAATTCAATGTTGAAGTCCATAAAAGAAACATGCGTGCCTAGAAGAATAAGTACCCATGAGGAATTCAAAACATTGGGTTTAGACAAT
The DNA here is from genome assembly GCA_031772625.1 of Pinus tabuliformis. Lineage (NCBI taxonomy): Eukaryota > Viridiplantae > Streptophyta > Pinopsida > Pinales > Pinaceae > Pinus > Pinus tabuliformis. The sequence goes on from CM062817.1 coordinate 1,354,506,421, forward strand.
CAACTAAAAAAATGAGAAATTACAACCCCAAATGGAAATAAGGGACAATATATTACCTTATAAAATTAGTGCAGGGGTAGTATTTAACCATTGCAAACATTTTCATTACAAGAATAATTCAGAAGTAAAATCAAAATCAAAATACACACCCAATAGTAATTATACAGAGTCTTCCCTTTATACCCGTGTTCTAGGAGGGAATCATGAGAAACATTGACAATGTGCTAACTTGTAGTAAACGTTTGGGGTTAGTGTATGGAGAAAACCCTGATTATATACTTTGAAATTAATTATTAAAAGAAATACCCAATTTGAAAATACATTTAGATGAAGGAACGAACTTGTTAGGGTTGATAGTTCTCTGTAAACAAAGGAAATTTGAACTATACATACAACTAATATCAAATTGAAGCACCCATCGTCATTCGAATATAGTACATGAATGTATCACAAAACTCTTGAGGGATAAGTTATACAAAGTAGAGTGAAACTTAAGATCATAAAGGTTATTACTCAAACTGAAAACTAGAACAGAAAAAAATGAGACACAACAAGCATAGTTACCTTACCAATAGGGTCGATAAAGTTACAAAACTTATGGATCCAAGGGTCAAAACCTTAGTAGGGGTCTTTAACTTGCCATAATTTCAATAGAAAATTAGTGAAGGAAGTGAAATAAAAATTGTAGTCATTCCTTAGCAAATAAATAGAAATAATACAAGTGTGAAACCACTATAAATGCATAGTGAATTCTTACTTATCTTAAGAAAGTTGACCCCTCTTTCAGGTATTCAGTCGTGTAGATAAAATCCCAAATCAGTTGGAAATAGGAAAGAGGATATTTTAAACATTTCCAAGCTGCAAACAAACTAAAAATATTTCAATTGTAAACATTTTATAGACTGAGAAAAACCTTAACAAATTAAGAGAGACGAAAACCTCCACCATGCACTCGGATGTCAAATTAAGAATCCTAGTGAAATTCCATTGGATACAGAGAAGGGATTCAAGAAGAAATCAAGTGTCTTTCTACAGTGCATTGCCATAGTTTCAAAAAGAAAAAAAATGAAACGAGAGTCACAAAGAGGGCAACTAAAAATCCTTAGGGTTTTCCTAAGCGATCATGATCATCCAAACATCCAAAGGAAATCACCATTCTTTATTGTCTAAGCATATAAACACATGTGAAGTTCACATGGGCCTGGTTAGGTGGAAATTACCCAATTGTCTAAGTGGATAGGCAAAGGGATGTGTAGGTTATAAATAAAATTCCACCTTAATATTCTCATCCAACATACACAAAAATAATACAAATATGAGGCATATATTACATTAACCAACCTTATTTCCATTTATACAAATCATTGCATCAGATCATGCAAATCAATATAACATAGGTAACCATAAGGTGTAGGAGCTAAGATATATAAAAATAAATGTATCACCAACAAACCATGATAATCCGACATGCGGATCTCCTTTAGGATAAGAAAAGCATATAGAAACTCATAATAGACAAGAAGTATCGATATGAAAAAGAATGTTGTAATGTTAACTTTAGGACTAATACAATGTGCACTCATTTATAGTCCTTTGATGATAGGTTAACACTAACTTTATGGATAAAAGGGTTTTAATATAAAGCATGGAAAAAATTTTGGTCTGAAAGTAAAAAATGGGGACCCAACTCAATATGAATCATAGGTATGATGAACCTAATGATCAAGCCAATTGATTTCAGTAACTATGGAAAAAAATTGTAGTTGACATTTAAGGATAGTTCTATGTAAATACCTAAACATGTGTAAGAGCCTATGAATGATATAAATAGCGAAAGAAAATTTGTAAGGGAAATGGGGTATGTGACATATGGTATTAGAGTTGTAGGTTCAAAAATTAGGCCTATAAGGAACCACCACAACAGAATAAGCATGAAAATAACCTTGGATAGTAATATATGATGTGAATGCAAACTAATGTATGATATTATTGGAAATCAAGTACAAAAGATGATAGAAGCTTCAAACCCGCCACCTATGGAAGGAGAAGGGATTTATGTGGAGTTAGAAGGAGAGAATACTCTTCCAACAACTCAATTTTTGGAAATCGTGAGAAGTTTACAACAATAATTAGCTAATATGTGAATCAATCATGAACAATTGTTGAAGCCTTGTGAGGAACAAGAAAATTTGATAAGATATGTGATTGGAAAGTAAAGTCATAAAGGTATGGAGGTAGAGGAGGATGGGGATAAAGAAGACCCTCTGAAGAGAAAAAGTAATGAAATGGAAATAGAAAAGTATGAAAGCGGGAGTGAATCTGACAAATCATATCCCAAAGCACAAAAATAAAAGAAGAAAAATAAAATGGAGTTGTAGGGGGGGTTTAAGAAAATAAAACCCCCTACATTTGATGGTGAAAAGGAGGAAGATGTAAAAGCATGGATTCTTAATATGAAAAAATATTTTCATGTCTAAGAGTATGACAGTAACTTGAAGGCCAGATTGGAAATTTATCTATTACACGGGAAGGTTGCCCTATGATCAGAGGAGGCAAAAATAGTGAATAATATGGAAGAAAAGACAGTTTCTTGGGAAGAATTAAAAAAAATTAAACCGAAATATCTGAATGACTGGTATTATGATGATCGAGAAAAGGAGTTCCATGCTTTGATGTTGGGACAATTAACTATAGATGAATTTGTTTCCAAATTCATAAATTTATTATGTCCCCTACCTCAAGTAAGTAAAGGCCAAAGAACAAATATTTTTAAATTGTTTACTAGTATCTTACAGAGAAAGGATTTAATTTGGAAATCCTAAAATGATAGACAAAGTGGTGAGGAAAGAAAGATTCTGCTACCAACAATTTAAAAATAAAGGAGAAGGCTTAAAGTATTGGTAAAATAAGGACAAAAAATAAGTCTATAAGAGTGATCTAGAAACAAAAACCTGCATACCTGAGAAATTTTGGAATGGATTACCAACATAAAAAGTTTAACAAAAATAATCCACCACAACCTGCCCAATCTCAAACAGGGTCAAAACTATTAGAAATAAATAATAAAAGAATAAGTGTTAGGGATGTGGATAACTCCATCTCTTGGGGATTTCCTATACAACCCGAGATCCATTTGGAATATACAAGCAATTTATGAAGCCTCAACAATAAATGACATTGCTAAAAATATTCTGAACATAAGTGCATCACTAGAAGATAAATAGGAAAAAAACCAATCCACAATGATCGAGATTGAAGGTAACATACTAAACCATCTAGTGTCTATATTAATTGATCTAGGAGCTAGTCTTAGTTACATTAGTCTATAAATAGTGGAAAAGTGCAAATTAAAGATTGAAAATTTTAAGAATGTATGGCTAATAAAGCTAGCCATACGCATAAAGAGGAAGGTAACCAATTATGTAAAACAATGTCTTGTGAATTTAAATGGTTGTCCAACTGAGTTAAATCTGAATACTCCCTTTAGGTTCATATGACTTGCTCATAAGTATAGATTGGTTAGAAATATAACACAACAATTGTAACATTGACAAAAATTACCATCCAAATCCAAACACATAAACACACAAACAACTCAAAGAATCCAAATGCAAACACATAAACACACAAACCACTCAAAGAATCCAAGCTTAGAGGTACAAAACATTCAAACAAAATTAAAATTAAAGAAGAGAATGATATAGTCATGTCAAACAAGAAAACATAATGTAAATTTCAAAGTAAGTAGTTTATCTCAAACATATAAATAATAATGATTTGACACCCTCTTGGACGAGCTTCAGTTTTCCATTTCAAAATCCTCCAATACTGAGTAGATTATGCCGTGGTCTTAGCACTTTCTTCAAGCTCTGCACGACTTCAACGAGATGGCTTTTCAATCTTCAGTGGAGCAACTGTATAGATGGCTGGAGGAAAATCTTTGTAAAGGTCGTAAAATTGGCATATATAGTAGATCCAGAGTGAGAAAGACGTCCCTCTTCAAAATCATCTACAATAGATACAATAACTATAAGAAAGAGGTCAGTGGTTTCTTAGATGTCTTCATTTGTCTTAGAGTGTCTGGAAGCTTTGAGATTGAATGGCCCTTTGTTTTCCACTTGAAGTAGTTCACTGAAAATGTCTTGATAAAAAATGATGTACTTTTTATGGTAAAAGAGAAAGTTTGCAACATATTACGTATCATTCTAATAGTATTTTGATATTATTTGCATTGCTTCTCGCTACTTGTGCACTTGTGCGTAATGCTATGCTCTGTTGTCGTTTTCTTCCTTATGCTTACCATCGTTGCATTCACTTGTTGAATTCACCCTTTGTTCTCACCATTTGCATGAGTTTATTATGGCTCTAAACTCTTACAGAGCTTCTAGATCTGCCCTTCATGTTGCATCTGCATTAGTTTATTATGACTCTGAACTTTTACAGAGCTTCTAGCTTTTCCCTTCATGTTTCAGTAGACAGTACATGCAGATAGCCACAATTTTGTCTTGATGGGTGGTCAAGCAGTGCCAAGTTGGTCAAGCAGTGGGAGTACATGCAGATATTCACAAATAGCGATGTGGTGTGGCTCACTCAACTACCAATTTGAGCTACTATGAAGGGAAGACACCACATTCTCATGACATATTTAATGCCTTGAACTAATACTAGCATTAGTTTAGAAATTCAAAATGATAAGGAAAAAAATGAGAATGCTAAGGGAATAGACTAATATAACCTATGGTTTTGGCCTCCCTAACTCGAGAAGAGGCCAAATAAGATGCTGAAAGAGATTTAACTAGGAAATGTATATCACGAGCCTAAAAATTTTCTTTATTCAGAATCATAACGAACTCAAAATAATATTAGTGGCACCATTCCAATTACTATAGTCCCTGCCTTGCCTACGGTAGGGACTCAAAATGGAGGACTCATTTTTCAAATCTTCTCGTGCACCTTTTAAAATCACATGTGGTGATGAGACAAAAACATTTCCACGCATGACAAGGAATGAAACTTTCAACAAGATGGTTCTCTTCAATCACACAGAGCATGACAATGGGATTGAAAAATACATTCCATGAGCCACGAAATACGAAAGGTTTCAAGGACTTTCAAACAAGCTCGTACTTTAAGAAAAATCACTCTTCCTTTTTAAAAATCCGCTTCAACATTTGTGTTGCTTCAATGGTTTTTTCTGCGGTGTTTTTCACACTCCTTCAACTTACGGAGTGCGTTAATTTTAAACTTTTAACTATTTTGTAAGTTTTCAACCTTTTTACGCACTCTTCTTTTTGATTAGGTACAAAACTAACGCACTTGTCTCTCTTTATAGGTGCGCAATTGACACACTTCCTCTTCTTCACAAATGCAGAATTCAAGTTTCTTTCGCACTTTACCCTTGGCCTATTGTCCACAAACACAAACGACACTTGCTACAAAAAAATTGAGGTGTTTCTCTCTATGGAGTCGTATGTGACGTGATAGTTCTTATTTATGCTACTATCAAGGAGCTTTACACAACCTAAGCTTTGATACCATGAAAAATATTGAAGACTTTGGAGCAAAGGATTACTCTTCTCAATATTAGGAATCGGTTAAATAAGATTACATTGAGGACATCAACCATAAATGAATGGAGTGAAATTCAACTGAACTGAACTAACTGACACTGAAATCAGACAGTTGGATGGATGGTTTTGACGCGTATTGTGTAAAAGTACTTTTAAGACGTTAATCTTTTGTCAAAAACATATAAAACGTCCTCCAAAAATTTCCACAATATTTTGACAATGCCTTCTTCAAATCAGAACTAAATAACTTTATCCAGCTATTCATACCAAATTTGGATGTACCCATGCACTCGGGATTATGTTTCTTACACTAAATTATCTGTAACAACGGATTGTTGTTTGTTTCGGTAAATATAGACAAAGTGATTTGAAAGGAAATGAGGGAACTAGACTGCAAAGATAGATAGCTGCTAACGATGGTGTTGTTAGAAAAATTGAAGAAAAAGTTATGCGGAGAGGCAGAGTAAAATAATTCATGAAGCTACTTTTGTGCAACTCACCTTCCCTCACCGTGGAGGTCTATGACATTCGCGAAGCTAATTTCACGGACCTGGATTTCGCGGAGCTATTGGAGAGACTTAATAAATACATAGAATTCACTTATGGAAAAAACAAAGGTAAAATCTTGTAGCATCATAAATAAAACTTAGGATTGGTTTCTAAATCTTGCAAATACATTCACATGAGACTGCATCTCATTCACCAAGTAAAAAAAACAAGACACTTCACGTGGAATAACACACAGTAAAACACATTAACTGTTGTTTTCACACACCCACCGAAATTTGCCCCACCATTTTCTCCTCAGAGACTCTCGCTCTTTTTTTCTTTTACTCTCTTACCCTTTCTACTAAAAAATTACTTTTACATTCATATTTATCTCAAAAAACAATTTTACAATTAATTCATGACAGAGAAAAATAATTGATATGATGTTGTTGTTGAGTGTGATTAGAATCGCGCAGGTGTTTGTGGGGTGTGTGAAATAGTCGCTGAGTGAATGCCTACCCATATTTATTTATCAAAATACATTAAACTCTTTAAATTCCATGTCGCATTTTGGAATGGTTCGCGCCTGGCTTCAGTCCTTCCATCCTCAAACAGAGATGCAACCTGCAAAAATGCTTCTGACAAGTATGGTTGCTGTCAAAGTGTTTATTGCGGTGGTTGGGATTATTATTTCCGACACTTCCCCTTAATCACAATTGCCGCCATTGACAATTCCCAAATATTTTTGGAGATAAACAAAACTTTCACATGCTAATGGCTTTGTCAAGATATCAAAAAATTGTTCCTGTGACCTGTAGTGCGACAACACAATTTCATCATTGTTAATCAACTCTCTAATAAAATTATATTTAGCATCAATATGCTTGGTCCTCTTGTGGAAGACATAATTCTTTGATAATGCAATTGTTGAGGTGTTGTCGCAAAAAATAGTTGTCGCTCCCTCTTGGTCATGACGAAGATCCCTCAACATCCTTCTCATCCAAACTGCCTGACACGCTACTGTTGCTGCGACATAGTCAGCTTCTACTATTGACAGTGACACTATTGGCTGCTTCTTGGAAGCCCATGAAATGGCTCCAGAACCCAAATGAAAAAAATATCCTAACGTGCTCTTTCTGTCATCAACACTACCTACCCAATTACTGTCAGTGTAACCAACTAGCCTGAAATCACTTCTTGCTATGTACAAAACACCATGCTATTTTGTCCCAATGACATACCTTAATATCATTTTCGCTTCTTGTCAATGTGTCTCCTTGGGTGTCTCCGTGAACCTTGACACCAAACTTATTGCATACATTATATCCGGCTTAATGGCAGTCAAATACATCAAGCTGCCTATCATGCTTTTGTATAATGTCGGATTGACATTGCTGCTCCAATATTCTTTGCTCAACTTCAACCCTATGACAATTGGAGTTGGTGCGGACTTACTGTTCTGCATTTTAAAACTCTCTAAAATGTCTGCCACATAGTTCGCTTGAGAGATAAAAATTCCTTTTTCACTTTGCTTCACTTCTATGCCCAAAACATATCTTAGCAGTCCCATGTTAGTCATTTCAAATTCACTCTTCATGACTTGTTTGAAATTAGCAATAAGGAAATCATCACTACATATGAAAATCAAATCATCTACATATAAGACGACAATGAGAATCTTACCTTCGCTCTCTTTGATGTAGAGAGTAGGCTCACCGTCACATTTGTCGAAACCATTTTCCAACAAGTAAGCATCTATCCTGTTGTACCATGCGTGCGGTGCTTGCTTCAACCCATAAAGAGATTTCCTCAACCGATACACCTTGCCTTCTTGGCCTTCAACCTCATAACCAGGAAGTTGCACAACATACGCTTCCTCTTTCAACATTCCATTGAAGAACACTGATTTTACGTCCATTTGATACACTCTCCATTTGTGTTGCATGACAATCTCTACAATTGTGCGCATTGTATCCATCTACACGACTGCCCTGAACGTCTTTGTGTAATCTCTTCCATGCTGCTGCTTGTATCCTTTGACAACTAGTCTTGCTTTGTGCCTTTCAATCTTTCTTTCAATGTTGCTTTTGATCTTAAGGACCCACTTCACTCCAATGACATGTTTTCCTTTCGGAAGGCTCACTAACTCCCATGTGTCATTCCTTAGTATTGCTTCTATTTTTTCTTCCATTGCTGCAACCTACTTTTCTTATTTAACTGCATCTTCAAAATGAATTGGGTCATCTACATGACAAAACAAGGAAAATAAGGAATTCAGACCAGTGCTACTATCAGCTTCATCTTGCTCATAAATTTCATTTAAATTTCTAAATTTTGGTCTTCTTGTGCTTGCTAAAGATAGGCTTGACATGTCACTTGGTGTTGTGCTGTGAGAAGCACTTGCTTGGCTATTCGAAATTGTCCTATTATTTGTTGATGGTGTTGCTTGCTGGCTACTTTGTTGCACCAGAATAGGAGTAGAGGGAGTCATTGTTGATTAATTACTTGCTGTTGTTAATTCCTCTTTCTCCTGATGTGATATACATGCTTTGACATTGACTTTCTTTTCTAAACTTCCATCCCATGCTTCTTCTTCTATGAACTACACATCTTTGTTGATTATGACCTTCTCGGTTAATGGATTGTAGAGTTTGCATTCCTTGGATTCATCATTGCATCCAGAAAATATGCATTTCTCCCCTTTGCTATCCAACTTCTTCCTCAAATCCTCTGGGACACATGCATAAGCGACACATCCAGAAAATCTCATGTGGGTGACACTATTCTTTCTTCCACTCCATGCCTCTTTAGGAACTATGTTTTGGACGCTTTTGGTTGGACATTTATTCACGAAATATGCTACACATGGGACAGCCTCAGCCCAATAGTCATTTGGAAAATGCTTGCCTTCAACATACTCCTTACCATCTCCATAATGGTCCTATTCTTCCTTTCTACCACACCAATTTTTTGAGGTGTTTACCTTGTTGTAAATTGCTTGTAAATTCCATGCTCCCTACAAAAACGAAGTAAATAATTTGAGATGTATTCCCCACCTCTGTCAATCCTAAGGACTTTGTTGTAGTGTCCACATTGCTTTTTCAACAAGATCCCTATATTGGCGAAAGCGCTCAAACACTTCGCCTTTTCTCGGGAGAAATACCTGTGTCTTCCTTTTGTAGTCATCTATAAAGGTCAATACATAGTGGCTGCCACCAATTGATGGTGTCTGCATTGGTCCACATAAATCTAATTGAACAATCTACAAAGGTGCCTTTGTGACCCTAGTTGACTCAACTCCTAGATTTAACCAAGCTCTTTTGCTTTCGTGATGTGATTAGCATTGCAATTAAAATAGAATAAAGGAACATAAATGCATGCTATAAAGAAGAAGGAACATGACAATCATTAGCAACATAACATAATAAGACATTGATAACGAAGTTCATTCAGGAGGGACTACGTCTCCAGGCCCCGGTGTTAAGATGGTGTAGGTCGCTGCATTAAGCGCTGTCATTAGTGATGATGTACATAAGAGGTGACTTCGCTATCATACAATGAAAATTCCCTCACACAGGAGGGGCTCCAAGAGATGTTCCACTGTAGGAAATCTCATTCAAAAAGGAATCCTATCAGTATGACATAAACTCATGCATGATGATAATGAACATCCTGCCAACATGGCATAAAAGGGATCTCAATGCAATCATACATGACGACGCATGAGTCTCCCATCAACATAATGATAAAGGGATCTTAAACACAACACGATGAATCATGACAACAAGTACATCCCACAGATGATTCCGCATCACATCAAGCAGGAGTCAGGAGACAAGTAAGAAAACAAGATCCCACATCAACCATCAAACATGGATCTATGCAGTACAATGCATCTCATAGCGAAAATAAGTACATGAACGCACTGCATATACCTCACATTCTGTGGCCATATGAAGAAAAGGATGTCAAACTACTGAAGCTGGTCGTACCATCAATCTTGTGACATCGAATTGCATGGAAATGACTGCTCGCACATTGAATGCTGACACCTACACTCTACTTTGAAAAGTGGTTGAAAAATGAAATGATCAAATGGGAAATCTGAATGCACCATCAGATTTGTGGCGTCGAATACTATAAAATCGGTTGTCAAATTTATCAATTCTTAAAAAGTGAGAATCTCAGGCTTAAGGAATATTTTAGATTCCCCCTAGATTCCTCAAGGATTCCCTCCTCTAGGTCATCTGAATATCGGCTGCTCAAATCAGGAAACACACTACGCCATCAGGTTCGTGCCACTGAGAGGCGTAATATCGACATAAAATTTGTCCAATTTGGACACATTAAAAAATTCACCCTCCTAAGAATTTCACCCAATCATTCTCTTTTCTAGGCTCATGGTTCCACCTACAATAAATTAATTAAATATTGTCTCTATTTACGTGCCACCTTGGCCTCCATGCACTGAGCAAATGATGGGATTATATAAATTTTTGGTGGGTGAATATTTCAATCAGGTCAGTTGGGTAGATTGGTAAGGATCCCAAATTATAAGGAGGAGGTCAGATGGTCAAACCCTGACCCCTCCATGTTAAAACCCTTCCTATTTTAAAAAAACACAAATATTTTTTTTTTTTTGGGTGGGGGCGGGGGGGTGTTGGGGGTTTGGGTCTGCATTAGGCGACCCACCCCCATAACCTCCGCAACACATTGAATGGGGTGCATTTAAGGTTTGTTGGCACGTTAATTGTTTTGGAGGTGGTTTTGGTACGTATGACACAACAAGGGGTTGCCTGGTGGTTGCCAATCCACGTGGGCCGAGTGGGTTCGATCCCCATCAGCCTCACATTACTATCATGGTATACGGTTGAGTGTGGTGGGGCATGGGTCGGGTCCACCAGAGATGGCCCGCCCACTAGCCATACATATGTGGAGCATGTAATCTGTTGCCCAGAGCATTTGGCGAGGTCATGGCCGCCGACCCATAATTATTTTTTGATTTATGTGATGGTGTTTAAGGGAGGGCCAGCAGGGGTCATGGTCCTTTGGCGTATAAAATTTTTTTTTTTTTTAATGTGGTTGGGAAGGGAGGTGGCAGGGGTCATGGCCCACCACCTCATAATATATATTTTTTAATTTTATTAAAATAGGGGATTTTTTTAAATCTTTCAAAAATAAGGGATATTGGGTAATTTAACGAGGCCACAATTTCACCCTCTTTTGGGAGCTATATTTCATGCCCCAGGGTCGATCAATTTGTAGGAAACTTAAACCTGGCACACAACCCAACTTTGACCAAAACTTTTACTAGCTCATTCTCCCTCATACAAGCTCAGATCGACGAACTGTTTGCATCGTTACGATTAGGGCGACAAGATCCATATTCTGGTCCTGGTTTGAAAGCATTATGATCACTTTTATTTTTGAGCTTCCCTAAGCCCTCTGTCCTGTGTGCATCTCTGGAGCCACCTGGATCAATCCTCCCCATTGAGGAGCTTTTGGTCCTCCAAAAGCATGGAAAATAATCTGCAACTTCTTTGTACCTTGTCTGCCTCACAAGTGTCCTGCAAAGGTCTCGCTTCCATCTCCTTCACCTTTGTTCTTCGGAGCCTTAAGTGATGACTTGACACCTGCAACGTTTGCAACCTATAGTACATTGTTTCGCAAATTACATGCTTGAATTTCATGACCAACTAATTACCCAAGCATCCCATACTTGCGACAAGTTTATAACACATACTTGGTGGTCAAGTTTACATCGAAATGGAAGCGATACCCCAGCTACGAAACAAGGCCAACATATCATTGTTGCTTCAACAAGTGATGGAAAGCACATGATCACTGCAACACATGATTTACAACAATAAGGCCAAACACTATTTTTGTTTTGGAAAGTGATGGAAATACAACATCACTTTCAGAGTGTAAAATGCAACACAAAATACGATCAAACATCATTGTTTCTTAATAAGTGATGGAAACACATCATCAATTGCAACAAATGATTTACAAAAGCACGACCATGACAGGCTAACATATCTAGAAACCATTTTGCACTTATCAAGGTGAATGGGTCACCTCCTTGTGCTGGTTTTTCTTGTCGAATAATTGCTTTTCCTAGTTCATATATTGACACTTTGTCTTGAAGGTGCTGCTCTACATGGAGCCTCCAACATGTGGCTCTTTGATGGCCACTTCTGTCACAAATGACTGAAATAGGTCTTCTTCCTCGATATCTGCTTCACTTGCTATTGAGAGGGTTTTTCATGCCTCATCCTTTTATGTGCACTATTCTTTTCCAAAACTTAGAAAATATATGGTTACGTAATTTGCAAAAGGTACATTTTTTTCGATTCCATGATTTATGTCCATCATTAACAACATGATTATAATTGAGGTGAACATTCGAATGTCTAGAGTAGTTATACCTTTCCTTTCCATATCTGGTGTAAGTATGGCAATGAGAGCTTGCCTCAACTCTTTTCCTACAACGAAAATTGCCATGGGATGATGGGGGTGTTCCCATCATTATCTTTCCTCGACGATTTTGACAATGTCTCAGAAGAATCTGACACCTTCGAGCATTCTTCCTCCTTGTGCCTCGTCCTTGTAAGGAGCCTCATTTTTGTCCTTGTAATTGGGATCTCCAAATCTCCAACAGAAATCATTCTATGAAGATGAAACCAAAAGGAAATCAACATCTTTTACCTTCTCTATTGATTTGGAAAGAACTGATGAGGGCTTCTCATCATTTGTTGTTGGTGGTTCACTAGTTGTCTCGACGCATTCCCCAACTTCCTTTCTGACATACCCAAGTCCTATCTAAGAGGTTAATTCTTCTACTTTGATGGGGTTGACAATGCCTTGGTCATTAACGTCCAAGCCTTTTCCTTCATACCCCATTTTCTTCAACATTTTGGAGCCAATTCCTGTGGTATGATTTAAAAAAACAACAAAATCATCATCAGGACACATACATGAATTCAGAGAACTACTTTTTACCTCACATGGGTTACGTTGCAGATTTTCCAAGGCCTTGTCCTTTGCTTGTAGCTGTCGTAGAAAACTTTGTTTCTCCTCTTTATCTTCATGTAGAAGCATCTTCAATTCAGCGTTATCTGTTTGAAGACATTTGTTGCCATGCTTCAGTTCTTCCAGGGCCTCTTCCGTGGCTTGCAACTAAAGCTGCAATTGCTCCTTTTCCTCTGTCTCTTTTTGTAGAGCTTCATACATTATTTCCACACTTTGGGAAATTTTGAGCATGCTTTCGTACATCGCTTTTTCATCCTATGTCACTGCACATTCCATTGTTAACGTTGCAATTCACATCCACACAAAGACTACTTTGATACCAAACTTGATCCTAGTTGACTCAACTCCCAGATTTAACCAATATATTTAGCTTTCGTGATGTGATCAGTGTTGCAATTAAAATAGCATAAAGGAACATAAATTCATGTTGTAAAGAAGAAGAAACATGACAATCATTAGCAACATAACATAACAAGACACTGATAACAGATTTCATTCAGGAGGGACTATGTCTCCAGGCCCCGATGTCAATATGGTGTAGGCCGCTGCATTAAGTGTTGTCAATAGTGATGATGTACATAAGAGGTGACGTCGCTATCATACAAGGAAAATTATCTCACGTAGGAGTGGCTCCAAGAGATGTTCTGCTACAAGAACTCTCATTCTAAAAGGGCTCTTATCAGTATGACATAAACTCATGCATGATGATAATGAACATGTCACAAACATGGCTTAAAAGGGATATCAATGTAATCATACATGGTGACACATGAGTCTCCCATCAACATAACGATAAAGGGTTCTCAAACACAACATGATGAATCATGACAACATGTACATCCCACAGATGATTCCACATCACATCAAGCAATAATCAGGAGACAAGTAAGAAAACAAGATCCCACATCAAACATCAAACAGGATCTATGTAGCACAATGCATCTCATAGAGGAAAGAAGTACAAGAACACACTGCATATACCTCACATCCTGGGGCCATCTGAAGAAAATGATGCAAACTACTGAAGTTGGCCATACCATCAAGCTCATGGCATCGAATCACATGGAAATGACTGCTCACACGTTGAATGCTAACACCTGCACTCCACTTTGAAAAGTGGCCAAAAAATGAAATGATCAAATGGGAAATCTGAATTCACCATCGGATTTATGGTGTCAAATAGTGCAAAATTGATTGTCAAATTTCTGAATTCTGACAAAGTAAGAATCTAGGGCTTAATGAATATTTTAGATTCCCCATAGATTACTGAAAGATTCCCCTCTTCGAGTCATCTGAAGATCGGTTTCTCATATCAGGAAACTGACTACGCCATCAAGTTTGTGTTGCTGAGAGGTGTAAATTGGCATTTAATTTTTCCAATTTGGACATTGTAAAAATTTCACTCTCCTGAGAATTTCGCCCAATCATGGTTATGCTTGCCTCTTCTCTAGGCTCATGGTTCCACCTACAATAAATTAATTAAAAATTGTCTAGATTTCAATGTCACCTTGGCCTCTTTGCACTGAGAAAATGATGGGTTTATATAAATTTTTGGTGGGCGAATATTTCAATGAGGTCAATTGGGCAGATTGGTAAGGATCCCAAATTATAAGGAGGAGGTCGGGTGGTCAAACCCCGACCCCTCCATGTTAAAACCCTTCTTGTTTTAAAAAACCACAAACATTTTGTTCTGGGGGGGTTGAGTCCGCATCAGGTGGCCCACCCCCATAACCTCCGCAACACATTGAATTGAGCACATTTAAGGGTTGTTGGTGTGTTAATTGTTTTGGAGGTGGTTGGTATATATGCCACCACATGGGGCCGCCCGGTGGGGGCCGGCCGACATGGGCCGGGCGGGTTCGATCCCTACCAGCCTCACATTACTATCATGGTATACAGTTGAGTGTGGTTGGGCGTGGGCTAGGTTCACCGGAGGTGGCCCGCCCACTGCCCATACGTCTGTGGAGAATATAATGTGGTGCTCAGAGGGTTTGGCGGGGTCATGGCCACCAACACATAATTATTTTTTGATTTATGTGGTGGTGGTTGAGGGTGGGCCAGTGGCGTCATGGCCCGTAGGCCCATAAAAATTTCGATTTTTGTAAGGCAGTTGGGAAGGGAGGTGGAGGGGGTCATGGACTGCCACCTCATAATATATTTTTTTGAATTTTATTAAAATAGGGGTTTTTCCCAAATCTTTCGAAAATAAGGGATATTGGGCAATTTAACGAGGCCACAATTTCTCCCGCTTTCTAGAGCTATATTTAATGCCTTGGGTTTGGTCAATTTGTAGGACACTTAAACCTAGCCCACAACCCAACTTTGACCAAAAATTTGACTAGCTTGTTCTCCCTCATACGAGCTTGGATCGACGAACCATTCGCACCGTTACGATCAGGATGACAACATCTACGCTCTGGTCCTGGTTTGAACACATTTTGATCACTTTGATTTTTGAGCTTCCCTAAGCCCTCTCTGTCCTGTGCGTGTCTCTGGAGCCACCTGGATCACTTTTCCCTTACTGACTTTCCTACTGTAAATGTCTCTCTATGTTTCTTGCCCAAAATACATCCTTCACATATGTTGTCTGGTTTTTCTATGAGTGGTAAAATCTTCACCATGCCTTTCCTATGCAGTAAATTCAAACCTCCAAAGTTGAGATGTCCAAATCTCAAATGCCATAACCATTTTTCATCTTTTACCTCTGCTTAAAAGTTTACTTGTGTGATAATTGCCTCTTTTCTTCCATCTTCTTGTGAATTCATTGAAAGTTGTGCTTTTGCACCTTCTTTTTGCAAATCTGATTTAATTTTAAGGGAAACATTCTATTGTTCGTCATATGAACCTTTGCAATCAGTTGTCTACTTGGATGCCTATCCAAAATTATGCATGCATCATTCTTGAAAAAGACATTGTATCCCTTTTGTATAAGTAGTCCAATGCTTATGAGGTTATGTTTCAGACCAGAGACAAAGTAAACATCTGAGATGTACTTCTTCTCCCCCTTCTTTGTTAGGATATAAACTCTTCATTTTCCCATAATAGAGACTTTGCTATCAGTCCCTAATGTCACTTCAGATTTCACACTTTCATCTAGATTGGAAAACATTTCTGTGTTTCCTGACATGTGGTTGCTACACCCTAAATCTAGATACCACATATCATTATGTTTTTGTTGTGCTACACTACAAGCTAAAAACATGCTATCATGGCTCTGATATTCTCTTGTGAAATTTACACTTTGTTTGTTACTAATGTCATATTGCTTCTTTCTACATTCATTTGTATAATGACCATACTTCTTACAGTAATGACATTGGACTTGAGATTTATCATACCTCTAACCTTGTGCTTGATTTTGACTAGGATTTTGACTCGGATTTTGATTTCTACCTCTTCCACTTGAGCTTGAAGGGCTACTTCTTTCACCTATGTGTGGGCTTCCTGCTCTTCCTCTAGCATATGATCTTCCTCTGCCTCGACCCTAACAAAATGATACTTGTGTCTTGAAGGCATGCTCCAATGAGGAGCATGCTACTCTATTCAATCTATGTTCGTGAGAAACTAGTGATGCATTAAGCTCATCCACTGAGAACTGTGATATATCCTTTGTCTCTTCTATGGTGACAACAATGTCCTCAAACCTTGCTGGAAAACTTCTCAAAACATTCTCAACTATTGTTCTTTCCTCAAGTGTCTCACCATGAGACCTGATTTGAGTAACCAACTAGCTTACATGTGTAAAAAATGAGTCTATATTCTTAGAATCTTTCATACAAAGTGTTTCAAAATCTCTCGTCAACATTTGCAGCTTTGTTGTCTTGACTTTTTCTATTCCTTGGTAGGCTCTCTGGAGGATGTCCCATGCTTGCTTGGACTTCATTACAGCTACAACCCTTGGGAAAATACTTTCATGAACTGCTTGGAAAATATAAAATATGGTTTTTCAATCCATCTTCCTGTTGTCCCTTAACAAATCTCTTTCTTCTTGAGATAAGGCATTGTATGCTGCTACATCTGCTAGTTCTTGAAAACCATTCTCCACCAAATCCCAAATATCTTGAGAAGAAAGCAGGGTCTTCATTGTAATAGCCCAATAATCATAATTTTTTCCATTAAACTGAGGTATTTGAGGATTATTCAAGCTTGTGCTTGATGTTTCCATTTCTGAGCATAAAAAATAACTTTCTACCTATTGGTAAATATGCTAAAAAAAATCTTCCCTTAAAACAATTCTTTCTACTAGTAAAAACACTTATTTTCACACTAACAATATTCTACCCGCTCTGATACCATGTTAGAAAAAATAAAGAAAAATTTACGTGGAGAGGCAAAGTAAAATATTTCGTGAAGTTACCTTTGCATAGCTCATTGTCGTGCACCATAGAGGTAATTTTGTTAAGGTCTATGACATTCACGAAGCTGATTTCGCGAACCTGGATTTCATGGAGCTATTGCAGAGACTTAATAAATACACAGAATTCACTTATGGCAAAAACAAAGGTAAAATCTTGGAGCATCACAAATAAAACTTAGGATTGATTTCTAAATCTTGCAAATACATTCACATGAGACTGTAACTCATTCACCAAGTAAAAAAAATATGACACTTCACACAGAATAACACATAATAAAACATAGTAATTGTTGTTTTCACGCACCCACCAAAATTTGCTCCACCATTTTCTCCTCAGAGACTCTCGCTCTTTTTTTCTTTTACTCTCTTACCCTCTCTGCTACAAAATGAATTTTACATTCATATTTAACTCAACATACGATTTTACATTTAATTCATGACAGAGAAAAATAATTAATATGATGTTGTTGTTGAGTGTGATCAGAATTGTGTAGGTGTTTGTGGAGTGTGGGCAATAGTCACTGAATGAATGCTTGCCCATATCTATTTAGCAAAATACATTAAATTCTTTAAATTCCTTGTTTTGTTTCGAAATGATTAGTGCTTGGTTTCAGTCCTTCAATCTTCAAACAAAGATGCAACTTGCAAAACTGCTTCTGAAAAATATGGCTGTTGTCAGAGAGTTTATTGCATTGGGATTATTATTTCCAATAGGCGTGGGTTCTCACTACAATCATAAAGAAAGCCTGACCTCACGAGTAGTACAAAATTACACAATACTCCACGTTTATTGAACCTGCGAAATCAATGAAGTCGATACCCATTGCACATGCTTCCACCTTCGTTAGACATTAATTGTGACACATTTCCGTACAATAGTGCATGTTGCCATTTTTATTTTCTCACTATTTTTACGATGTTGCATTTGCATTGACTAAAAAGTAACCCTGGTGGAAATGTATATTAACTTTTTAATTGTGTTGAGTTGTGTATTCTATGGTCTCAATCAGAAGGTGATGGGTCTGCTTAGTTGAATTGTATATTAACTTTTTATTCTTATTGAGTTGTGTAAATATGAGGGTGATATCTAACTAGCACAACCACATTTACCGATGTGATTGATAAACGTCGATAGGCGTATATGAAACATATATACAACCACATTTTCCAATGTGGTTGATATACATCGATAGGCTTATATCAACCACATTAATAATTATTATGGGTTATTTTTTGAACACCAACTATTTAAGATTATTAATAACTATATAAATATTAACAACCAGATTATTTATATATATTATTATATAAATATTATAATAATAATATAAACTCCTAATATATATTAATTAATGATAAGAATAGCTCATAATAATATTATATTATCATTATGTTATTAAAATAATATAATAATATAAAATTATAAAAATAATAAGAACAATTATAATAATAACAATAGTAATAATAATAATATCTGATTATAATATTATAATAATATTATATTATCATTAATTATTATAATAATATACAAATATAATTATTATTATAATAATAATATGATTAATATTATTATAATGATAACATTAAAGACCGATTATTTATGATAATTAATAACTATATAAATAATAACAACTATATTCTTATATATTTATAATTATTATATTAATATTATTATAATAATATAAACTCATAATAATATTAGTATTATTAATTATTATTATCATTCTTAGGCTTTAGTATTTTTAATATTTATCTTAGGGTTTGTATACATGGGGTTTATATTATTAGTCCCATTTGTTTATTATTACCCAAGGGATTAATACTAAAATCCCAAGGCATTATGAACCAACGGGAATAATATTAAACAAAAAGGACTAATATTATAAACCCAAGGAACTAATAAACCCAACTGTTTAATATTACATACCTAAGGAATTAGTGAACCCAACGGATAAATATAAAAAAAACCTAAGGGATCAAGAAGCACAAGGAATTCATATTACAAACACAAGAGATTCTTAAAGATGACCATGATTGATATTATAAACCCAAGTTAATAAAAAACCCAAAGGATTAATACTAAAACCCCAAGGGATTATGAACCCAAGGAAATAATATTAAACCCAAGGGACTAATATTATAAACCCAACATTGGTAAACCCTAATATAAATATTAGAAAGATTAAAATAAACATGGTTTATTTTCATGGTGAGAGAATCCTTGTCACAATGTGACATTCAACCATGGTTGACCATGGTTGTCTATGATTGACAATGGTTGACCATGATCGATATTATAAACCTAAGGGAATAATAAACCCAAGGGATTGATATTATAAACCCCAAGGAATAATAAAACTAAGGGATTAATACGAAAACCCCAAGGGATTATGAACCGAAGAGAATAATATTAAACCCATGGGACTAATATTATAAACCCAACATTGTTAAACCCAAATATAAACAATACAAACACTAAAATAAACATGTTTTATTTTGATGGTGAGACAATTGTTGTCACAATGCGACATTCAAACATGGTTGACCATGGTTTGCTATGATTGACAATGGTTGACAATGATTGATATTCTAAACCCAAAGGAATAATAAAACGAAGTGATTAATACTAAAACCCCAAGAGATTATGAACCGAAGAGAATAATATTAAACCCATGGGACTAATATTATAAAACCAAATATCAATACTACAAACACTAAAATAAACATAGTTTATTTTAAAGGCGAGAGACTAAAATAAACATGGTTTATTTTCATGGTGAGAGAATCCTTGTTAGAATGTGACATTCAACCATGGTTGACCATGGTTGTCTATGATTGACAATGGTTGACCATGATCGATATTATAAACCTAAGGGAATAATAAACCCAAGGGATTGATATTATAAACCCCATGGAATAATAAAACTGAGGGATTAATACGAAAACCCCAAGGGATTATGAACCCAAGGGAATAATATTAAAACCGTTGGACTAATATTATAAACACAACATTGTTAAACACAAATATAAACACTACAAACACTAAAATAAACATGTTGTATTTTGATGGTGAGGCAATCATTGTCACAATGCGACATTCAAACATGGTTGACCATGGTTTGCTATGATTGACAATGGTTGACCATGATTGATATTCTAAACCCAAAAGAATAATAAAACAAAGGGATTAATACTAAAACCCCAAGTGATTATGAACTAAAGGGAATAATATTAAACCCATGGGACTAATATTATAACCCCAACATTGTTAAGCCCAAATATCAATATTACAAACAGTAAAATAAACATAGTTTATTTTAATGGTGAGACAATCCTTGTCACAATGCGACATTCAAACATGGTTGATCATGTTTGGCTACGATTTATATCATAAACCTAAGGGAATAAAAAACCCAAACTTTTGATATTATAAACCCAAATGGATAATAAACCCAAGGGATTAATACTAAAACCCCAAGGGAATAATATTAAGCCCAAGGGACTAATATTATAAACCCAACATTCGTAAACCCAAATATAAATATAACAAACACTAAAATAAACATGTTTTATTTTCATGGCGAGGCAATATTTATCAATATACGACATTCAGCCAAGGGACTAATATTATAAACCCAACATTGGTAAACCCAAATATAAATACCACAACTACTAAAATAAACATGGTTTATTTTGACGGTGAGACAATTCTTGTCACAATGCGACATTCAACCATGGTTGATGATGTTTAGCTATGATTGACAATGGTTTAACATGATTGATATTATAAACCAAAGGGAATAATAAACCCAAGGGATTGATATTATAAAGCCAAATGAATAATAAACCCAAGGGATTAATACTAAAACCCAAGGGAATAATATTAAACCCATGGGACTAATATTATAACCCAAACATTGATAAAGGCAAATATCAATACCACAAACACTAAAATAAACATAGTTTATTTTGAAGGTGAGACAATCCTTGTCACAATGCGACGTTAAAACATGGTGAACAACTTATATTATAAACCTAAGGGAATAAGAAACCCAAAATTTTCATATTATAAACCCAAATGAATAATAAACCCAAGGGATTAATACTAAAATCCCAAGGGATTAATACTAAAATCCCAAGGGATTATGAATCCAAGGGAATAATATTAAGCCCAAGGGACTAATATTATAAACCCAATATTCGTAAACCAAAATATAAATATTACAAACACTAAAATAAACATGTTTTATTTTCATGGTGAGACAATCTTTGTAAAAATGTGACATTCAACCATGGGACTAATATTATAAACCCAACATTGGTAAACCCAAATATAAATATATAGTGAGACAATTCTTGTCATAATGTGACATTCAACCATGGTTGACCATGTTTGGCTATGATTGATAATGATTTACAATGATTGATATTATAAACTAAAGGGAATAATAAACCCAAGGGATTGATATTATAAACCCAAATGAATAATAAACCCAAGGGATTATGAACCCAAGGGTATAATATTAAACCCAAGGGACTAATATTATAAACCCAACATTCGTAAAACCAAATATAAATATTACAAAGTCCAGAATAAACATGATTTATTTTCATGGTGAGACAATCCTTGTCACAATATGACATTTAACCATGGTTGACCATGATTGATATTGTTGGCATTATGATACAGGTGTTGCCCTTGATGGAAACTCACTCAGAGGTATGATACAAGTGTTGTCCTTGATGGCAACTAACTTAGATGACAAATCATAGTGCAGCAGGTCAAGAGCAAATAATTAATGATTAGAGAGAGGTATACGTAGGTTAACCTTGATGAAAGTGCATATACACGCAGGTTAGCAGAACAAAGGCGCGTATACATACACACACAATTTCACAGAAGGAAAGGCGCGTACATGTTTGAAAACTACATTTTCGTCTATCATATTTGGTCCATGGTATTGGTCCATGGTATTTGGTCCAAAGTGCTGACCCCAGGTATTGGGTCCAAGGTATTAGTTCTACGTGGTTTTGGACCATGGTATTGAGAGAGGCCTAAACCTATATAAGGAGAAGATAATTAGGCCAAGAGGTGAAGTGGGGAAGTGATGAATATCTAATGAAGTGTGAGATCTAGTATGCTGGTTATGGGTTTGTGATGCTTTGCTCGATCTGAACCAAGGAGGCTCTTATGCGGTTGATGAAGGTTAATGGACTAGGAACATGAAGACTAACATGCATTATCTATATATGGTATGATCATGAATAGATCTGAATAGTAATGCATGTCTTATCCTTTATATCTTATTTTCTGGGTATAGTTGAGATTGAAATTACAACGAAGGAATAAGTAATTATTTTTAGATCTGTACGTGGGTTCCCTCTGGTGAATATACACGTTGGTTTAACACAGTAAAGTAGCGTATACATTATGAGATTTGATATTTGATGTTGCTGTTGGTTCTAGCAGTTGTTGTAGAGTTCTGGGCTCTACTCTATGTTCTGTTAACTGTGTTTTGATGACAGGGTTTTAGTGATTCAGTTGTTGTGTGATTCAGAGTTGATGGTTGTATTGTAGTGGTGATTATTGTGTATTGATGGATCCAGTCTGACAATTTATGAAACGTGGTCCCTAGAAGAAAAGAGAAGTTTGTAGCCTTCTCTAGGTCAGCACCTACGTACTAGTACTTCAGCTAGTACAAGAGCTAAGGGGGTTGTAGCTCCCATATAGGAGAAGCTGGAAAACGAGAGAAGGTTGTCATCTTCTCCAGGTAGAAACCTATGTACTGGTATAAGACTACACCAGTACAGAAAAATTGTAAGAAGAGGTTTCTTATTAAAAGAAGATAGAGATGAATTGCAGCAGGTGGTTTTCACCCACATTGGGTTTCCACCTTATATCATGGTGTTAATGTGTGCTTCTTATGTGTGATGATCTGTCATGTTTTACTGCACCTGTTCACTGTTCATATGGTTAATAATGTTCTGATGCACTCATTGAAGATAAACTAATTGAATTATAATTTTATTGTATATACACTAGTTGCATTAAACACAGTTGCATATACATGCAAGTATCCTTAACTAAAGTAGCATATATGACTCTGATAATGGAAATGAAAAAGTTAGTGATTTGCTAATATTGATTCACGACCCCCCCTCCTCTTAGTATTATTTCCAACAATTGGTATCAGAGCGGTTCCTTCAGAAGAAGCTTGATCGCTTAAAGGAAGATCCATCAGGATGAGTAATCAAGAAAGAGAGGGATCCATCATACCACCAATCTTCGATGGGAGCAATTTTTTCTACTGGAAGATAAGAACCACAGCATATATACAATCGCTTGGAACAGATGTTTGGGGAATCATGGAAGGAGGATATACATATCCATCAGCAACTCCTATGGATACAGTGGGTAGAATGCAATATGAACTCAATGCCAAAGTTGTTACTATCTTATTGGGAAGTTTGTCACAATCAGAATTTGTCAAGGTCATGTAGTTCAAATCAGCCAAAGAAATATGGGATAAAATCATTCTAATCTATGAAGGAGATGATCAGGTAAAACGTGCTAAGCTTCAAACTCTCAGAATATAGTATGAAACACTTAAGATTCATAGTAATGAAAGCATAGCCAATTATTCCCTGCGTATAGATGAGATTGTAAATTGTATGAGGAATCTGGGTGAAGAAATTAAGGAAGTTGTATTAGTTGAGAAGGTTTTGAGATCCTTGTCTACTAAATTCGAATCCAAAGTGTCTGCCATAGAAGAAAAGGAGGATCTGCAGAAAATCACTATGATGCAGCTTCATGGAATCTTAACTGCTTTTGAGATGAGAAAAGGAGGACCATCAGATATGAGAGAAGCTGCATTCGAAGTATCAACAAATGGAAAAGAAAAACTCAGTGAATCAAGATACATTTTAGAAGAAGAATATGAGGTAAATTTTGTCAAGAATCTTGAACTGGGTTCTGGAAGGTTCAAAGGTAAGCTACCTTTCAAATGCTTTTCTTGTGGTGGAGTTTTTCACTACGCTACTAGATGCCCTCATAACAAAGGAAAGATGTCTGAAGAAGGTAATAGAAGTTATTATACTCATGATAAAAGTAATGACTTATCCAATAGTGATGAAGACATTAGACTTCTCATGGCATATGAAAATAAGGACGTAGAAACAGAAGAAGTTACCAGATTAAAAGTACAGCTAAAGATAGTAACCAGAGTAAGGGAGTAGCTATAGGATGTAGTAAAAGATCAGAGCATAACAATTCAGAGATTTGAATATAAGGTCCTCTCTCTGAAAGAAGATCTTAAAGAATCAAAGAAGCAAAATAAAGAAGCTCTTCAAGAACAAGAACATGAAGTGCTCGAACTAAGGCATCAAGTGGAAGAAGGAAGAAAAGCTGAAGAAAACATAAGGATGCAATATCTGGAAAAGGAAGAACAACATCAGGTTGAGGTAAATATCTTAAAAGGTAAATTAGAAGAAAAGGATAAACTGTTATGATTTCAAGACAATACTAATATTTTGCATGATATTCTTAGTCAAAGATCCCCTGCTATCAAAACTGGTCTTGGTTTTTATGAAACGGTCGAAGGTGAATCTAGCTCAAAGGGTGAGGAAAGGAATTCTAATGCAAAATCTGAAATGATCAAAAAAGAGATAAGTGGTCAACCCCAGCAACAACCAAGGAAAGAAATTCTTCAAAGAAAATCTTTTCCTCCTAACTATGGAAGTGATAGTTGATTATTTCCTCAGATAAATAATGTTGAATGTTATGTGTGTCATAACTTTGGATATATTGCAGCTAGATGCAGAAGCAAAATTGGTCAAGACCATCACACAAAAAGATCATCACTCTCTAGGTACTTCAAAGGATATTGCTTTGCTTGCAATATGATTGGTCATAAAGCTATTGACTACTATAGGAGGAATATGAACCATGTAAGATGTTATGCATGTAACAAGTTTGGACATAAACTAAGGGAATGCAGGAGCAAAATTCAAACTCCAAAGCAAGAGGATCATACATCATCACAACTCTAGGTATTGAAGAAGACAAAATTAGAGACAAAAAGCTGTGGCATAACTCAGTTAGCTGACATAACAGACATAGGGGAAACTGAAAGTGTAGACCTTCAGTATTCAAATTTGCATACATAGATATTATGAAGATAAGTTGTGTATATATGTGAGTTAGAGGCTGCAGAGTCACGTATATGGAGATTTGAAGAAAAAGCAGCAGAACAGACTCAGGAAATGGTTCGGTCATGGTTAATGATGGCTTGGCACAGGTTCACGGGGAGCATATACTTCAAATAATGCATTGTTGGCATTATGATTAGAAGTCTTTGGTGATGATACTTATGTGGCTAAATGATGCATCTTACTGGTTGGTTAAAGGAATGGTATTGCAGGTTACAGGACTGGATGTTGATGCTTATGCTGCAGATCATATATGGTGTATGATAGTTGGTGATGACTATCATGGTCTTGATTATATTGCTGATCTTTGTTATAAAGACATTGCATGTGCTTAGGGGGATGTTGTTGGGAAAAGTATCCAATACGGAATGACCCTATCCCACTCTAAGGGTGATAGTACCTCAGCAACAATCAAAGCAAAGCTATTCAAGATTACTTCTTTATGAGATGTAAGAGAGAGGAGGAAGAGATCCACTAACCGATGTCTTCCACTAATGATTGATCCAATATTCTCTCTTTGCTGCTTGCTCCCAGCTCCTTGCTCTTTCACTGGCCCAGCTACACCAAGATCCTGCAAAATCACAAGAGAGGGAAACTACAAGAAGCATACATTCATAATTGATTCAAGGATTAGAATAAATCAAATATTCAAGTATAACAATACACCATTGAGACACATGCATATAGAAGAACCTCAAACGCTTTATTAATGGAAGAAGTAAAGTTCAGGAAGTGATACAACCATAAAAGGCCCAATCCAGCATCACCTCCCAGCAGAAAGAAATCTCCTCTTCACCTCCTTCAAGCAAATCACCCAATAGTTCTATACTCAAACCAACAGCACTTCCTTACATTCACAAGATTCCAGCCCCCCTAGACCTCATGAGAGAGTTCTATATATAGGAGTTTTGGAGAAAGGATGAGTCAGCTTGAGGCTGGCATGAAGCTGACTAGTGTCCTCTCCCACTTCAGTTATTCTTTAGTTCTTGACTCCACTTGGAGGTTCTTGCTTCCACTTGGAGATCTAGACCCTCTTACTCACCACTAGGCGAATTCCCTGATCCAAGTGTCATTTTGGAAGCTTCCTGGGCATTGACACCTTGAGGAATGACTGTGCCACTTGGCCAAACTCGCCCAGCGTAGGTAGCCTTCTTTGCAGTTGACATTCAGCGCGGGTACACAGTGGAGCAGTTGACATTCAACGCAGATGCTCAGTGGAGCAGTTGACATGATCCAGAATTAGCTTGTTTCTGAGTGTTTTCAGGTGGAGAACTGATATTCAGTGTTGTGGTTTGCTGACCTTGTTCCTCTAGGGGGAGGAACAACATGCTTAGGGGCTTTGGATCCCTTAGATTATTGACATTTCATGCTTCATGCTGTAAGGCACAAAAATGTCTATAACAGTTGCCCCCTAAAGTATGAGGTCGTTTATTGGGTGAAATGCTTTATCAAGAGGATCCGAAGTTCATTCAATCGCTGAGAGGTGACCTGTAATAAAATACAATACAATACATTATTTTTCATTCTGCTTTCATGATCTAGCTGAGGCGGGCATTCCCATGCTCAGCTTTATAAATTCATTTTGGTACATAGAACAGACGATCGTCTGATGGTAGACTGATAATTCTCTGCTGAAATTATCATCCTTTGAGTAGGATGACCATCTGTTGCAATGATGTACATGTCAAATGTCTTTATGTTTCCTGAATATATATCGCAGCCCGGATGGATGAAACTAGATCCGGGGTCTTCAAACTCGTTCGATCTTCACTCTAAGTACAAGTCGATCCATGTGAGAATTGCGCTGAAGTCGAACATGGAAAGACATCGCTTGATTACCGGTCAATGATGTAAACCGTTAACAAGCGCGAGAGGAATCACCGATAATGATAATGACCCTTAAGGTACTGTAGTACAATTCACGTGGTGTGAATATAGGACTTGGCATCGAACACCACGCAAAATCTTCTGGTCGAAGGTCATTGATGTATACCTGTCGCCGGAAGTGAGAAACTTGCCATTGAGGCATGCAAGCTTCAAAGTACTGAGGGGGGTGTTCCTAGATCAACTTCTCGGATAATGAGCTGAAGTCGACAAGAAGCGATCCGTCAAAGGAGGGCCTTAATGAATCCCACATCAGTGACACGGAACGGAGCTAATGATTTTAGTGGAGGTGAAAACAATCTGTGAAATATGATTCAGGGTGGCGATCATGGGTGGATGAAGGATAATGTATGGCAATGGATGGGACACGGTTGACTCTTTCTGAACAACATCTCTTGAACATATAACGACACTGATGCGATGGATCGGTAGCATTACCCCAAATGTGGATGGTTTGGCAAAGACCATGGTGATGAGACCGGTGAATGAAACAACCCAAACCGATGTGATACGGAGGAAAAGTGTCATGTTCAAGAGCGACTTTCTACCATTAAAGCTTTGAGGTTCTCCCAATTTTTCCCCAGTCATTTCTGACCAGTACCTCTTTATTTTTGTCAAGCTTGAGGAGGATAACATATGCTTGTTCTATAACCTGCCCTTCGGCAAGCCCATCGCTATGTTTTAACGAGCCTAGCGATAGGGAAACTCGTTCTCATCTAAAGACAAGTTTGTCGCTATTTAATCATTTTAACGAGTCTAACGACAAGGAAAACTCGGTCCTTTTCATTTTTAGAGAGTCTGAAAAGGTACAGAAAGTTAACTCCAAAATTCCTTTTTCGTCATCTAATCCCTTAAGTCCGAAAAAGTATAAAACAATACAGAAGGGATGAGTTTTTGATAATTTTAACGAGCCGAATAAAACAAGCGCTCAACCTTTTTGTGTAATAATCCCTCAGGTCCAAAAAGATTAAAATCTAGAGGACGGATAGCTCTTCCGGTCCTTTTAACGAGCTGGAAGGCCAAAGCTCGGCAAACTTTTCATATTTTACGAGTCAGGAGAAAAGAGCTCAAAGAAGACTCGTCTTTTGAGGAACGAGTGATAAACAGGGATAGCAGCAGATTCCAGGTACAGGTTGGAATTTTCCAATAACGGCAGTGTCACAAGGATGGCTAGGTGGAATCACTCTTCACAGCTGTTCCTCAAAATGGGTAAACAATCATATGGGGGTGAACGATCGGCCAAATGGAATGGAGGTGGCAGGTGCAAACACGACCAAGGCTTTTTATGGCTAATAAATTTACGATCACAATGGTTATTTACCGGAATAGGTTCATTTTTTAATGAGTTTAAACTCTGGAGGAAACTCTTGCTCAATCTTATGTTTATTTTTTAACGAGCATGAACTATGTGCTAAAACTGCTCGGATCTCGCTTTTCTATTTTTTAACAAGCATAAATTCCACGGTAAAACTGCTCGATCAATTTTGCATGCCCCCAGCATAATAATGCAAACGAGGCGCATGCCCCCTAGACTTCAGGGGGTCGTTTCATTTTTTAATGAGGTTGACACAGTAAAGAACTATCCTCTCGACTCCTTATTTCATTTTTTTAACGAGGTTGACATGAGATAGGAACTATCCTCGACTTTTCATTTTTTAACGAGGTTGACATGAGATAGGAACTATCCTCAAAGTTTTAGATCCATTAAAAATAGAAGGTTTCATATTCCACTGTGGCCATCTCTGCCAAATTATTCGGAGAGGGTAGGGCCAAAGTACCCATTAAAGTAGGGTCTTTTAGGAAAATTACTCCAATATTTTGGAGAGAATGATTCCTTCCGTGGATCATTGGAATGCTTCCCGTAATAAATGGTGGCACAACTTCTGTCGAAGTTGTCGTCGAACTGCTTGGTTGATCTTTTTCCTTGCCGTTCGACAATTGCAGATTCCCGCAATCTTTGCTCCTTGTCGAAATCAAAGCATCATCTTGTTGCTCGAAGGTCGAAAACATTAGCACCTGGCACCGGGAAGCATTTCCACTATCAACAAGATTTTGACCTGGATTGGGAAACAGATTAGTCAACACAGCTGGATTTTTAGGACTCTTAAAGAATCTTTTTATCTCAGCTTTGTATGGACAGTCTGCTATCCAATGATCCTCGTCACATATAAAACATGGAGTTTTTGGTTTTCCTTTCCTGGGAGAATTCGAAGAATTCTTTCCAGGAGATGACTCACCCTGTTTCTTCTTCTTCTCTCTGTTTTGCTTCTTCTTGCTTCCTGGTTGATTGGTTTCTTTGCCTTTATCTTCTGATACGGCATTTACTTCCGAAGCAAGAATTTCTTCTTTTGCATTTTGATCCGAATTCTTACGGGTTTTCTTTGATGAAGCCTTTATCGATTTCGCGTTTGCCATGCCAATCACACCGTCACCGGCATGAGAGTCACTATTGGATTTAGGAGGGGGAGGAATTGAAAATTCCGGTCTAGGGGCGTCGGGTATTTTGTCGTAGAGCGTGCCGGACTGAGTATAAACTAAGTCCAAATACTGTGCACGAGCAATAACTTGCTCCTCTGTTACGACTCCCCCCTTGGCCACATCTTCCGTAATAGCCGGAAGTAATGACTTTATAAACCATTCAACTAATAGCTGATCGGGAACATATGTTTTCACCATCCTACAACGACGACGCCATTCACGTATATGATCAGATATATGGGTGGCAGTTGTCTGCTTGAAGTTGGTTAATATTTCTGTTCCCGTTTCATACCTTATTGGTAATTGAAAATGGGTTAAGAAAGTCGTGGCTAGGGAACTAAAATTGTCGAAAGAGGCTCTTGGCAATTCAATATACCATTTAGCCGCTGGACCTGTCAATGTCCTCTGAAAAAGGCGAAGCCTTATTGAATCGTCGTTTAGGGTGTTCGACGAACACCATAGATGAAAAGTCATCACGTGATTCGATGGGTCTTCACCTGGATTTCCATTGAATTTAGGAATGTCAGATGGAAGTTTATGAGGAATCGCTGGCCACCAAGGGGCATAAGCAATCAGATCGTTGGTTAACCGGTGTAGATCGGGTAACTCTAAAGTCGCCACGAATGGTAACTGTTGATTCAGGTTAGGCGAAGCATAACCAGGGTACGATGGAATCGCTTGAGCAGTGGGCCTTTGCATACCAGCATAATGTAATTGATGTTGGTATGACTGATACGGTTGGTGGACTTGGCCACTGTAAAGTGGTTGATTTTGACCGTTTTGGATATACGGTTGTCCACTATTCGCAAAGATCTACTGCTCAGAACCTTGGTATACTTGCTGGAATTGTGGTTGTTGGTATTGCACAAGCCATGGTTGTGAAGCCATGTTTTGTTGTGCCATGCTAACCATTGGACCGAGGTGTGGGGTAATTGTACCCGTTTATACCTGTGTCGCCCCACCAGTTGGCGATTGTGGTTGTGACCCATGGTCAAGTGGTTGTTGCATCACAACCTGAGAAATCTGAGGTTGACATGCAACAGGTATCTCTTGAACTTGTGACACTGTTACAATAGCCGGTGTGGTTGGGATGTTCGTCATAGGTACACACTGTTGCATAGAATATACAACCCTTGGTTGTTGAGGTAGCATAGGTACCCAACTACTTGATGCAATTCCAGTATAACTTGAATACTGTTGAGAACTACCGTATGGATATCCTCCTGGAGGAGGTAATGAAAGGGCATACTGCCCCCCATACGGTAGCAATCCGGAACTTAGAGGGATTGTTAGTCCTTGAGGACTAGATGGCCCAAATTGACCTCCATGAGGATCAATCTGTCAAGTCTCAACATAAGAGTTGCCGAGTATTACTCCGGATGAACAAACTGGAACAGACCACACTGTCGAAATAGTCCCTTGGTGGACTCCTTCTAGCAGTTGAGAGCTAGTCGGGACAGCTGGTATGCCGGCAAACATTGTCGGAGTGACGACAGGGGCTTCTGCTGTCGCTGTGTCATTTGACACAGTCCTAGATGATGACGGTTGTTCAGACATTTTAAGTCTATCCAATAGATTGCCTAGCGATTCTATAGGAACTTCCACTTGTGGCGGATTAACTTCTGATGAAGGAAATAGAGTGACCCCGACTCCAAAATGAGTTGGAGTACTTGCTTGCGGATCCTCTGCAATTTCCTCTATCGCAATCAAACCCGGTGGAAGAGGAAGACCGTCAGGTCCGTAAAATATTTCTGGTGCCGAAGAAGTGGTTGTTTCGACAGCGACAGTTGTTTGAGGAACAAAACTCTCAAGACCGGTTACAGATGGAACTGGTTCAGTTATACAAGTATTTTCCCCCAGACTAGGATCAGTATTACTGTCCTTCTGTGGCTGTTGAACTTCTTCTATAGAGGCAGGGTTTCCAGAAATGTTTGGAGTAACCGGAACCTCAGATGTAGTTGGAACACTTGTTCTAACTTTTAAAGGAGATTTTGAACCGGTTAAACGAGTTCGCTTTGTCCGTACTGTTTTCGATTCCGGAGACAAAGACAGTTGACTCGTAAGCCTCTGCGAACGACGGGGTTTCAATCGAATTTCTTCCACGATTGCGGATTACTCGATCAACCAAAATATTAAAAGGGGAATTTGTGTTTCCGAATTGAATGAATTTTATTAGACGCTTTTAGACACAACTTGCTTTTTCACTTTTTAAGAGTCGAGAAAAAGATAAAGATGACTCTAGTCTCCTTCAATGTTTTAACGAGCCCGAAGTGACAAATGCTCGAATGGACTTTTTCAGTTATAGAGTTTGAAAAAGGCCAAAAGAAACTGCTTTGGAGATCTAGGCAGAGGGTGTGCCAAACCTTTCGCAAAACCACAGAATACGTTTTATGGTACGAGTGGTCGATCTTCGTGAATGTTGTGTTCACTGCATTGCAATCAGTAGGGCGGCCGACACGGCTTCCTATGGATAAAAGCTTTGTTCCTATAGGGGTCTCCTAATATATACGCGATGGTACGTGGGAGCACAAGTCCGTATTAGTGCCACCGAATCTCAGGAGGAATCACCCACCTTCGTCGAGATCGACAATCACTACGTTTAACGACGCCGAAACACATCTCTAGCTTAGACCTCTATGTGTTTGCATTATGTTTCAAAGCGTTGTTAGGTTCATTCAATATATTTTAAGTTGATCTTTTTAAAGTTTGCCTTTCAAGGTTCACCACGAGATGTTTGATACAAATTCCTAAATGCAGTCTAAGATGAGAAGCAAGCTTTTTCAATCTTTTCGACTTATGAAAATCTTAACTACTGAGGGAAAAGAAAGACATCATCTTTTCACGCAAATCAAAGAGCATACACTAATGCACTTTTCCCTAAATCAACATGCAAACTTATCAAATGCAAATGCACAATGCAAGTATTTCTTTTCTCTTTCTTAATGTTGATGTAATACAAGAAGAAAGCTGTTGTATAACTTTGAATTCAATTTCAAGTGAAAGCAAACAAGCTTGTCCAAAATCAAAAGACACCTTAAGATTTACTTGTTTCGATACTAGAAATATATAAATTCAAACCATATGACGAAAGCGAGAGCTCAATCAACTATGAACAACAAATAAACTAACTCTTAAGATCAGAATGACACTTTATCACAGGTCTAGATCTAAGAGGCCACAGCAAGACTAGTTCACTTTCGTTATGGGAAACTGCAAATGATACAAGAAATACACAAAGAACAAACACAGTTTCTTTATACAACCGAGGCGGAATAGTGGCAAGGAAATTTGGTTTCAGATAGGTACATTGACTGGTAACAGGCTGCAAAAACAAGGGTGAAAACAGGGCAATAAATAGGAGGGAACCCCAGTAGCACTAGGCAAAACTGGTTCAGCGCAGGTAGTACACTGGCAGTTTGACCTTCAACGTAGGTAGCCCCTTCGGGAACTGCGCTGAAATGCAGACTGCCTTCACAGTGCCTGCACTGAAGATTCAAACTTTCGTTTTTCTCAGTTTCCGGGTCACAGATTGCTCAAAAATTCACAGTTTTTGGCCAAATCAGAAGCTATCAGTCAAGTACACACTAAGGGATGAAAAGGAGGATGAAAATCTATCACTAAGAGCTATTTAGAGTCCTTGTGAATCAGCTCTTCAAATCATAAACATGCCCAGAAACTGAGCTAGAGTAGCTGCCCTCTACTTTGCAATTGAAAGATCCAAATGCAGTTCGATTCGGTACTCCCTGTGTTTATGAAATGAATAGCAAAAACACAAACAACCAACAAGATATGATCCCCAGCGGAGTCGCCAATTTGTTGTTGGGAAAAGTATCCAATACGGAATGACCCTATCCCACTCTAAGGGTGATAGTACCTCAGCAACAATCAAAGCAAAGCTATTCAAGATTACTTCTTTATGAGATGTAAGAGAGAGGAGGAAGAGATCCACTAACCGATGTCTTCCGCTAATGATTGATCCAATCTTCTCTCTTTGCTGCTTGCTCCCAGCTCCTTGCTCTTTCACTGGCCCAGCTACACCCAGGAAGTGATACAACCATAAAAGGCCCAATCCAGCATCACCTCCCAGTAGAAAGAAATCTCCTCTTCACCTCCTTCAAGAAAATCACCCAATAGTTCTATACTCAAACCAACAGCACTTCCTTACATTCACAAGATTCCAGCCCCCCTAGACCTCATGAGAGAGTTCTATATATAGGAGTTTTGGAGAAAGGATGAGTCAGCTTGAGGCTGGCATGAAGCTGACTAGTGTCCTCTCCCACTTCAGTTATTCTTCAGTTCTTAACTCCACTTGGAGGTTCCTTCTTCCACTTGGAGATCTAGACCCTCTTACTCACCACTAGGTGAATTCCCTGATCCAAGTGTCATTTTGGAAGCTTCCTGGGCATTGACACCTTGAGGAATGACTGTGCCACTTGGCCAAACTCGCCCAGCGCAGGTAGCCTTCTTTGCAGTTGACATTCAGCACAGGTACACAGTGGAGCAGTTGACATTCAGCGCAGATGCTCAGTGGAGCAGTTGACATGATCCAGAATTAGCTTGTTTCTGAGTGTTTTCAGGTGGAGAACTGATATTCAGTGCTGTGGTTTGCTGACCTTGTTCCTCTAGGGGGGGGAACAACATGCTTAGGGACTTTGGATCCCTTAGATTATTGACATTTCATGCTTCATGCTGTAAGGCACAAAAATGTCTATAACAGGGGAGCATGGACGTATTGGTACATCTTGGCATGTACAAAGGGAGAGCTCAATCAGAAACTTCAACATGTACCTAGGGGAGTATGGATAGCAGAATGTATATCAAGGAAGAGAATATCTTGGTCTGCCCTTTGCCCTTGATGTCAAAGGGGGAGAGTGACTTGGTGTGGTTGTTGCCATCAAGTCCAAAGGGGGAGATTATTGGCATTATGATACAGGTGTTGTCCTTGATGACAACTCATTCAGAGGTATGATACAAGTGTTGTCCTTGATGGCAACTCACTCAGAGGTATGATACAGGTGTTGTCCTTGATGGCAACTCACTCAGATGACAGATCATAGTGTAGTAGGTCAAGAGCAAAGAATTAATGATCAGAGAGAGGTATATGCAAGTTAACCTTGATGAAAGTGTGTATACACATGGGTTAGCAGAACAAAAGGTGCGTATATGTACACACGTAGTTTCACAGAAGGAAAGGTGCGTACATGTTGGAAAACAATGTTTTGGTCCGTGGTATTTGGTCCATGGTATTTGGTCCGAAGTGTTGACCCTAGTTATTGGGTCCAAGGCATTAGTTCTACGTGGTTTTGGACCATGGTATTGAGAGAGGCCTAAACTTATATAAGGAGAAGATCATTAGGCCAATAGGTGAAGTGGGGAAGTGATGAATATCTAATGAAGTGTGAGATCTAGTATGTTGGTCATGGGTTTGTGATGCTTTGCTCGATCTAAACCAAGGAGGCTCTTATGCGGTTGATGAAGGTTAATGGACCGGGAACATGAAGACTAAAATGCATTATCGATAGATGGTGTGATCATGAATAGATCTGAATACTGACGCATGTCTTATCCTTTATATCTTATGTTCTGGGTATAGTTGAGATTGAAATTACAGCGAAGGAATAAGTAATTATTTTTAGATCTGTACACAGGTTCCATCTGGTGAAAGAGCGTATACACGCTGGTTCAACATAGTAAATTAACGTATACATTATGAGATTTGATATTTGAGGTTGATGTTGGTTCTAGCGGTTGTTGCAGAGTTCGGGGCTCTGATCTATGTTCTAGTGACTGTGTTTTGATGACAGGGTTTCAGTGATTTAGTTGTGTGATTTAGAGTTGATGGTTGTATTGCAGTGGTGATTATTGTGTATTGATGGATCCAGTCTAAAAAATTATGAAACGTGGTCCCTGGAAGAAAAGAAAAGGTTGTAGCCTTCTGTAGGTCAGCACCTACATACTAGTACTTCAGCTAGTAAAAGAGCTAAAGGGGTTGTAGCTCCCTTCCAGGAGAAGCTGGAAAATGAGAAAAGGTTGTAGTCTTCTGCAGGTAGAAGCCTGCATACTGGTATAAGACTGCACTAGTACAGAAATATTGTAAGAAGAAGTTTCTTATTAAAAGAAGATAGAGATGAATTGAAGCAGGTGGTTTTCACCCACATTGGGTTTCCACCTTATATCATGGTGTTCATGTGTGCTTCTTATGTGTCATGATTTGTTCTATTTTACTGTACATGTTCACTATTCATATGGTTAATAATGTTCTGATGGACTCATTGAAGATCAACTAACTGAATTATAAGTTTAATGTATATACGCTAGTTGCATTAAACACAGTTGTGTATACATGCGAGTATCCTTAACTAAAGTAGCGTATATGACTCTGATAATAGAAATGAAAAAGTTAGTGATTTGCTAATACTGATTCACCCACCCCCCTCTTAGTATTATTTCAAATAGATATTATAAACCTTGTTGGAATAATAAACCCAAGGGATTGATATTAAAACCTAAATGAATAATAAACCCAAGGGATTAATACTAAAACCCCAAGGGATTATGAACCCAAGGGTATAATATTAAACCCAAGGGCCTAATATATAGACCCAACAATCGTAAACCCAAATGTAAATATTACAAAGACCAAAACAAACATGATTTATTTTCATGGTGAGACAATATTTGTCAAAATGGGACATTCAACCATGGGACGAATATGGTAAACCAAAATATAAATATTACAAACACTAAAATAAGCATGGTTTATTTTCATGGTGAGACAATCTTTGTCAAAATACGACATTCAATAATGGGACTAATATTATAAACCCAAATTTGGTAAACCCAAATAGAAATACTACAAACACTAAAATAAACATGATTTATTTTGATGGTGAGACAATCCTTGTCACAATGCGAGATTCACCCATGGTTGAACATGATTGATATTATAAACCTAAGGGAATAATAAACCCAAGGGATTGATATTATACACCCAAAGGAATAATAAAACTAAAGGATTAATACTAAAACCCCAAGGGATTATGAACCGAAGGGAATAATATTAAACCCATGGGACTAATATTATAAACCCAATATTGTTAAACCCAAATATAAATACTACAAACACTAAAATACACATGGTTTATTTTGATGGTGAGGCAATCCTTGTCATAATGCAACATTCAAACATGGTTGACCATGGTTGGATATGATTGACAATGGTTGACCATGGTTGACATTATAAACATAAGGGAATAGTAAACCCAACTTAATTACATTATAAACCCAAATTAATAATAAACCCAAGGGATTAAGACTAAAAACCCAAGGGATTAATACTAAAACCCCAAGGGATTATGAACCCAAGGGAATAATATTAAGCCCAAGGAACTAATATTATAAACCCAACGTTTGCAAACCCAAATATAAATATTACAAAGACTAAAATAAACATGATTTATTCATGGTGAGACAATCCTTGTGACAATGTGACATTCAAACATGGTTGACCATGATTGATATTATAAACATGAGGTAATAATAAACCCAAGGGATTGATATTATAAACCCAAATGAATAATAAACCCAAGGGATTAATACTAAAACCCCAAGGGATTATGAACCCAAGGGAATAATATTAAACCCAAGGGACTAATATTATAAACCCAAAATTCGTAAACCCAAATATAAATATTACAAACACTAAAATAAACATCATTTATTTTCATGGTGAGACAATCCTTGTCACAATGTGACATTCAAGCATGGTTGACCATGGTTGGCTATGATTGACAATGGTTTACCATGATCGATATTATAAACCTAAGGGAATAATAAACCCAAGGGATTAATATGAGAAACCCAAAGGAATAATAAAATGAAGGGATTAATACTAAAACCCCAAGGGATTATGAACCCAAGGGAATAATATTAAACCCAAGGGACTAATATTATAAACCGAACATATATAAACCCTAAGACAAATATTATAAACATTGAAATAAACACGATGGATAATCATTGATTTTCATATTGAGACAATCCTTATCACAATTCCATGTTGGACCATGGTCGACATCATAATAAACCATGTTTGACTCAAGAATAATAAACCCAAGCGATTGATATTATAAACCCAAGGGATTAATACTAAAACCCCAAGGGATTATGAACCAAAGGGAATATTATTAAACAAAAGGGACTAATAATATAAACCCAAGGGAATAATAAACCCAAGGGATTAATATAATAAACCCAAAGGAATAATAAACCCAAGGGATTATTATTTATTTTCATGGTGAGACAATCCTTATCACAATTCCATGTTGGACCATGGTCGACATTATAATTAACCATGGTTGACTCAAGAATAATAAACCCAAGGGATTCATACTAAAACCCCTAGGGATTATGAAACTAATGGAATATTATTAAATAAAAGGGACTAATAATATAAACCCAAGGGAATAATAAACCCAAGGGATTAACACTAAAACCTCAAGGGATTATGAACCCAAGGAATTATTAATATTAAAATGTTGAAGAATGAAGAAACCCAATAATTTGATATTATAACCCATTGGGAATTAATAAACCCAAGGGATCAAAAATGGCAAGGGATCGATATTAAAAATAGAAGGGATTAAAAGGAATTAATTTTTTTAAAACCAATGGATTGATCAAACCACGTGACTATGAATATTATAAACCTAATGGATTAATAAACCCTAGGGATTGTTAA
Source organism: Pinus tabuliformis (assembly GCA_031772625.1). Classification (NCBI taxonomy): domain Eukaryota; kingdom Viridiplantae; phylum Streptophyta; class Pinopsida; order Pinales; family Pinaceae; genus Pinus; species Pinus tabuliformis. Next base: position 1,354,545,182 of record CM062817.1, read on the forward strand.
TATTATGAAAGTAGCACGTTAATAAATTGAAGGGATAAACATTGTAAATGTAAGGGATTAATATTAAACCTTAAGACTATTATTTAAACCTTAATATTGGGGATTAATAAAACAAAGGGAATAACTGATAAACTGAAGGAATTATTAATATTACAAACTTAAAGAAAAAATAAGCCTAATCATCAAATATTATAAATGCAAGGAAATAGTAAACCGAACCTAAGCCCTAAATCCATGTCATCAATATTATAAACATAAGTAATGCTATAACACAAAAAATAATAAAAAACATAAACCAAAACCAATAAAAGAACCACATTTCAAACCATAAAGCATTATAACATGATAAATCATCATTACATTAATAATAACACATTTATATTACTACATTATAAACAATAAATAGAATTTAAGCCATAAGTACATTGATATCAATACATGAATGTATTAATAGTATAAATCTCAAGAATATTGATATAAACACCTAGAACATGAAATCCCAACAATAATATTATAAATGTAAACAATATTTTCATTTATGAAAGACATGAACAAAGTGAAGGGATCCACACAAAAGACCACAAAAATCAGAAATGCAAGAGAAACATATAAAATAGTAACACTGCCATTGGAGCAAAGAAACATAAATGAGAAAACACATCTAAATTTCATACATTGGATTCAAAGAAGAACAACATAATAAGACATTTTAAGACTAGAGATATACAATTTTGTGCATAAAAACAACATTAGTGTTTAAAATAATCAATTTAACCAACATTGCAACCACAGAAAGAACATTGAATCTTAACATATATTTTTTGTTTTTTTTTTACATCAAATAATTCTACTACAAAATTGAAGTTCAAGCAATGTTTCAAAAGTCATCTATGGAGCGGCCTCTTCCAAAACACAACCAGACTGATGACAAAAGCAACACCAATTCAAATCAACAAGATAATGATCACGATACTTAACACTTTCCAACCAATTCCTTCTTGTTCTCCTCCGAGACTCCCTCTGGTGCACATGTTTCAAGTATTTTACGTGTGTTTTTGTTTGATCTAGCTCACGAATATGATCATCAATAAATGCAGGATGGAACTCATGTTTTCTATCAAACTTGTTCTGAAGATAAGAAAGAAAGCTTATAGCTCCAACAATATTGCATATTATTTTGGAATAATAGATGACATCATTATTGTCCATATTTGCATTTGAAAGACACAAATACAAAAGAAAAATCAATAAAGACATGCACAAATAAATAAGCATACACACAGACACAGATATATATATATATGTGTGTGTGTGTGTGTGTGTAACATAACACCCCTTTTTTATTTATGTTATAAAAATTAATGTTATAGTGTTACGTGAAAAAAAAAAACAATCTAGTGTTACATGAACCAAATGATATAAAAATTTCTACAAATATAAGCCTCATTTCAAAATACAATAGAAAAAACTATAGAAATAGAATAAAACCATGGCCAATATTCATAGTGATGGCCAATATTCAAAACCTCCATTTTTTCATTTCATGATGTAATATGAATCCACAATATTAATATCAATATGAACCAGTTATAGAAATGATTTGGAATGATTGGTTCATATAACTCATTGTTTATGTTTGAATGGTCTATTGCAAAGAAAAGAGCAATAGGCACTTAAAAAAATAAATAAGTAAAATGAACAACATGAAAAATGATGTAAATAGATTTCTCAAATAGTACTATGAATATGATGAATTTATTAATCTAATAAATATATGAAAATGATTATTATATTAAAAGTAAATCAAGAGGCAACTTGATCTTCAGAAAAAATAATTGATGCGAATGGGAGAATTTGATTTTGACGAGCGATCTGAACGAGGGTTTGTAACAGGGTATTATTGCTGGTAACCATGGAGGGGCGAGGAGGGGGGAGTTCCACTCCCTCCTACAGTCATGTAGTTGCGAATAGAAGCAAGGAAGCTAGTTTGAATCGCTTCAAGAAACCAATGGAGGCAGAAACTGAGAGTATTAGCATAGAAAAACCGGAAAACATTAGATCACATGAACATGAAGAGAATCATGAGGAAGTCAGAAGAGAGAAGAGAATAGGAGGAGGCAGTCAGAGAGCTGAGCACAAGAATGTGACAAGACTCTGTAAACCTAGGTCAACCATTACACCCCGGGTTGTTTTAAGTGATCCAGCGCTACAGGTGCACAGGGATCACATGGTGGCATACACGGTTATATGAAAATTTATGGGGATATGGCCAACGAAGAAGGCTTTGCAAGCATGGATAAGAAACCACTAGAAACCAAATGGGGAAATAAACCTTCACCTTCGGTCCAAGGGCTTCTTTGCAGTGGTGTTCACAAACTTAGAGGACAAAGATAGAGTCTTCGAAGGAGGATCGTATTTTTGTGTTGTTACAGGCCTCTACATGCGACCATGGGTGATGAATTTTGTCCCAGAATGAGAAACATTCACATCAGTACCAGTATGGATAAGACTCTACTCCCTACCTTTATATTATTGGCTACCAGAATCCTTAAAAGCCATAAGCAATAAATTAGGTCATTTTTTAAAAATATCAGATGCAACTCTGTGAGGAAAATACACCTCCTTCTCCTGAATATGTGTATAAATGGACCTATCTGGAGCACTTCTGGACGAAATCATTCTAGAAGTATATGATGAAGAATGGGTGTAGGCGGTGGACTATGAACATGTCCCATTCAGATGCCGTAAATGTCATGAACACGGACACCTCTTCAGAGACTGCCCATTAAACAAATTGGAGGACAATATGAAAACCAACATAGGAAAAGATCCCGAAGGCTTTACCAAGGTGGGAGGCAAAGGGAAAGGAGGAAAAAAGTACCAAAAGAAAACTAATGAGGATAAGCAACCAAGTCATAACAGTTTCAAGATTTTAGAAGAAGAAGGTGGGAACAATGGGACGAACCAGGTATTAGAGGATAATCCTGCAGAGAAGGAAAGAGATACTAGCATGGAGGATATACCTAAGAACAACAAACTAAAAGAGGATCTTCCAAGCACTATGGTACTTAGCAGAGACCATGAGATGACCCCAAGTGAGGTTGGAACGGAGGACCATGAACTGCACGAGATTCTTGAGAGGGAGAATCTCGATCTAGAAAGGTTCTTGGAGCAGGGAATCACCAAAGGGGTTGATTCTCTACCACAAGAGGAGTTTAATAGAGTGCAACAGCTCTTCCTCTAGAGATATCAAGCAAAGGGTTTTGGAGTCAAAAGAAACCATGATAGCAAGGAAAATAGAGGGGTAAAAATGAAGGAGGTAATATCGGGACACTCTTCCAAGAACCCAGGCAGGAAAAGACAAAATGAGCTGCTAACAGAGTGTGGGAAACTCGTGATTAAATCAGGTAAGATGAGAGATCTTACTAGTTACTCATTTACAAACCTTTCTTAATGAAGCTCACGACCTGGAACATTAGGGGTCTAGGAAGTAAAAGGAAATAAATAAACCTTAGCAATAGAATAAAAGAAGAAATACTAGATATGGTGTTTATCCAGGAAACAAATTGTTCAATAGATAAAATCAGAGAGATACATAGCAAATGGCTCATCAACTATGAGTATCTAGAAGTTAAAGTAGACAACATAACAAGAGGGATTATCACACTTTGGAATCCCCGGAAACTTGGAATCCTAGAGGTTGAAGCATCTAGGAACTACCTTTCAATGGTGATACAACCTTTGGGTGATAAGGAACTCTATATGATCACAAATGTCTATGGTCCTCAAAAACTTGAAGACAAACTCAGGCTTCTTACCTCACTGGAGCTGCTGATAGAGAGACATCCTTTTATGCCCTAGATTCTGGGAGGGGATTTTAATATGATCAGATCTCTTACAGAAAAAAAAGGTGAGACCAGAACACTAGGTAGAGACTCCATTGCCTTCTAGAACTTCCTAAATGACATGAGGCTAGTGGATACGGAGACAATAAATGGTACCTTCACCTAGAAAAATAAGAGGGGAGGGGCTTCTCAAGTTTCCTCTAAACTAGATAGATTCATAATCTCTGAGGACCTCCTTCTCACTGGCATTTACTTTTCTACTTTAATCTTTCATTTTGGAGGCTCAGATCACTGCCCTATCCAACTTGAAGCTTCTTTTATAGGCATTCCGAGGAACAGACCTTTTAGGTTTGAAAATGTCTGGCTCACTCACCCTGACTTCATTAGCAATATTCGAAAATGGTGGGTGGAAGATATGCCCGTTCAAAGCACTAATATGTTCCTACTGCAACAGAGAATGAAACACATCAAACTTAGGCTTAATGATTGGAACAAAAACGAGTTTTCCAATATTTTCAAAGCCAAAAGAGAAGTTGAACAAAAACTAAAGGGAATTAATTAAATCCTCATCACAGATGGATTTACCGAGGAAAGGAAAATTCAAGGTGACTCTCTTGAACAGGAATGGGAAGACAAATGCGAGCAAGAGGAGATCCTCTGGAGACAAAAATTGAGAGTGCAATGGATTAAAGAAGGTGAAAGAAACCCCAAGTTATTTCACAAGTCAACCGTGGATCACAGGTCTCATAACAGGATTTCAAAACTCAGAGTTACTCAAGGAAAAGAACTCAACACCCATAAAGAAATGGAATCTGCTCTGGTACAGCATTTCCAAAGCATAGCAGAGGAGCCTCTCTTAGATAGATCACAATTTATCAACAACTTCACAAAGTACATTCCAAAGCTTGTAACTATGGAAGACAATTACAATCTTAACAGGGCAGTGACTGAAGAGGTGGTCAGTGAAGTCATCAAAGAGATGCAAATTGGGAAAGCACTAGGCCCTGATGGGTTCAATGTAGACTTCCTCAAAGCATGTTGGGAAATAGTGAAACAAGATATCCTTGATGTTGTGGAGGACTCGAGGAGATCCAAAACAATTTTGAGGGCACTTAATGCCTCTTTCATAGCTTTGATTCCAAAGCAGGAAAAAATATGACACTAGATAGGTTCAGACCCATAGCTTTATGCAATGTGGTGTACAAAATTATTTCCAAAATAATTGCAAACATACTTAAGCCCCTTCTTCCAAGTCTTGTGTCTGAGGAGCAAACTGGATATGTGGAAGGAAGGCAAATTCTAAATAACATCATTCAAGCTCACAAGGTGGTACATTCTCTTAACAGCAATAAGCAAGCGGGTATGATCATACAACTTGTCCTAGCGAAAGCTTGTGATAAGCTAAGCTAGTCGTACATCAGGGAAGTACTAAAAGCATATATCTTAGACCACAATTGGATAAGATGCGTAATGGCCCTTGTTACCATAGCTAGTTTTCAATCCTACTTAATGGCTTTCCATCCAGAACCCTCAGGCCTTTAAGAGGCCTCAGACAAGGAGATCCGCTCTCCCCCTTCCTCTTTATTCTCATGATGGAAGGATTAGGAGAAGCGATCAAATTAGCCAATTTAGAAGGAAGAATCCAGGGTCTCAAACTCACCCTAAATGGGGATGGCTTGACTCATCAACAATTTTTGGATGACACTATGCTGCAGGGTACACCCATGGTCAAGGAAGCTAAAGCTTTCAAACAAATCCTGAATGACTTTGCTATGGACACTGGTATAGAGGTAAGCCTTACCAAATCAAAGATTTTATTTTTAAATACTGACATTGCTATTCAGAGAAACCTCACCAGAATTCTCGGCTTTCAAAGAGAATAGCTACCCTCCAAATATCTGGGAATACCTCTCACTGACAAACCTCTGAGCAAGGAAGTTTGGGAGCCAGTAACTAATAAACTTCAGGACAAAATCAGGAAATGGACAAGCAGGTCTTTGAATTTAGCAGGATGGCTAGTGCTTACAAAGGCTGTCCTGCAAACTATTCCCATCTTCATGTTTTCAACTCTTCCTGCTCTTGAAGGAGTGTTGCAACACTTCAGGAATATTCAAAGAGATTTTCTTTGGGGAAAATGGGAAGAGAAAAAGAATTGGGCTTTGGTAGCTTGCGATAAGCTCTCTAAACCTAAGACCCATGGAGGTTTGGGACTTCATGACCCTGAAACCCTAAGCAAAGTTTTGGCAGAAATACTATGGTGGAGATGGCTAAAGGAATTGATAACCCCTTGGGCCAAGCTCTGGAAATAGAAGTATGCAAATAATTGGCAAGAAAGGGATCATATTAGAATTTCTGGGCTCATTAAGGGCTCCCACATTTGGAACAATGCTTGGGAGAATAGAGCCATTGTTCATAAGCATAGTTTATGGGAGATTAGAGATGGAAACCTAGCTTGGTTTTGGGAGGACAATTGGTAGCAAGAACCTAACCAGTTTAGAGAAGAACTATCCAATCTCAAGAATAACATTGATAATAAAGGTTTACTCAGGGTAAGTGACTTCTAGGATCAGGTAAGGAACAAGGGTAAATGGAGAATATGGAAGGACCTGGTATATAGTGAAGATACCCCTTTGAAGGCCCAGGTAGAAGCTCTTGCAGTGGCCTTAGAACAGAGAAATATTTTGACATCAACTTCATTTGACCAACTGAGATGGGGAAGAAACAATGAAGGCAAATTCAACCTCAAAGAAGCTAAGAGAATGACCCTAGGGCTTGACTTTTCAAACCCTGACAAGGCATGGAAGGACCTATTGCAGAACCCGCACTGGATGAAAATCAAACTGTTCATGTGGTTGGTGCATCATAAAAAAATTCTAACTTGGGAAAATCTTCAGAATAGAGGTTTAGTTGGACCATCTAGATGTCAGTTATGTGGTTTACAAGAATAAATAATAGAACACCTACTCAACCTCTACCCATTCACCTCTACCTTGTGGAATTGGGTGGCATCAATATTCAGGAAAACTGACAGGGACAAATTCAGCATCACTAGCACTTTGAAGAATTGGAGGAAAGACTTCTCAGAAAATGAAATAATCAACAAAGCTTGGACTCTGGTTCTAGGCTTTTTAATCTGGGATGTCTGGAAAGAACGCAACGATAGGATTTTCAAGAATAGAATTAGCTCTTCCCAGAGCATCATAGTTCATATTATAAGACAGCTCAAAGAAACTGTGGGCACCCTTCTAAAGAAACCCCTCCCCCCCCCCCCCCCCGAGAACAACCCTCTAGACCAGGATGCACATATACTATTGCATTTGGGTCTCCAGTTGCCTATCCCCCAGGGCATAAGCAATATTGTAAGCCATACAACAGTAGGTAAGGACTTCTGGCAACCTCCTCCTCATGGGTTTTTGAAATTTAATATAGATGGAGCCTCTAAGGGAAATCCTGGGGTGGCTGGTTATGGCGGAGTCATAAGAGATGAGTAGGGATACATAAAATTCATATTTGATAGTTATTGGGGGAATGACACAAATAATATGGTGGAACTCATGGCCTCAGAGCAATGCCTAGAAATCTTGATTGAATCAAATTTACACAATTCCATCATTGAAGCAGACTTCGAATTGATAATCAATTCGGTCAAGAATATATGCAACGGCATAGCACGAGAAAATGTATTGAAACACTGGTGGTTATTACAGGTCTATCAACATATGTAATCCCACCTCAGAGCCCTAAGAACACTCAACTTTGTTCACGTGCCCAGAATAGTTAACAGGTTAGCGAATCGTCTGGCAAATGAAGGAGTGCTCTTTTCAAGAAGTAATAGAAGATATGCCTGGGTGTCGACACCTTCAATGAAATTGTGCAAGGACTATCATAGATAGGCGACCAAAGACAGGGAGTACTTTCAAAGTATGAGAAATAAGCAGAAAGTAGACTAATGGAAACAGTAGAAAGTGGACCAATCACAGGGAAGAAGCAAGTGGTAAATAGCGGGCAGGTTGGTAGGCAGCCAACCAAAGATTGCCTTGAACTCCATCATCCTATGGATTTCAGGCGGAAAACTGCACGTAAGTTAAATCTTCAAATGGACCTGAAAAACTATAGAGTGGCGGTTTATGTTACTCATCGGGTCCGTAAGAAAAGATAACGAGTGGGCAAGTTTCCGACCTGAAATTAGCACATGATCGTCAGATCAATGAGGGTTGGATCGCACGGTCATCAGGTTGAAAAGATAACCGAAGGTTAAGGCATGTTTTTGGGACACATGTTGCAGTATTGTGGGCCATTGGATCTGTGGGCCCTCATCATCAAGGGCTTTCGGGTTCTTAGATGCACGAGAGTTAAGACGTTTAGTGGACCCGATAGAACTTTAGAACCATTTAACTTCTCTTTTCGGGTTCGGAAAGCAGGTATCTAGTGCGCTGGTTATCTAGAGCGATGCCTTGAGGATGGTCAGATCATTGGTGTTTTGATCGACGGTGCAGATTCTCTGTACTCTCTATTGGGCAGAATGTTTTGTCAACCATCCTTTTGTAGTTTTGTTTGCATTAGGTTTGGGGTTGTGTCAACCTAGTTGTCTATTTAGTGTTCACAGAGCTGGTGTTGTTGTTCTTGGCTCCATTAAAGAAGTGTACATTATGTAATTTTTTCTCGATTAATGGAATAATCCACTCTTACTTGATTTAAAAAAAAAAAGTAAATCAAGAGGATAATAAAATCAATTCAAAAAACATACTATAAAGAAGGTCACAATGCTATTAGTTGTATTTCATAGTGATATGGACTTCAATTCCTCCTCTTCCTTCTTCCTAATTGTAACGTATACGCTATCTTTCATCTTGGCATAATGTTGAAAAAAAAAGGTGGTGCGATGCATAAACCATCTATTGATTTCACTCTTGATATGGCTGTGAAGGTAAGGCCTTACTTCTCTTTATTCCCGATATCAACTGACACTCATTCTAAATTCAATCCCTGTGACTTGTGGATAGTAAGAGCCCATGCCATCTTCAAAGGAATTTTTTTTCGATTTCCCATTATCACTAGGGTGATAGGGACAATGTTTGGATTGCTTGCACCAAATGGAACACCAACATGCTTATCAAAAACAACAGTTCTGAACACTGGAAGTTGAGGTGGCTTATAGGTAGGTGGATAGAATATATCCTTAACATAACCAAGTGCACCATTCACCAAGCCAGCTTCAACACATAAATTACATGTCAACATAACACGCTGACCACAACACAACAAAACTTCACAGTCCGATTGATCATCATCAACCCCACTGATTTCTGAATGCCTTGAATGATCAGCAACACATTGTGCAATTAGAGAATTTAATGATTTTAACATATGCCTATTATGGAAGGAGACCAAATTATTTATTGGAAACATGTGAACTACTGCATTAAATAAATCTCTTTCTCTAGGATGCAACCTCATATTAGCCCATGACATAAAAAACTCTCAGTGTTCAAGAACGGGTTGAAAATTTATTATGTTATTGAGGACTCTATGAAAACAAGGTTGTTTCTCATAATTCCCTTGTTGGTGAAAGATTGTGTCAAGAGTGACAATAATGTTGAATTTGTTCCACAAGAATTTCCCTGTTGTATTTGTTAGGCCCCTATACTACTAGTGTAACCCCTTATTGTTAGTAGTACAACCCACTTATTATATTGATGTACCCATGTAGTGCCCATATTGTTAGTATTGTGCCCCATAGAAGCCCACTATTGTTATTATTGTGCCCTTACTTTATTATTGTTATGTCGGCTTTGATTATGTTATGACCCCTTAGACTCCGATATATAGAAAGGAGGTCTTTTCATTTGTATCATCCAAGAATTGCTCATTTGTATAATTTTAAGGAGGTTGCCCCCTCGAAGAGGCTAAATTCTAAGGCGTTGATCTCTCTTTTCTATCTTTTTGTGAGCTAGTTTCATAACATTTGGTATCAGAGCTTTGGATTCTAGGGTTTCGCTGCTCCAAACAGGTCATTGTGACATTTTCACTATAACTTTTTTCTACGACATTTCAGAAGCTAAAAAAAAAAAACCATTTGAGAAGGCATCATGCTGAACCTCAGGTCCGAATTTCAGAGCTTTTTGCACTACATTTGTGGAGATATGATCTGAGGAATTTGGTCTTTTTGTAGACTCCTAGATTACATTCCAAACTGGTGACCTGGGAAAAATCATCATAACTTTCTCTATGAGCATCGGATTGAAATTTCGTAAGAAGTTGCAGAAGGAGGACGGATTGAAGTTTCTTGTAGATATTTTTCAGAACCAAAGGTTGAAACAGTGACACGTGGCACTTCATACAAGTTCGCTCTTTTGGAAAGGTCTATAATCAGGTCATCTCGGGAAATTGTGCATAACTCTTTCTTGGAGAATCCAATTTGGATCAGACTAGTGGCATTGGAAATAGGACACAGAGGGCTACTACAGATCACAAATTCAGAACTTAAATATCTGAAAGTACATAGTTACAGTCATTTCAAGATCGAGCTCCTAAAATCAAGAAAAAGCAAGATGAGGAAGTTTGATGGCAACGATCCGGTAAATTGGATACTTCAGATGGACCAATATTTTGATCTACATGGTGTACCACTGTTACAAAAGGTATGTATTGCATCTTCATATTTAGAACCGGAACAATTTTTATGGTATGAAGGGCTTTGTTCTCGTAAACAACTTGTTACATGGTCAATTTTCATGGAGGAAATGATAGCACATTATGAGGATACAAAGAGCAACACCTTCTTTAGAGAAACACCACAACAATTGGAAAGAGTAAAAGGGTTGTGACATAGTGGAAAGCAAAATTATGGAAACCAGGAAGCATATTTCTCCTAGCCTTCCACAACCTACAAGGGTTACACCACAACAATTGGAAGAAAAAAGAGAAAAAGGACTTTGTTACAATTGTGATAGCAAATGCACTAAAGGTCATAAGTGTGCTGAGAAGAAATTATTTTACATAGAATATGAAGAGGAGGAAGAAAATGATCAAGAAACATCAAAAGAAGAAGATATACGCCAGGACCCCACCCCAAAGAAAGAATAAATGAATCAGACCATATCTTGTAAAGAATTGGCAAGAATTACCACTTCTCAAACTCTCAAGATAGAAGGACATATCAAGAAGAAAAAGGTGCAAGAAGTGAAAGATCACATCAAGAAAGAAGAAATGAATCGAACCATATCTTGTAATTCATTGGTCGAAATTACCACTCCTCAAACTGTCAAGATAGAAGGACATATCAAGAAGAAAAATGTTCAAGAAGTGAAATATCACATCAAGCATCAAGAAATGAGTCTGACCATATCTTGTAAAGGATTGGAAAAAATTACCACTCCTCAAACTCTAGAGATAGAAGGACATATCAAGAAGAAAAAGGTTCAAGCAGTGAAAGATCACATCGAGCATCAACAACAAGTTCTCCAACTTTTAAAGGATAACGACACTTCGGTGCAAAATCAAACGAAACAACAGGTAGATCAACATCATAGTGAAAAATGTTTTGATGTAGAACATTGGGTATTTTTACTGCTACATCTCAAGCAAGCTATTTATGAGAAGGAAATGTTGGCAATACTACATGCACTTAAAAAATGGCGACCTTACCGAATGGGAAGACTCTTCAAGGATGAGGATGGGGAAGCATTGTTTTGTGTTATTTCTATTATCCAACCAGATTGGATAAATGAAGCAAGGGATGAATGGAAGAAGGACGAAGAAGTATGGCCACTTATTCAAAAGTTGGAAAAGATCCCAATTCAAACAATATTGCCAGAAATTGAAGATGAAGGAAAAATCATATTGGAACCTGGAGCAGTCAAAGAAACAAGAACTCGACAGCTACAAAATCGATCAATTTCAGAGTATCTCATCAAGTGGAAGAACTTACCTGCTGAAGATTCCACATGGGAGGACAAGAATTTTATACAGAAGCATCAAGAACTACTCAAGCGTTGAGGACAACGCTTTTTGAAGGAGAGGGGCATGTTAGGCCCCTATACTACTAGTGTAACCCCTTATTGTTATTAGTACAACCCACTTATTATATTGATGTACCCATGTAGTGCCCATATTGTTAGTATTGTGCCCCATAGAATCCCACTATCGTTATTATTGTGCCCTTACATTATTATTTTTATGTCGGCTCTGATTATGTTATGACCCCTTAGACTTCGATATATAGAAAGGAGGTCTTTTCGTTTGTATCATCCAAGAATTTCTGATTTGTATAGTTTTAAGGAGGTTGCCCCCTCGAAGAGGCTGAATTCTAAGGCGTTGATCTCTCTTTTCTATCTTTTTGTGAGCTAGTTTCATAACAGTATTACCTACATACAAAGGCTTATCACTTATAGGAGGCACTTGGCCAAGGTCACCCACAAGGATGATGGATCTGCCACCAAAAGGACAATTATTTTAATCTGGAAATGCTTCTCATAATTGAGCATCTATTTGCATAAACAACCTTGATCCTAGAAAGCTCATTTCATCAATCAATATATATCTAACATGTCGTATTTCTTCTTGGAATATTGCAAGTGACTGCCCCTGTAGTGGTTTCATCTATTTAATTGGAATTTTTAGAGCTGAATGTATTATTTTTCCATGTATATTAAAAGTAGTTATTCCTGTTGGGGCAAGAAGAAGCAAAGGGCTTCTTCCATTACTTGATGAATTAGAAAGAGCTTCAAAAACACAATGGATAAGGAAAGACTTCCCAATGCCCGCAATGCCCTAAATAATCATAAGAAGACCTTCACGAATCTCATATTCAGCAAAGTACCTTAAGACAATTTCAAAAGCAAGTCGTTGTTTTTCTGACAAAGAATCTGGAGATGCAAATGTTTTGTTTGAAAGGTCAACAATATTACCTATTTTGCATTCCTTATAAAATTAATAGCTTCTTCTGCAACATCATTAAAAATATTTGTACTTTCCCAGTCAAAGGATATATCAAAGTCCCTTCGACCAAGGGTGTGAAGATCAGAAACATAACATCATTTGGTGGAACCAAGCGAGAGAAAATCTACCATTCTTGAAAATCATCTTCAAGATTCATTTCTTGGTTATAAAAATCACCATCTCCTTCATCTTCAATATTGTCTATAATTGATGGATCTCGATCAACATGCCATGCTCGATATCGAAAATTCCTCCAATTTTCAATAATAATTTTAGCTGAAAGGCTAATTTCTGTAAGAATTTCATGAAATGGCTTGTACAATAGAAATTATGTCAAGAAAAAGGTTTCAAATTCCTCTGAAGCCTCACCAGGAATAGAATAAAACTGTGGCCAAACCTAAACAATAGCATGAACATCTCTAGGCTTCCATGGATCTTGTTTACGCTTGTTATCAAATGTCTAAGATCTTGCTTTTTCTATCAAAGATAGATGTTCAAGGAAAAAGGGTCTCTTTTGATAGTGTTGAACAAAAGTATTCTCAGATGAACATTGCAAGCCATCCCTTGATATTTTCCTAAAATCCTTTTTTCCAACATTTAAGGAAACAAATTTCTCACTACAAACAACAAGAGGTAGCTTAAGCAACATATGGCACGTTTCTTATTCTCTAATGTCATGGTCAACAATAATTTCTGCAAGAAACTTTCTATATGCACATAAAGCATGATCCTCAGAGCCAATAGAATTTGAAATTCTAGTTAACATATGATGATAACTTTCACACCTTTTTTCTACTTTTGATGCACACTTAGCAATGTATTTCAACATAGCATAGTGAGAAAGCACTGGCTAGAAATCAACATTTGCAAACCACATTGTTAGAAGGTCAATGTTATGTACATTAGTCCTGTCATCATTTCTTACTGGCTCATATTTTTTTCTTCCTTGATCATCTATGGACAATCTTGATTCATCATAAAGATCCCATGGAGCATTGTAACAACATGTTAGAATAGTGCCCTTTTTGCACAAACAAGAATCTATAGTACACTTTGTGTGCCTTTGGACACAGTTTAACAATTCTTCGTAATCATTATGAGGATTATAAGAGAAAATCTAACCAGTATTCAATAGGAAAGGGTCATCATTGAGGATTTGTGGAACCATTATATTATGATGATGTATGTCACGTAGATTCCATGAAATTACATATTTGTCGAAGAATATCTTTGCAAGTTGTACATCATAACTATTTGACCAATCAAGTATTTCCATGTCAGGAGCACCTTATAACCATAGGAAACCATGGATATGTGCTGAACCTCTATGTTGCCACTCATATCTGAAAAAAATGAAGATATAGTTACTACAAACAATATAAATAGAATCATAATAAAAGTTGAAAAGTATAGAAAAAAATTGAACAAAAACTTGTACCAAAAGTCTTTAGCTTTAAGATATTTTTGGATAACTTCCTCTCGAAAAATATTGAAACTGTGGTAAATAAATGTCGCAACAATATGAGGGTACTGGATAAAATTCTCAATTTTCATATGATGCTCATTTGAAGAATGAGAATGTGAATGTATGGGCGTGAGGTTATGCAACTCTGGCCACTTTGTGTCAGCTGCACTGAAAGTAAAAAATAAAAATGGACATCCTAACTGAGTAATCATCTCCATCAATTCAGATCGACACTTAGTACAATATGCCCTTTGTACCTCTCAAATAAGAACAAAATTACATAAGATGCTCAGCCAACTTATTATCTGGTAAATCAGATAGTTGGTGACGCAACTCCTCAATTGTTGTAGGTGAGTTATCATGTAAATGTTTCTTTGCAAAAACTGTAGCAATTGCTTGGCTCCGATGTTGAATTATCATGTTTAATATGTAATATTGAAAGCGAGGATGGCTTCCAAATCTCTGATCATAGTACCTAAGAAGATGCAATGCATACTCATGAAGTTCAACATTACAAATATGTGGTTGCAACCAATCAGCATCACCAGTGGGGAGCAATGTTGGGAATGCCATATCTAATAACCCCTCTGTATTATATTCATTCATTGGAGAGGTTCCAATACTGGGCCAATCCATGTCTTGAACATGTGAAGAATCAACATTATCAATAAATGCTCTAATTTCTTCCACTTCTATTCGTTTGTTTGGTAGGCGAGCAACAAAAGAAGAAGGATGAGATGGAAAATGCTCAGCAGGAAACCCTTCATTATGAGTTTCATTGATCTCATATTCTTCAATATCACAATCAACAAATTTAATCCTTGAGGAGACATTTGTTGATCTTTCGGGTGGAGCATTCACTGAATCATAATCAATTACAACATCTTGATAATATTGATCATGTTGGATTTTGAAAAGCAATGCAACCATCACTCAAGATCTTTTGACATAACATTCATAATATTTAGACTGAGTGCCATGTCTGCTTAGAATTAGAAAGTCAATATCTTCAACATGTCGGGGAAGGCTTTGTATAATTGTAGAAATATCTTGAGGAAAGCTAATTTTATGACCACTATATTTATATTTCCCACCTCGAGCGTGTGTCACCTGCAAAATAGGATTAACACGTGCTATTAGAATTTCTTCAACTTGAGTAAGAACTCTTAAAATATGAGGCTGCTCACCAGGATCCATGTTATTATGTCGACAAAAATGATGGGCTCCACTTTCACTCTTACATCGTTTGCAAACAAGTCCTTCAGAATGTCTCACAACATGGATTCCGGGACATGATTCTTGGCAAATGTGGCACATTTGGAAAATTGACAAGCTATCTATATTCGCTCGAAACCTTTTATGCACTGCAATCATGCTTTCATCAAAATGAATTTAATCTCTACTGGCCGAACCATGTTGAAAAGCATTTGGATGAGTAAAATTTCTTGCAACATTTTCTTCGCCTTCAAGAAAATGAGATTCCCTTCGCAAATTTGAAGCATGTGGAATGGATATATGAGAATGTATTTCCAAATTTATGGTGTGCATTTTGTGAACTTGAGAGGATGTAAAGGTCTCTTTATCATAAAATACTTTAAAATTTAATTTCCAACTAATTATAAATGAAGAAAATGAAAAAGAATCAAATGCATTCAAAATTTACATTTGTGTCTTCATGTGGATGAGGGTTATGAGATGGTTGCTCTTGGATTCTAAGATCAGTGGATGGAACATTTTTGGATGTAGTTTCTATGCCTCTATTCAAATGAGTTGTTTCCTGTTTCAAAAAAATAAAATACGTTATAAAACTAAATGTCCAAAAAAGAAAGATTGAAAAATTGAAAATAAATCAAATACATTGAACATCTACATTAGTTTTACAATTTGATGTTTTGGATTCCAATTCTCCAACCTAATGAGATGAGATCATGGTTTCTCCATGAAAGGTTACAAAATACAATTTCCAGGCAACTGTAAATGAAAAAATGAGAAAAATATCAAATGCACTCAACATTTACATTTGTTTGGCGATGTGGATGAATGCTATGAGATGGTTCCTCTTCACTTCTAACATCAGTAGATGGAACATCTACAAAGTTAATTTGTATGCCTCTATTGAAATGACTTGTGTCATGTTCAAAGAAAATAAAATACGCCATAAAATTCAATGTCCAAGCAACTAGAAATTTAAAAAATGAAAAGCAAATCAAAAAAATTGAAAATTTACATTAGTCTGGCAATTTGATCATCGAGGAGAATGCACAGGAAGATTATGACATGCTTCATATTCACTTCTCAGATTAGTAGATGGAACACTTTGGGAGTTAATTTCTAGACCTCTATTAAAACAAGTTGTATCATATTCGAAGAGAATAAAATAGCATAAGTTTAGTAAAGAAAACTTTGTAAATATAGGAATGTAATAGAACAACCAATATTGCAGTGAAAATCAAAATATAATTGTGTTACCTCCATTTTTTCACGTGAAATGCTACCAGGGATCACTGATTCTTTTGGTGGGACCACATTACTTTGATAAGCAGGATTTGAAGATCTAATGTTTTGAGCAACTAGCTCCAAATTATCAAAGCAACGACCAAGTAAACTATCATCAAATCATCACACAAAATGTCATCATTACCTCCACCATGGATGTCTTGCAACCTTTGGCCATCAAAACATGCAATTGGACACATGAAAGGGTTAGGGTGGACATTTGCATCCACAATATCGATATGGCATTCTTCCCAATTGCAAGATGTTTACCAATGTTATGAACATCTTCAGAAGAGCATCGAACAACAAGATTATGCTGACGAGGAGCATATCCTAATAATGAACTATCATCAGGAAATGTTCTTTCCATTATATCATCCATAGTACGATACTTACGAGGAATTATAAAATCATTTTCAAGAGTGGCTTCACTCATCTTTCTATTATACGTAGCTCTCCTATGCTCATTTATGGCATCATTATTTTGTTGATACTCTAAACGATGAATTTCATTAGACCTTTCACGTGACTTTGGTGACAAATTTCATTTTCTTTTACGCTTTCTTGTGCCTTCAGATGACATGTCTATAATGAATAATAAAATGTTCATTATGGAATTGTAAACATGGAACATAACAAACATCTAATAAAAAATAAAATAAAAATTTAAAAAAAAAACAAAAAAGAATGAAAAAGGCACTAGTTTTTTTTTGGAAACCGTAAAAAACATAAAAAGTGTATATGTTATCTTTTTCCAACCATATAAACTTATCAAAATGTATAAGGCTTTTTCCAAATGGTTAAAAACAAAACAAAAAATTTCAAAATGGAAAAAAACAAAAATGAATTCTTCCAAATGGCTTAAACAGAAAAGTCTAAATTTCCATGTATCATATTAGAATCAAAATGAAACCCATACTATTGGGACACAATACTCTAACAATTATATGAATATGCAATATATCTAAAAATTTGGAACTATACACTATCAAAATATAAATATAAATATTAAAATGAACATAAACATATAACATTGTTTGAGAATCAATGACAAAAACCAATACAAATAATATGTATAACATAACTCATAGAAATTATAATTATACAAACAAAAAAAAATGAATAACATTGAGAAACATTTACATATAGATATGAAAACTTTAGGGGAAACAATATTAAATATTTTACATCACAAATATCGATACAAACATAATTTTAAAGTATTACCTTAAAGACCCATAGTATGTATAGAGACAAGAATGGAAATATTTTCCACAACCATAGAGAGTATATAAAATTGAAATATTTATAAGAACTCCTAAGAATACTAATATCCTAAGAATCCATAGCCATATCCAATGGTGGAATCTCATCAATAGAATCCATACGGGGAGCAATTGCAAAAACTTCTCCATACTCAATCAAATCATTGCAATCCTCCAATGTAGGGTATTGTGTGGTCTAAAATGCGGATGCAAATTAGAGTTTAATTTAATGTCAACATGGGAAGGTAAACTTAGAAGTGTTTATCTAAAATATATAGATCTAGAAAGATTCCTAATTTGTCCAAGATCTTAAAGTCCCCTTACAAGAACATATTCATTAAGATCTCTTTCAATAACTAATCAAACTTAGATCTAACAATTGTTTGAGATCTATGATTCTCTTACAAGATCTCTTCCAACATTAGAACATCTAATAAGAAATTAAAAGCTGAAATGAAATAAACCTAGATCTAATAATTGTATGAGATCTTACGGTTCTCTTACAAGAACACCTTCAAATAAGATTCTTCCAATAATAGATCATTTAACAAAACCTGAAAGCTGAAATCAAACAAAAACATAAAATAAATTATAAGCAAATAAGCATGCAAGTGAGGCCATGGGGGCCCTCCATACTCAACAAGCACACCACTTCAATGGAGACTCAGATGTAGAAGCAAAATTGAAGTATGATCCTTTACTCCAAAATTCTAAGATTACAAAAACTTCCAGATTACAAATGGACGAGATTGTACTCCTATTTATACAATGGGATGAGTAACAAACTCATAATGATCATCCACTAATCTACTTTCCCATTATTACAAAATATGATCCCACAAATCTCTCAAGCATTTTTAACTACTTTCCAATTATTACAAAATATGATCCCTTTGAATCCTCCATAAATATCTCACATATCTTGGATAAGATATGCCAACCAAATCCTCCATGATCTTCTCCTTAGGAATTGGATAAGATATGCTAACCAAATCCTCCATGATTTTCTCCTTAGAAATTGGATAAGATATGCCAACCAAATCCTCCATGATTTTCTCCTTAGGAATAGGCTTGCATAATTATCTTCTTAATATGGTGGAGGAGATATTAATTCTTCACATATTTCCTACACATCACAAAACTCACATATTCTTGAGATATATATAAAAATATGTATATTTTCTAATATTTAATCATAAATTCACTTGTAATACAAAAATGAATAAAATGGAAAATAAGAAGGTGAAACCCAAATGTATGTATGAAAATGATATGATAAAATGTTAATGGGATGATGAAATGTAAGGAATAGTGAAGAAAAAGGTGGATGAAAATATGACATTTATGAGTCCCAACAGGTACCAAAATTGATACATCTGCTCATTAGTTGAATTATCAATATCTATTGGAAAACAGATGCAAGTTATCATGTCATATAATAGGAAAGGAACTTCACTACAGTTGCACATAAGAACCAGACCATGGACTATTCAGAATGGAGGATAACCAGGACATTTTCCATTTATATCTATAGAAATTTCTTCCAACAACTTCCATCTGAAACCCCAATCATCTTCAAAGTAGTCAATTCTTTCTTCAAGACACGATTGACCAAATTGGAAATGATCTAATTCTTCAATTGTTCATACAGAAGTGGAGCCATCATTGACAAGGCATATCAACTAATTCATGTATATTGCTAACAACATACACCGTATGTCACTGATTGGAACAAATGAAAAACCCCACTCATTTTTTATTACGTCAAACCAGTAGATTGTATACCCGTACCGAGGATAATCTTCATACTCCTTGTTGAGATACAACCAAAACAATTTAATTTTATAAAACACTACATTCTTAGGGGGTGAAGTGCCATCAAATGGAATAGCAGCCCTTTGACATACCCTATCAAGACTACTACAAACATAAAATTTAGACTGCATTTTGTCATAGATATGTTTTAGAACAACCCAGTCATATTTGCTACTACTTACATTTTCCAATAATGAAAAGAATCTCGAGTATCCAACTCGTATTAGCTCTATGTTTTTAAATGCCTTTGTAAATGGATTCATTACAAAATAGTTGTGTGTTTGGGAGCATTATGTTGGTAAGGATAAAACCACCATTGGTCCAACAATACACTCTACTCTATATTTTCAATCTATGAATCCCAAATGAAAATGAGATATGTGGCCATTTTGATTAAGGTATTGAGTAGCAAAAAAATTGTACTCAGTAAATCTACACTTACTGCCACAGCATGCAATTAGCATGAGATACTATTTGCACTTCAACACTTCATATTTACTCAACTGAGACTCACTGAGGGATTGAAATACTTGGGGTATAAGTTAAAGCCAATTGGATACAAGATTGCTAATTGGACCTAGCTCATCGCTAAGCTGGAGAAAAGACTCAACATTTGGTACCTCAAATATTTATCCGAGGCTAGTCGCCTCACACCCATTAAGAGTGTCTTGGAGGCCACATCTGTTTATTGATGTCCTTGGCTTGGATTCCTAGAGGAATACTAACTAGGATCCAAGCGCTATGTTGTAGATTCTTATGGATGGGTAGCTAGCCGGGGAAGATTTTTGCTTGGGTCAAATGGGATGTTGGAAATAATACTGAGAGGGGGGGGTGAATCAGTATTATCAGATTAATAAAACTTTTTCATTTCCATATTCAGATTCATATATGCTACTTCCACAACTTCTTATGATTCAGTTAGTTGATCCTTAATGAGTGCATTAGAACATTATCAACCATATTAACAGTAAACAGGTGCAGTAAAATAGAACAGATCATCACACATAAGTCACACACATGAACACCAGATATAAGGTGGAAACCCAATGTGGGTGAAAACCACCTGCTGCAATATGTCTCTATCTTCTTTCAAATAGAATTTCTTTTACAATGATTTTGTACTGGTGCAGTCCTTTACCAGTACGCAGGCTGCAACCTGCAGAGAGCTACAACTCTCTCTCATTCTCCAGTCTCTCCTGGAAGGGAGCTACAACCCCCTACTTCGTTCAAGGACCACGTTTCATTAATTTTCAGACTGGATCCAAGAAGATAAAATGGTCATTAAGTACAAACAAATCTTCAGAATTACCCAAACAGCAGATCTATCAGAATCACTCAAGGGCCAACCCAAGCACCAGATCCATATACATGACAGTTATCACCCGATTTAGACAACAGAGGCTGATATCAAGACCCAAACAGAGGATTTACATACTGCTGCACATCCGAAGGCTAAACAAGAAGAAACTTAATATTGCGCACTTAGAACCCTTTAGTAAACAGCAGAAGCGGCTAGAGCATATATAAGAAATGATTGCAGCTTTGTTAAAAAGAACCTGTGGGTGACCTCTCCCACATCACCTCCTGAATAGCGATTCTCCACACCCGAAGAGACTTCTGTCTTTTGCCTGTCTGCGGCTGCACCGTTTCCTTAAGATCTTCAATTCATCATTGATCCTTGCCAAAGGATCTCTTTTCTTCTTATATAGTCACGCTTTTAATAAAACCATGAGTCGAAACCAGAGGATCCGAAATCCTGAGGCTCGCTTGCTTTGACCGATTTCTTAAGGAATGATTTAAGTGATAAAAACAGCGGGAAAACGATGAAAAATGGTCCAAATAACAAAAGGTGGACTTTAAACATTATGCACCCATAACAATAATATATCGGGTCCGCTCCTTATCGCTGTATAACATCGTCTATTTGCCGATGGCCGATCCGATGGATCAGATGCGATATGGCCATTAACCATGCTTTATAAATATATCGGGTCCGCTCCTTATCGCTATATAACATTGTCTATTTGCCGATGAGCGATCCGATGGATCGGATGCGATATGGCCATTAACCATGCTTTATAAATATATCGGGTCCGCTCCTTATCGCTATATAACATTGTCTATTTGCCGATGAGTGATCCGATGGATCGGATGCGATATGGCCATTAACCATGCTTTATAAATATATCGGGTCCGCTCCTTATCGCTATCGGCGGTTTGCGATGGATGCGATATATTATAAAGTCCCTTTAAAGTTCCCATCGGGTCCGCCACTTCTTATCGCAATCGGAGGATTGGGGGGACGACCCTTTATGCATTCTGATATACTGCGTATGCGATATTATTATAAACCACATTTGATATGCCATCGGGTCCATATGTTATCGCAATCGGAGGATTGGGGTGGACGACCCTTTATGCATTCTGATATACTGCGTACGCGATATTATTATAAACCACATTTGATATGCCATCGGGTCCATATGTTATCGCAATCGGAGGATTGGGGTGGGCGACCCTTTATACTGCGGATGCGATATGATTATAGACTGCCTTTAATACCTCCATCGGGTCCGCCTCCTCTTGTCGCAATTGGCATTCGGGTGAGGCAGGGCTTGACCGATTGTCGTGGATGCAATATTATTATGGACCAAGTTTAATGCCACCATCGGGTCCGCTCGCAATCGGAGGTTTCAGCGGTGTCACATAGTCGAACCCCCGACGTGCATATATGCCAAAATATATACATTAACACATATAACTGTGTTTATCCGCCAAAAGGGGAAATGCGTTTGATTATTGTAAAATGCATATATATGGGATTTGGGCGCCCAACAACTCCCGATAGTGTTAAAGGATACATATATGGTTTTTAAGCATCCAAACACCTCCGATAACATTAATACATGCGTATATGGCCTTTCTTCTCTAATACATGAGTATATGGCCTTTCTTCTCTCCTCTTGGCTCTTCTTGTCCCCATCATGGTGTATATAAGAGAAATGACTGTCTAAGAGAGGGTTGCCATCAAGTTCAACATATGTTCATAATGCCATAATGCCAACATGGGATGCCCTCAACTTACCAAAAAAATGGGGTGGCTGGGGACTAAAGAAATTGGATGACTTTTCCTTTGCTCTTGCTGCAAAACTAGGGTGGCATTTGGTCACATCTGACAACCTTTGGTCCAAAATGACTTCAGCTAAATATATTGCACCATTGTGGATATTGAATTGGATCAGAAGACCGAACAGGACCACTACAGGAATTTCGACCATTTGGAAGGCAATCATTAAGGCGTTGGACCCTATTTGGGCAGGCCTTACATGGCGGATCCGCTCAGGCCACTGTGTTAGAATCGAGATTGACCCATGGATTGGTTGTGGGAACTCTCATAGATTGCCACATGTGCTTCTTTAGCATCTTCGGGAACAAATATCTTATACATAGCCCATATTGCAGATGATGCAAATTCTACATTTCTCTATTAGGTACGGAAATCTGTCCATCATCCTAATATCCCCCCTCAATGGCATCAAGACTAGCTGGACTTCACGCAGGCAGTATCTGAGGCCCACATTCGTATTACAGAAGGAGAAGATGAGCTTATTTGGGCATTATTCAAGATGGGCAGATACAATACAAAGGAAGGATATTTGGTCCTGTCAGAATCTAGGAAACCTCTAAACCTACAGGCATGGTGGAAACACCTTTGGAAGCTGAAAGATACCCCTAAGACGCGGCTGCTCATGTGGTGCATAATGAACAACAAAATCCCCACTAGGGATAACCTTATGAAGTGCACATTTCACGGTCCTCACTGGTGTTATCTGTGCAACAGTGATTGCGAATCCGTAAATCATCTGTTTCTCACCTGCCCGGAAGCTCAAAAATTATGGTCCCTGCTATTTGTTGTTGTATCCCCACCCTGTAACTGGCTTGCTGATACTGTTATAGGGGCCTGGCACTCATGGTTCTCCAACGCATCTCCCCTCAAACTGCGTAACCTCCCCTTGCTATCCTGCTGGGCGATCTGGACTGCCCGCAATCACCTCATATTTCAGAACACTCCTCCTCGGTGGCCTATTATTGCTGCGAAGGTCATGGTAGATTATGCACACATCCCTGATGATCCACCTCCCCCGCGGCCTAGGAACATTATTGCTGAACATTATGATCCCCACAGGCCCTAGGCTTACTTTGACGGGGCCGCACAAGAAGAAGGATGTGGGGGCGGGGCCACACTTCATACCTATGGAGATATGTATTTTAAAGGATCAGGGGATGAACTTGAGCCTTTTAATTACATAGTGCATAGTGGAGGCTGGGCTGGGAGGAATGGTTGCGTAATTCTGGAGGTGAAGGCCGGAGATTGCGCACAGAAATTGTGCAGTGCAGCAATCCTGGGAGGAATGAACTGCTCATTTCGCAATGCCAAGAAAAAATATCACAGCTAGAGGATTGAGAATGCACATTGTGCAGATCAAGGGAGGCCTAGTGAAGCTAGGTTTCACAGTCATGAAGTTTTTCCGAAAATGGATAAGTGTGGTATCAGTGAGATCAGTGTGAATGGTAATGAACTTTGACTATGATCACACACTTAGAATATTTGACCACACAAAAGCATAGATCATATGAGCATATGAAGACGTATTTCCCTCTGTTTGACAGTTTTATGAAAAGTTACGACAAGTGCGACACCAAATATGTACTTTGCGGCGACCTCCCATATGGACTCTTTTTGTTTCAACAACTAACCTGGGAATAATTTCTCCTCTCCTTACCATAATTGTATAGTTATTTTACTCTACAATTATCAAAATTCAAGTTTAATACTAGTAAGGGGATAATATTCAGATATAGACTATGTACATAGCATCATCCTTACCCAATACTTGTTTTACCTTAGCAAACACTCTTTGGTTTTCTTGTTCATATCCGCCCACATAGAGGAGGCCAAGCTTAGTTTATGGGTAGAAATTTTTACCACCCTCTACAACAGAATAGATATTTACTTTGTACCTAAAATCTTCCATTTACTAGTAACAAAAACATAAAAAATGCACATATATGTTTATATATACATGTTTCACTTATAGAAAATTAATATGGATTTTCCATTTATTCTTTTGTCATACCAGAATGATTTAAAAATCACAATAACAATCTATTCCATCTTTTCCTAAACCAAAATAACCATAATAACCTGATTAATCACAAAAATAATCAAACATTCATATACTTATCTAAAATCTTTGTAGAATTATATTAAAGGCTTCCATGTTCATCCCAACCATGAACTAAGTTTCTTAGTAGTTCCCCTAATCTCTACTCCTCTCTTCCAGGAAAACAACATGGGAATTCTTCTTTGTCCAGGAGTGTCTATCCTTAACCCGTTAGCAGTGTCCTACTTGTTTTCTGGGTTCAGGTCCATTATTTCTCTCCCACTAGCCTTTCTTAAAAGTGACTGCCTTTATCTCCCACAATCCTCTTTTCACAGCTATCCACTCATGAAATTTACCTCCAGTCATGAAATATTAATGGTATGCTTCAACCAATAGTTCCAAATGTGGCAAAAGGAGGATTTTTCTTCTTTTTTTACAGCCCCTTCTTAGGGTCTAATAGATTCCAATTATTTTCTTGTTAGTTAGCATTTTAATCTCACATAATAGCCTTTAATATATTTTAAGAATGATAACACACAAAAACAAAAACAAAAATATTCAAAATAAATACTCACATTGTCACATCATATCACTTGTCCCACTTTGAATTTTCAACCACATGTTTAATATAAAATCCATAAAAATGAATTTACCATGGGTACTACAGTTTCCCACCTGGAAACCAAGAACACGAGAAAGATAAGACTAGACTGCAGGGTGAGTGCTGAAGAAAAGTACATTGGATTTATCCTCATTGATGTGCGTGTCGAAGGGTTGCATAAAATCTGCCAAAATGGATTTAAGAACTCTGACTTCACATAGAGATACTTGAAAAAAGAGAAGGATCTCATCCACAAATTGTTGGTGGGTAAAGGAAAATCCTACCCAAAAGAGTGGAGCCCTTTGTGAGACCCCTGATGAGAGGCATCTTTTATATATCTCCCTAGATCTTCAACAACTAGTATAAATAGGAAGGGGGGGATAGGATCTCCTTGACACAAACCACAAGAGGGATTAAAAGTCATATTGGGTGATCCATTCAGGATAATGGAATAGAATGAAAAAGAGATCGGGGATTTTATCTAGGAGACCATTGTAGGGAAAACCCAAAAGCATTAAGCACACCAATGAGATACTCCCAACTAATTCGGTCCTAGGCTTTAGAGAGATACAATTTAATCAACGGTCTTGGTTTTTTCAATTTTTTAGTGAGTGAATGACCTCATGCACAGTAACAATACCATTAAAAAAATTTCAACTTTCCGCAAACCCTATTTTCTTCGAGAAGATTGATTTGTCTATTATTATTTAAATAAATGTGATTAAAACAAATAATTTATTTTCATTATTGTAAGGTTTCATATATAATAAAATTTATATAATTTTTATTAGAAATAATAAAATTACATTATCTAGATATATTTAAGTGGTATTTCAGGTTATTTTGTTTGGTCAAAATAAAAATGAAAAATTACAAAGTCTATCTATATAATATAATGAGGTAATTGTGAGAATTAGTAGGTAAAAGTCTCGGGGGGTACAACTCAGTTGGTAATATGATACAAGTGAAATCGTTGAAACTCGAGAGACCCAGGTTAAAATCCCCCTGTAGTACCTGGGCTACGAAGAGGAGGGCAAGTCGTAGTTCCCCATAGGTTTACAACCAGTTACGTGTTAGGTGCTTGTTGGGTTCCTCTCGGTCACAAAAAAGAGAGAATTAGTAATTAAATCCAATTATTAGAAACAAAAGAAAACGGAGGTTTAGGAATTATCAAGGTGAATGTTATTATCCAAATTTTAAATCTAGAAATTAGCAAAATATTTTTGAAAAGTATAAGGTTTAAACATCTTAGTCACATATTTTATTTTTACTTCTAATTAGTTTACATGAAATTATATTAGGTCATATGGACAACTAACTAAACATACATAACATATTTTTTTTATTTTTTATTATAGCCAACATTGCTTTTCTATTTAGAGAATATTTAATTTTTATTTTTATTTTAAGAGGGACGGACATACTTTCAAGTCCTACTATCACAACCAGTTGAGGATGGGCGTCGGTAGCAAGGCGATCCATGATCAAACCTCACGAGGGATGGTTGTGCCCTATGCTAGGGAGAGGAGACATGCTAAATATCTAGTCAGCTTAGGGCTGGTGTGGCCCAGGTCGGATGCTATCCCCATGTGACTTTGATGTATTACATGTCCCTGTGTCACGGTTCCTCAAGCCACAGGTCAAGTCTAGAGGATCACAAACAACTTGACAAACAAAACAAAAAAGAGGGACAAACATATTTACACATCACCTTCACACTAGGCTATAGAATGATCTTCTCGGCTAAATAATTATCGTTAAAAAAATTAATGAAAAGCATTATTAACATTTAAAAAATAAAATAAAAATTTGATAAAATAAAAAATATTTATTATTTTTAAAATTAATGATGATGATGGTGGTGGTGGTGGTGATTAACATCCACTAAGATTAATGTGGTTTATCAAACCTGTTGTGGCTAGAATCTAACCCCCTAGAGACAGCCCCCAAGGTTGGAGGAAAGTCCAGTGCCTAGGACATCCTTGTTTATCACTTGCAGCGCTTGCAAGAGCTGTCACACACACTTAGTATTTAATTTTCCATAGAATAGAGGTGATTTAGAACCCTCCTCCATAGGAAACACATAACAATCAGGTCAAAAATTAACTCACAAAAACATCAATGCAAACATACAACAGCCTTTATCATCTAGGTCTGCAATTTAATAAGTCATTGTAGTATGTGATACAGAAGAATTAAACAAGAAGTAAATTCACTACACAAGGATTATATTTAAGAATCCTATGCAGCAAAAATCAAAGTGAAACAGATTAAGCAGAGATGGAGGATGAGATGCAAAGATACATAGTGTACACTTTAAGGATTTGATTTCCATGTCCATACATGCGTTATACATCAAAATTTGACTTCAACGAATCCATACATTCGTGATAAAAACATACATAAGCTACTTAATCTGAGAGAAAAATGGAAACACACTTGGAAGCAGCATAGAAAGAACACATACTACCAACTCAGGTGAGCCGAAATCACCAAAAATTTGTATTAAGCTTCAGAAGAGAAATAATACATCAATAATGCACAACACTTCTCTATTGGAAAGCCAAAATTTTACAAAACTTTTGAACCCTCTTAAAATATCATCTTACAATATTTATAGGGCCTCTAAAGGAGAACCCCCTACAAAAATATTATTTCTTGATTTTGTTACAGAGAGTCATCATGTCAAAATCAAGTGTGCTTCATGGCATAGTTGTTTGTAATAGAAAACATACCTAACTTGAGAAATAAATATTTACATAGAAGTAAAAATAACAGTGTCATGATTGACATAGTCTTCAATATCTTCAGTTTTTCCTGGCAGGAGGTGGAGGCTGCATCGCAAGGTCGATGATCTGGAGCATGGAAAGATCAATGAATTTTTGAAATCTCTGCAACAACACCGAGTTTGGGTTAAGAGACTCACAGAAAAACTGATGCGAGATCTTTAGATGTGTTAAGTCTGAATAGTCCAACCTAGCCCTTAATAGCATTTTACCAACCCAAGTAACTGGAAATCCTTCTAGAGATAATTCACTATTGTTCTCCCCTTTAAAGTGGCATTCTTCTTGTGGGAGGAGTATTCTCATATTTTGGCCTCTACCAGTCATTGTTTGTATTAATTCCAAGTGTTTATCTCACCCAATTCCCAACAGCTAGGCAATCTTGACCTTATCAGTGATTCAAATTCCTCATTGAAATCCTTTATCTTTCTTGCCACTACCCCCAAACATTCTTCAGTTTTGACTTTGGCTTCCTCTTTTCAGATCATCTCAGTGATCTCCATGACAAGCCCCACTATTTCCACCACATCAATAAGACTCAGTTCGCAAAGTGGCCTCTCATTTACAAACCTGATGAAATTTTGAGCAATCTAGGAATTATTTATTCCTTCCTCCTTAGTTGATAAGATGGAGTAATCAAATTCTTTGACCACCACTTTCTGTTCATGCATCATGGTTATAAATTCCTAATTCCTCCCTATTTCTTTAATAATTTCATCCCACACTAGTTGTTTAGCCTATAGAGGTGACATGTTCCCCTTCATCTTACTCTTTAGTTCTGAGATCTATTGTTTATCTTTATGTAGGTTCTTGTTGAGGATTGCGACATTAGTTTTGTTTACCTCCACTTGTTTCTCATTCTGGGATAAGATTTTCTAGGTAGCCTCTAGATCTCTTTGTACCTTTTTTAGTTCCCCTTCTAAAAGCTGAAGTTCAGTGAGGGTCTTGGTAAGTTGTTCAGTAGGGTTCTGGGGATCCTCAGGAATGATGACTTCACATCTATGTGATTCAATCTTCTGTTGCATCTCAACTATTGATTCTTGTGGGCTACCACATCATTGTTCCTGTCAATGATCTTATTCGCTAGTATCTCTTTTTCTGCTTCAACATCTGCTAGCTCCTTGGACTGGACGTTCTCACTGCCTAGAATTTTAATCATATCCCTTAGCTCCTAAATCTTTGTTTGATAACTCTTTAGCAAAGCCTCAATATCTAACCTATCTTTAGGATTCACCCCAAGATTTACTACCAATTCCTTGAAGCTTTCATTTTGTATATGAAGAGCTTGGTTGTTGGCTTTCTCTTGCTTCAGTTTGTTTGTAGCTTTCTCCAGTAGTGTTTATGCCTTACTGATGGTCAATTAATTCCTATTTAGCTCACTATACAACATTTCCCCAACCTACCTGTGGAAATTGATTTTGTCTGGGAGGGGAACACTTCGCAAATCCAAAGACACATCCAAGGTTTTGAACTGTGATCCTAAATGTAAGGATTGGGCTTGAGGATGTTGCATGGAGAACTTCATTTTGTTCCTCTCCAAATCCATTGTAGTCAGCAGCTTGGTGTGATGTGGGGCTAGATGAGATGTCATTTTTTGTTGCATCTCCTCCCTCACTTTCTTATTGCTTTCTTCAATGGCCTTTCCAATAGGCCAGCTTGATCCTGTGACTAATGTACTATTTGTGTACCTATAACAGCTACTTGTGAAGAAGATGAGGTAGTGAACTGTGACAGATCTTCCAATGAGACATGAAAACCCGGTTGGTCTAGGCCTGTCTCCACTAGCCTAGTTTCTAGTTATTCTTCCTATGTTTCCCGAGTCTTTGCCTTTTTGGATGAGGGTGTATCTACCATCTTGGTATCTTCAATATGGCCCATGTGTCTCTTGTGTGCCTTGTCTTTAGGTGTCGAAGTCTAAATCTCCATCTTTGTATCAAGAGACCACGATTCATTGTTATCTTTCCATTCCACTTTAGGCTTAGAATCACGTAAATAAGTTGAAGCCTTTATTTTTTTCTCTCCTTTGGGCAATGACACCATGAGGGTTATAGTGCCAGATCTGTCCTAATAGAAATTTCATCTCTTCGAGTAAGGCCTCAACTGCTTTGAAAGTTTGTCTGGCATTAACAACAAAAGGTACCACAGGCATTCCCAACTTGAACAAATGTCCCTTCTTTGCAAGGGAAAAATGGAGTTGATATGTGGATAGACTTTGCCTAATGAATTCTAAAGAAAATATCCTCATAGGCATGAAAATAGGTAGTTGGTATGGGGGAATCTCACACCCATAAATTCAAATCTATGTGTGGTATTCAAACAAATACCAGTCCCCTACCCTGGTGTCTATACTAAGCTAGAGGAGAACCCTGGGAGGAGACACACCATGAATGATCCTATATGCAATGGCCATATAGCTGGAGATGAACTATGAATAGTTCTCAGAGCCTCGTCCTTTTCTAACATCAACATCCCAATCAAAGACTGAGTTTCTCCTCGTGTCCTCAAAGAACAAGTTTAGGCCCAGACATTCGATTTATTCAACATGAGAGTAGAAAAAGAGATAAAACAACGAGTAGTATCTAAAGTATGAAGTGGTGGAGAAGTGATGCATTTGGACTCTGATGGCTTTAGACAAGTAAGTTGGGATGTTAAGTACATAGCCAGGTTGTAGCATTTACTTAAGGAAGCCCAAGGTGGCTTTGTTGGCTATGTCGGCATCCTGTTCTCACAGCAGGTGAGTAATGGTGGACAAGATAGGTTGGACGAGCTCTAAATAGAGGGTGATGGGAATTTGTCAACAACAAGAAAAGATTCTAGCCCAAGAGCTAAGATAATTTACAGGAAGGTCTCCTTCTAAGTGGTTAGGAGAGTAGAAAAATAATACATCAGGGTGGTGTCCATAAATTTCAAAAGGTAAAGGGGGGAAGGGTACACCAACGCTTTTTGAATTAGATTTGGGGTGATATCCAATATTTTTACCCCCTAGCAGGAAACGAAGTACTTCTTATTGTCGATATAGGTTGTTTCCAGCCAGGAAACAAATTCGGGATGTAATGCACAGACAGTGGAATCTGGTAGTACAACCCTAAGTCCACGACTCGGAAAGGGTCCTCCCCCTTGACAAAATTGCCAAACACGTCAACTCGGAGGTCATCCAGGTTGAAGGAGTAGACCGGTTCTGTGATTTGCACCTCCAATTCGATGAGGGGGCCAAGGCTTGATGAAGGCTTGCGTTCATGAGTTTTGGGAGCCCTAGGGGCTTTTGATGACTTTGAGGTTGCCATTTTATGATTTAATATGTTAACCTGTAAAAATTATGGAGTACAGGAGAGAAGGTTACCTCGTCACCACAGAGGAGGTCGAAAATGACACTCAGATGATCTACTTGGATAACGGGGTGTGCAAACGGCATTCTTCGTATGCCACTAGTGGGAGGAGCACTGGGAAGCAGTGACAAAAACTTAAAAATTCGAGCAGTGAGAGCCTTTTTATAAACAATTGGGGCCAACGGTTAGGGGAGGTCATGATGAAGTCACGAAGGGTGGACGCATGTCATGATAGGATTCGGTTATGGCTGGTGGAGTAGTAAATAGGAGAGAGGAGAAGAACCTGGGTTACCATTAAAATTTTTAACTTTCACCTTTGTTTTTTGGATTGTAGCATCGGCGGGTGAAATTCTCCAACTGGCGCGGTCCCCACTTTGTTCCATAGGCCAAACAGCAGTGGGATGAACCTCCCCTCTACCCCCCCATGGAATTAATCTTTGTCTTCAGATCAAAAGTTGAGTAGTTAACTCCGGAGGGGCGAAGAAGTTTATCGTCTAAGCAAGAAGCCCCTCTAGACTTCTTTTGAAACACGACAAGGCAGAGATGAGTGGTGATTTTCCCAGAAGCTGTGTGATTTTTAAATTTACCTTTATTCCTAGGTCTCAAGGTCAAATATGAGACCTGAGAGCCTATAATCTTCTGCAAGTGTCACAGGGGGGGGAGAGAGAGAAAAGAGTGACTTTAGGGCTTCTGAAAATCTATCATTTTCCCTCTATTTAAAATATGCTTCCTTGCATTCTGGTACTGAAGCTCTTCTTAAGCTCCCCTTTTCAAAAACGAAAAATATTGCCTAGCCTTGTGAAAAATAGGGCCTCTCAAGCGGGATCACAAAGAGGGGTAGAGTATGTGACAATAGGACCTTAAAAGAGTACGAGATTAATTGATGCATTTTAATATTTCTTTTTTATGATAAAAAATAAGGGAAAGAACCGCTCTTAGGTCACTATAGTTATGCTAACTTAACAAATCAAGAAGGTTGGTGGGGTGGAAATTTTTTTGGAAATGAGAACGGGTGTAAGGGTTGGGAAATCCAAAAGAAAGTGATTTTTATCTTGAACCCTCTTAGTATTACAAAGGTGACAGATTATTTCATCCCAAGGTGTTTTGGGAATAGACCAATGCCCAATTTCACTTCAGAGCTCATGAGAATTAGTTCTTATCTTCACAATGTTCATTTTCTTCTTAGCACTAGTCAAGACAAAAAGATAATTATGGTTAGAAAGAGTGGGGTTGATCACCTCCTTATAATACCTTAGCTTCATTTTCCCCTCTAACTCCTTATCATCCCACAATTTATCCTTAAATTTGGAAGAAATATTATTTTTGATATTATCCTTAATCTCTGAGATGATCTCCTCCTTTATCCCCTAATGGTTGAGCCAAGACTGGGAATAATTATGTGATCCTCTCTTGAACCAAAGGATGGGGTTCTGGCTAGATTTAGAAGCAATCTTAGAGAACCTTGTGGCTTCCATGTTATAAAGCTTATTCTTATACATCAGATACCTAATCATAGTCATGCTTTCAATGGGGGGAAAGCTAGCTTCAACCAAGAGGATAGGATAGGGATTATTTCCTTTAATATTGAGGTTTTAGGTTATAAATTATTTTTGGATCAACTCAATCTTCCTCCATGATTCTCTAGATATACTACAACCCCAAATCTCACAGCCATATAAAATAACATGGGTGATGAGAGTCTCAAAGAGGAACATTTTTTTACTCCAAACCCAAATCTTAGTCGACTTAAAAATGTTTTCAAGCCTACAATAATATTTACATCTTCCAAATCCTTTTCTCAATGCTATAATTCCAGTTGAGTTGATTATGAATGTCAATACCTAAATATTTGTATGAAGAAACCTTCTCCAAGTGGTTGTTATCATAGATGAAATTATCATGGTTGATATTTTTGGATTTAATTATCATGACTTTAATCTTGTCATTATTAATAGTCATACCCATCTTGGAGTAGTGATCATGGAGAATTTTAAGCTACTTATCAATATCCTCATGGCTTCTAGCTAGAAGAATGATATCGTCAGCATAAGGGAGAAGATTAATGACCATAAGTTAGAAAGCTTGGGTCCATCGCATCCTACAACCTCCAAACACTCTTCTAACTTATTGATGTAAATGCCAAAAAGGGTAGGGGATAGGGGACACCCTTGCTTCATGTTGACATTATATTTAATTTCTTTAAACCAACCATTGGTGGTCTTATGATTGGTGATAACATTCTCGTATAGATGAATCACAACAACCCTCAACTCAAGAGGAACCATTGTCTCTTTGAGTCTTTGTCATAGCTTATCCTAAGGAACAATGTCAAAATTCTTTCTGAAGTCAACATAACAATAGTGTTAAAGACACATGTAATGGAAAGAAGATAGGATAGATCATCCTTGAATGCATTTCATTATTCACATTATATACATATTTATACAAGTCCAGTGACCCTTGGTTTCATATTTCAAGTGGTCTCTTGGACTCCCTTTGACTATTCAGCTTCCACACCAACCCTTAGAGGATTAGGTGTCCAACATTCCCCCCTTAATTCGAAGGGGTATGTATGAGTCCAAGAAGAGAGTTGTAATACAAAATGTGCAAAAATGCATGGCAACACTAGGTTGAATGTGCTCTATGAAATTTTAGTATGAGGGGGTGGTTTAAGGATGACCACCAACATTGGAATGCTTAGTGCAGTTCTTGGAACTCTTCTAAATCTGGTAAGAAGTTGAAGTCTTCTGCTATAGGAACTTCTCCTAATGCTTTGAAGAGGAAGACCTTCAACCTGGAAAAGAAAGTTCTGCAAAAAAAGGGAGAAACTCAACCTCAAAAGGGAGGTCTCAACCTGCGGTGGTTTAAGGATGACCACCAACTCTGGAATGCTTAATGTAATTCCTGGAACTCTTCCAAAATTGGAAAGAAGCTGAAGTCTTCTTCTAGAGGAAGTGTCCCCAATTATTTGAAGAGGGGGAGAATCTCAACCTGAAAAGGGAGGTCTCAACCCTGCATAGATGGTTTAAGGCTGACCACCAACCAAAGGCATGCTCAGGGGCATCCAAAAATCAATTTTCAAAAATGGTGACAATTTTTATTTTTATTTTTCACATTTACCTTCACACCATCAACACCTTTCAATAAAAACCACAAAAATTGCTTTTGATCTGGACTTTAAAACATAGAGCATAGGATTGGTGATGTCACATACAAAAAATTCACTCAGACCACATCAAATGAAATCTTATGTTAAGATATTCTTAATATTCCCTTGATATAGTTGGAATGCCAATTTGTGCCTTGTGCACCCTATTTCGGGTCGCGTTAAGTAGTAAAAGGCCACAAGTTTGGATGAGGTGTTTCCCATGGCAATCTCCATTATTTCTTCCCCTTTGTGGCTTATGTCTATTTTTGTGACGTAGAGTGGCATTCCAGTGGTTTTTTTATGGCACTTTCAGGTCGATCAGGAAGTTTCTTTGAAAAATGATCCCACATGTTCCCATATTGTTCCTGCAATTGAACCAACAGGCACTCCTCTTCTAGGCTTCGTCTTTCTCGCTTGATGTCAGGCCGCAAATGGTTCTGCCACCCTTCTCGAGATTGTTTTCCTTGGCGCCCCGAAAAATAAGTGGCTATATTCAACCACTGTTGTTGCCCATGCCTTTCAACCAGATGAATCAATAAACGATCCTCAACAGACATCCACTGACCCTTGGTTTTCTGTATTCAACCATTCAAAATAAAAATTACATTGGAATCACATGGTTAAAGCTAGCACCGATGCAAACAATTCGATCACGGTCTCAACTTCTCAAAATTTCGACTCTTTAAATTTGTACCAAAGGAACATAAAAAAAGTATAGTTATATATCTCGCTCAAAAGATGCCTTCAATCTTGTATTTGCAGAGATTCATCCACATGAACTCAATCAATGATTTCACAAGTCAGAAACAACGCACGACAGAATATATATCAATGTTAATATACCCTATCATATCAGTATTAATGTTAATCTAGGGCATGGTGCTCAAGTGGTATGAGAGAATATGAATGTTGTATTCTAGAAGAGGAACGAGTTGAGAACACTCAGAGAATAGTCGCTACGGAAGCGCAAGTAAAATAACTGGAAGAGGGTATCGAGGACTTGAACATTGGGCCCTCTGCCATTGAAATCCTAGAGATGAATAAATTTGTGTTGGCCAACAATAGGCCCAAATTTCATAACACTGTGAATAATTTTTCGTCCAAGAAAGAGGCCATGGAACGTGGTTTTCTGAGTGGGAGTGGAAGGAGGAATTTGAGGCTAATATTAGTGAGATTGAGTGACTAACGAAGGAGAATTAGGTCCTCAAGCAGCAGGCAAAGTCACAACATGTGAATATGAGGGATTATGAGAAGATGATTAGAGAGTGCATCCAAACTTAGATATCACAAGCTCAGGAAGGCAGAGGCATTTTTTGAGCCAAGTAGCTCTAATACCACGTTAAAGACACATGCAATGGATAGAAGATAGGATAGATCAGCCTTGAATGCATTTCATTATTCACATTATATACATATTTATACAAGTCTAGTGACACTTGTTTTCATATTCCAAGTCGTCTCTTGGACTCCCTTTGATTGTTCAGCTTCCACACCAACCCTTAGAGGATTAGATGTCCAAAAAATAGAAGAGATCAATCTTACTATTGTGACATTCTTTGAAAATGATCCTAAGAGTGACAAGATGGTCAATAGTTGAGTGATGTCTCCTAAAACCACCTTACCCTTTATCTCTTTTACCATGGCTTTCAAGCGAGAGGCTAATCTTCTTTCTAAAATGAGCCCGTATAGTTTCGCTAAAATGTGGCTAATCATAATGGTCCTATAGTTAAAGGGGATGTTTTTATCCTCACGTTTAAGGATATTCATAATAAGGCTTTACGCCCAAGGCTTAGGGAAGTTGTGTTTTATTGCAAAATTGAGAAGTTTGTGAATATCAGGGATGAGGATAGATCTTCCCATTTTAAAAATTTCAGCCTGGTAACCTTCAATATCCCTAGCTTTCCCATTTGCGAGTTTCTTAATCATGAACTTGATGTCTTCCAAAGAAAATATTATTAGGGAAATAAAAATAAGCTCACTGAATTTTATTTTAGAATATTATTTTTTTATTTAAATATGATGAAAATGAAAGGATGAAAATTAATATCCATAGACTAAATAATGAAATTGGATAAAGTTATATTTATATTGATGATGGTGATGGTGATGGTGATGGTTTCATTCATCTAAATTAAATTTCTTTTATTAGATTTTAAGAAAAGTAGGGAATTATTAACTCCTCATTTTAATATGAAGATTATAAAAGTGTTATCATTTTAACAATGTGATTTACTTATTTGTGCTCTTACATTGAATTGTGAAAAGTTTACAATTTAAACTTGTAATTCCAACATACCACTACCAAATTTTGGGAAAATAAGTCTGAAAATACACCCCAAAAAAATAAAACAAATATGTTATAACAAATAAAAAATTATTTTGATTAATAAAATTAAAATTTATCATCTCTTTCTTAAAAGTATGTTAATTTAAATAATATCGCTTTTATATTTAAAAATAATATAAATCAAAGGAGGTTGGCCATGATAACTATTTTTTTAACTTAAGGATGGGATAAGTTAAAAAAATAGTTATCATGGCCAACCTCCTTTGTATTAAAAATTTTAAGAATTTCATTATTTTAAAGTGTTGTTAGAATACTTCAACTACGTTTTTATTATAAAATTCATGAGTATTGATTTCGAATTTAATTTTGGATATTTTTATACTATTTTTTCAATTCAAAAAGTTGAAAAAATAGATTAACTTATTTAAAAATAGTTTTTTTAAATCACAATATTTCAAGTTTTTTATTTAAAATTGTGTATTATTTTAAAAAGTGTATTCTTAATTTTATATTATTAAAAAATAAAAAATAAAATTATATATATATATATATATATATTCTACTAGTTAAATCAAGTTTTTGAATTTCTTAATGTAAATAAGTTTTTGAATTTCTTAATCTAATTTATTATTATAAATAAAATATATTTTATTTTTTGTTTTAAGTCAAAATTTTCTATTAGTTCAAATCAAAGCTACATCGTGAGGGGTTGAAAATAAAAATAAAAAAATCAACCTTATTCTTACCAAACTTGTTGGCCAAAAGATAATAACAAAACCACATGGCAAACAAAAGAAGAAAACTAGAGAACCACATTAACAACACCAAAAAACCTCAAAAACCTGGAAGCAACCAGTGTTCATCCTTGATCTTGAGTGTGCACTGGAGCTAGATTATCTAGTCCATTACTTGGTGACGGAGTGTCGAGCCGTAAAAAGGGTCTTTTTCACCTCTAATTACCTGACATTAACTTGTCAATCCAGGAACGATTTGTTATCTCAAATAGTGTACTCAGTTTGAGGTTGTCATTTGTCAGAGTAATGCTAGTAGTATAGTGCTCAAGAAAATACAAGAGTAAACGAATGCTTGAAAGGAAATCTACTTACAGCAAAATACTTTTAAGCTTAAACCATACACTCGGAAGACTAAGCAATTTATCAGTCAAGGGTCCAGTAACAATAACTCATCCCTTTGGAAACTAATGTAGCTAAAAGTAATCATGGAACAGATCATCAATCTGGGGACTAGACAGCAAATGCCAATGCCCACTACAGTTTCAGATTGTTCTGCACACTAAAGCAATCAGTAACTCGAATAACAGGAAATGGAACGGCAATTAGAAAATGTAACAGCAACTAAGTCTGATGAACAACAACACCTTTTAATCTACAGAAACAAGTACAGTAATATTATCCTACATAAATCAAATGTCAATCTTTATTCAAAGGGTAAATTGGACTGTAAATAGAAATGGAACGGCAACCAATTACCAATGAAACATAGAACAACGCTTAGAGCCGATTGTAAATATACAGTACCGAAGAAATAATACACACAACATGCAGAGATGTTAAGGAAAACAGTAATTTGAGTCTGATACCGCAAGTATTGATCCCGATTAGAAAGGATAACAATAGCAATTCAAAATGGAACGGCAATGTCAATTGAACAACAATTGTATGAAGTCTAAACCATAGACGAATACAATAATACCGACTTAGGAAGGTTACAGCTCGGTTACTTCGCAATTGAACAGCAATAGCATTCTTCAAAGAACAATGATGTTATATTAATGATTGTAAAGGAACAGCAATGCATTGTAAGATCAGAATGCACAATACGACTTTCCTGTTGCAGAGAACGATATATAAAAATATAACAAAGTTGTGATATAAGATAACGAAACACACCAAATTACCAATTAGAGCTGATAATACAAACCACACACGAACTAAAGATAATGATACAGGAGCAAGTGTTCCACCAGGGCCGGGCCCTTAGCCTCCAGGGATACACCGCTTGAAGTTATTCCAAAATCACAGATAGAACAGAAACCAGATTTATATTAAAGCATCAAGACAGAGTTATAGTGGATCACTTCTCAACGAGAGTCGATGATCAAAGTTTCGAATACATAGCAAAGTTACATGAAAAATTAACAGTCTCCCGGGCTAGCAGTGTTGCCCCCACATATAACAGCTGAAGCGAAGATATCAAGGATGCAAAAATAGTTAAGCAACGATCCCTCAGGATCAAAGGATCCTGAGGGATTCGCCAAGCTGTTAATCCTCAGTTATTCGGTCATTTTCTTGCGCTGAGTCAATATCTCCTTTTCCTTTCCTTGGCTGAGATGTTTTAATTTAGATCGTCTTTTTTGCATATGGTTCCCCGCCAAAGGGACAGCAGTTAGTTTGGCCCTGTCTTTTTCCTTGGAGCGGCAATCTTTAGTTCTTCCCTTTTCCTGCATAAGAAATAGCAATTATTAGCGTTTTCATGTTGCATGTAAATATTTATAGATTTTGTCATGATTTCCCATTATCTACCTAGTTCATGATGCAAAGATGTTATGAGTTCTAAAGAAAAGATGGCAAAATAGTCAATGAAAACATACCTTCTTCAATACTCCACACACCCCCCTGCTTACCCTTTTTCATGCCCTCATGAAAACATTGTAGTTGACATGTAAGGCAGTGAGAGAGTAGGCTGGAGATGGGATCTCATGTGGTGGCCTACAGCCATGATGCCTAACTAGGTGTTCAAAAAGATGGCATGTTTGACCCTCAGGCATCTCATACAGGGCTTGGTATCTAGGTGCAGGGTGCCAAATAATCGGACTTCGAAACCTATATCCTAACCAAGATGGCCCTGCCCTCAAGATAATTTCGCCATAGAGGTTCAAACGATCAGCGGCTAACTTAAAGTTCTCGTAATTAAATGGTTCCCTGAGTTGGATGTTCGGATTAGAGGTCTGATATCAAAATTTAGCAGCTGCAATGGCAAGGTCCTTAATGGTAAAGAAGTATTCTATCCCTTGCCGATTGGTTGCTATATGAATGGGTTTTAACACGTCAATCATGCCCGGAGTCCTCATAAGGCTCCTGTGTTTGTTCCATAACTGTAATGGATCTCTAGGCTCAGCTCTTACCCATAAGTCTAATCCATTTTCTTGTCTTTGGAAGGCATTATAGGCTTTAAGCCATTTGATTTGATTAACCCCAAACGAAATAAACACCTGCAGTTGGATATCCCCAACGAAAGGGCCAGGGTTCTGCTCTGTGTCTTGATCTAGCACAAGGTTATGCAGATAGAATTCACACAGTAGTCTTTGAACCTTCACTCCATAATGCTTACAACAATTTATAAAATCATCAATGGTATTAATTTGGATGGGGGCTCCTGCTTTGACGGCCTTAATTTTCAATTGCAAATATCGTTCCATCTTTTGCAATCTCTCCTTCTTCAGGGTCCATACAGGTCTAGTGGCTGGCAGTCCCGAGACCTTTGCAATTACATCATCGGTGACTGCTATATGTTTTCCCCTTACTGTGGAGTGATTTTCTTGTAAATTCTGCAAGAATTCTATTGCCACAGTCTCGTTGGATTCCTGAATGCGATTAAGATAGACTAACCATCCTGCCCTTGCCAGGATTTCCCGTGCAGCGTCGGAAACTATCAATACCTGTGGTTCTCTTCGAATTGACCTTCCTCCCATGCTTTAGCTCACTGTAAAAACACAGAAACGGCAATGGAACAACAAGTTGTTCGAACTGTTAGAAACACAGAAGAAAATAGTAAAATCGCAAGGCTCGTTCAAATCTTCCTAGTTGTTGTAGACGGAAATATCTTAGGAACAACATGCAAATTGAAAAACGAGATACCGTTAAGCCTTGCTATTCCCGAGTAAGAATTTGACGAGTGATAGCCTGACACGTATGTCAGCAAATTATGAAGTCAACCCCCCCCCCCCCCCCCCCCCCCCCCCACAATGTGATAGGCCATCCTCGGCCATCAAATGAAGGAGCGGCGGGCCGGTCTGTTCTGGTACAGGGTCATAAAGGAACAGCGTATGCAACGATGCCATGTTTACAAAAGTAGTAGGTTACCGAAATCGAGGTGTATAATCGGATCGCTTAATAAATAAGAAAATGCAGTTACATGATGCAAGGCTGGGAGGATAGGATAGCTGACGTGCACAACAAGTGTAATGCGGTCATTGTCTACTTTTCCCGTCATGATTGGTTATAATGGATTTTCATGTGTTTAATGGTTTGGGGAAAGGATATGCATAATCCTATTTGACAGATTACAAAGGTATAAGACCGAGAAGGGTATTAATGATTACTATTGGTGTATAAGAAATGTGACTTCAATACCATTAACAGAGCTCTGTTGTCGACAGGTGTCCATAACCTTGGCAGAGTTGTTTGTTTCACCCATGGAACCATGATCCTTTTTGTATGCATAGGAAGTTCTATGTAGTGTCAAAATGGAGGTCATTATGCTGGCTTGGTAACTAGTTAAATCATAATGCCATTCACTAGGAAGGAGTGAAAGGTGGACAGGTCGGCTCGTGATGAGACCTCCTTTTCCAAGGACTCTTTATTTTTTCTGATGTGCCTCTTGGACCATATCCCTGGTGTGGTGGCCATAGTGGGAATGCCACTTCACTTTCTTCCTTATGATCATGGTAGGTTGGCTCTTGATGAGACCCCCTATCCTGCATTTGACAATTCAAAACATTCATCTTTTTTTTTTATAACATGCTTTCCCATTTATACACAAAGGGTGGTTCGGCCCTCCTTAAGAGTAGGAATGGTGGAAGAAGTCTTAACATCTTAATAGAAAAATATAAACCCTTTGTTCTTATTCCTTAATAATTATCAAAGAAGATTATGGGAATTTAAA
Source organism: Pinus tabuliformis (assembly GCA_031772625.1). Lineage (NCBI taxonomy): Eukaryota > Viridiplantae > Streptophyta > Pinopsida > Pinales > Pinaceae > Pinus > Pinus tabuliformis. The sequence continues at coordinate 1,354,587,223 of CM062817.1, forward strand.
AAGAACCAGCATGATAATGGTGACTAATCATGTCAGTATTAGTAGGGTATTGACAGCAAAAGTAATGAATAATTGTGTCCTTCCTTCATTCCTCATTATCAATTCACAACAATTTCTTGTAAAAATAGAAAGTTTATATAATTCTCTGATTTCAGTATGCTCTAGCTTTGTATCCATTGCATGAGTGTATAGTTGTGCTCCAAAAGACCTGAAACAAGAGGAACAACCGGTATCTTTAGGCATAAGTAGAAGGAATACAAGAATGGTGTCATTTGGAAAAGGCAGGGCGAAGGAATACAAGTGTTGTTCCTTTGAAAAAGGAATAGCAAAAACAGAAAGTGGCGTTCCTTTAAAAAAGGAACAGCAAAAACCAAACATCGTTCCTTTAGAAAAGGAACAGCAGAAAACCAAAAGTGTCGTTCCTTTGAAAAAGGAATAGCAGAAACGCAAGTGTTGAAAAGTGTCGTTCCTTTGGAAAAGGAACAGCAAAAACGCAAATGTCATTCCTTTGGAAAAGGAACAAAAAAAATCAAAAAGTGCCATTCCTTTGGAAAAGGAACAGCAGAAAACCCAAATGTCGTTCCTTTGGAAAAGGAACAGTAAAAATCACAAGTGTTGTTCCTTTGGAAAAGGAACAGCAAAAAAGTCAAATGTCATTCCTTTGGAAAAGGAACAGCAAAAATCAAAAGTGTTGTTCCTTTAGAAAAGGAACAGCAAAAATCAAACATGTTGTTCCTTTGGAAAAGGAACAGAAAAACACTCAAATGTTGTTCCTTTGGAAAAGGAACAACAAAGATCAAAAGGTGTTGTTCCTTCGGAAAAGGAACAGCAGAACACTCAAATGTCGTTCCTTTGGAAAAGGAACAGCAAAATGAAAAAGAAAAAGAAACGGCTGAAACAAAGGTGTTGTTCTTTTGAAAAAGGAACATCAAACAAAAATTTTGTCTTTTTGGAAAAGGAATAGCAAAAATGACAAAAGTGCACACAAATGTTGTTTCTTCATAAAAGGAACAGCAAAAAGACAGTGTTGTTTCTTTTGAAAAAGGAACAGCAGGAAAAAAAATGGAAATAAAAAAACAAAGAAATTATGTACAAAGTATAAAAAGGTAAATCACTTAATGAATCCCAGGTGAGGAAGGTTGCTCTTCCCCCTGTAGAATTTGCATATCGGAGTCCTTGTATAGTTGCTGACAGAAGGATTCCCGAGTAAGTGGTTTTCAGTATAATCGAACTCGGTGGCCATTTAGTTTAAAAGTATGTCCAGATCCATCAATAGTGACTAAAGTTAAGGTGCCATTATCATGTACCTTCTGGATTTCATATGGCCCCAGCCAGTGAGTCTGAAGTTTCTTGGGAAAATCCTGAAACCTGGAATCGTATAAGAGCGCCCAGTCTCCTTCACGGAAGACTTTGTTTTTAATGAGAGCGTCATGCCATTTAGCTCGTTGTTGTTGGATTAATGCAGTATGTTGAAGGGAAGAGAGCCTAATTTCATCTATCTCATTGATTTGTTGTAATCTATTAATTTGTGCCTCGTTTAGATCTAGGCCGACTTCTTGTGTTGTTCGCAGAGTTTGGATTTCAAATTCTATGGGAAAAATGGGTTACTTTCCAAACACCAATTGGTATGGCGAATAGCCAATAGTGCTTCTCCACGTTGTTCTGTAGGCCCACAAGGCTTCTGGTAGTCTTGCAGCCCAATCGCGTCTATGTGACGCAATGGTTTTTGTCAGGATTGCTTCTATTATTTTGTTGTTGCTTTCTACTTGACCGTTTGCTTGTGGGTGATATGGAGTAGAAATTTTATGCTGGATATGATAGTTTTTAAGTGTTGCAGCAATTTTATTACCAGCAAACTATGGTCCATCGTCTGTAATTATGTCTCTTGGAAGCCCATATCGCACAAATATATGAAACAGGAATTGTATGACAGAATCCTCTATAGCTCTCGGTAATGCTTCTGCTTCAACCCATTTGGTGACATATTCTGTTGCCACCATAATATATGTTTTCTGATTCGAGGATGGGTTAACTAGACCAACAAAGTCAAGTGCGAATCACTCGAATGGTTCAATAACCAGTTGTGGGTTCAGGGGCATTTTATCGGCCTAACCAGGGCGTCCTACTCTTTGACAACTATCACAAGCTTGAACGAACTTCTTTGCGTCTTTGAAGATCGTAGGCCAATAATACCCTGTTTGCAGCACCTTATGTCCAATTCTCTTATTGGAAAAGTGTCTGCCACATGGTCCGTCGTGACAAGCTTTCAAAATATCAAAAATTTCATCCTCCCGGACACATCTCCTGATGTGCATATCTACTCCTATATGGAATAGGTAGCCCCCAATCCAGGAAAATCGAGCACTTCTCTCGACAATCTGTTTTTGTTCATTGGGGGTCAGATGTTTTGGTAATTTACCTACTGCTAAGTAATTTGTAACATCAACATACTAGGGTGTTTTAACAGTGATAGCAAACAAATGCTCATCTAGGAATTGATCTTCAACTGCTGCTGCATCCACTGGTTTTGGCATTCGCGAGAGAAAGTCAGCTACAGGATTTTCTTTTCCGAGTCTGTCCTTGATCGTAATATCAAATTCCTGCAATAAAATCAGCCATCTAGTTATTCTACCAGTTGTGATTGGTTTATTTGCTAAATATTTTATGGCAAAGTGATCTGTATATAAAATAACAGGATATCCAGTAATGTAATGCCTGAACTTATTGATAGCATGTATTACAACTAGAAATTATTTTTCAGTAAGAGTATAATTCAATTCAGCAGGGGATAAATTCTTGCTAATATAATAAATTTCATATGGTTTTTTATCTTCTTCCTGCCCAAGGACTGCTCCAATAGCTGTATCTGAGGCATCTGACGAAATCTGGAATGGTCCTCGAAGGGCTGGAGCTGTGGATACCAGCTTCTTCAGATCCTGAAAGGCACGGTCACATTTTTCTGTCCAAATAAAATCAACATTCCCTGTCAGTGCATATAGAGGTGCAGCAATATGTGAATAATGTTCTATAAACCTTCTATAATAACCAGAAAATGCAAGAAAGCTATGTTCCTCTATTTGATTGGTAGGGATGGGAATTAGCAAAATTATTTGAATTTTGGCTGGGTCTACTTGTATGCCAGCTGCTGAGATATAATGGCCTAGAATAAGTCCTTCAGTCATCATCATATAGCATTTTTCATGGCTTAAGCAAAGCCTAGTAGCAATGCAGCGCTACAGGACTTTTTCCGGTGTGTCCAATGCTGGATCAAAATCATCTCCGTATGGTGTAAATTCATCCATGTAGACTTCGAGCCCCTCATTTATTAGGTCTGAAAAAATGCTGAGTATAGCTCTTTGAAATGTGGCAGGAGCATTGCATAAGCCAAAAGGTAAAACTCTGTAGGCAAATGTTCCCCAACGACAAGTAAAAGTAGTTTTGTATTGATCTTCAGGGGCAATCTGAATCTGGTTGTATCCACTGAAGCCATCCAGGAAAGAAAAAAATTTCTTCCCTGCTAAAGTGTCTAATACTTGGTCAATAAATGGAAGGGGAAAGTGGTCTTTTTGTGTTGCTTTATTTAATTCTCTATAGTCTAGACAAATCCTCCACTTTCCATTCTTTTTTGGTACCACAACAAGTGGAGAGACCCATTTACTATCGAAGATAGGGTAGATGAAGTTAACATCTAAAAGTTTTTGGAGTTCAGCTTTTACAACATCTTTTAGATGAGGATTAAGTCTCCTTTGTGGTTGGTGAACAGGTCTCACATCCTTTTCTATGTAAATGTGGTGTGTACATAACTGGGGATCAATTCCTTTCATATCAGGGTAGTCCCATGCAAATGCCTCTTTAGGTTTCCTCAATAAATGGATGAGTTTCTTTTCTTGTTCTAAAGTTAGGCTGGCATTAATGTTTAAAGTCTTTCCTAGCTCAATTTCCACAATTTTTCTATTCGAGACAGAGGTAGTAGGTATTGGTTGATCATGCGTATCTTTAAGAAGATCCTCTTCCAATTCATTATCAAATGTTGCTTCTATCATGTGACATTGTACGTGGGATCTGGGTTCGGCTAGGCTAATGAAATTATTAATGGCATCGTCTTCTGTTTGGTCTTTGAAATCGAGAGCCTCTTGTATGGTTAATGGAGATCTAATATTTTCTGTGAGGTATGATACAGGGTGCTTATTAGTTTTTATTATTGTGACACTTGGCTGCACTGGGGGATATAAATCTAGATTCTTAATATTTTCCCCCTAGAAATGGTCATATTACCTTGTCGACAGCCAATATAAGCATCGGCAGTTGCGAGCCAAGGTCTGCCTAAAATCAATGGATGTCCATCAAGTCGGTTTTTGGGGTTTATTATCAGAAAATTGGCTGGATATTCCCAGGAATCAATAGATATACCATAACATCCTGCAGTGTGCCCTCTGGCCTAACTACAGATCGATCAGCCAGTTCTAATAAAGTGGAGGTCGGTTCTACTGATGTAATGCCTAGTTTTTGGCAAGTAGTGGTTGTTAAGATGTTAATTGCAGCTCCTAGATCAACTAAGGCATTTGAGAAGGTTTGACCATAGATCTGTACAGTTACTATTGGATTTCTTGGGTCTTTGTATTTAACGGGTGTTTCTTTTCCTGATAATAAGTCAGATAAAGTGCCAACTACTTGGACTTTTGGGTTGTTTGTTATTGTCCTCCTTGGTTTCTTTATACATAGTTCTTTGATAGTCTTTGCATATATCAGGATGTCTTGAATGGCTTGGAGGAGCGGGATTTTTATGTACAGGTTTCGTAATTCTCCCAGAATGTCAAAATTAGGATGTTGTATAGGCCGAGGTATAATTAAGAATTCTGGGAATGGAGGAGAGGATGTGGTTGCTGGATCATGAATTTTTTGTCTGGCCACGTCCTCTTCTTGCAACGGTTGTTCTACAGGTAACTGATTTTCAGCTTGAACTGTTTTATCAGACTTTGTTTCAATGATACGCCCAGATATTAATCGAATGTCATCACACTCCTTTAGATCGGTTCCTATCTCTGGTGTTTCGATTATTTGAATGGTCTGCACTGGTCTGTTATTTGGATTGGGATTGGGTTGGGTTGGGAGTTGCGGTCTTAAATTAGACTGGGGATTTTGTTGTAAGGCTGGCAGTGTAGGTTGAGGGAGCGGGATAGTTCCTACTGGCTGATTCATCGGTCTTTGCCAGTTTGTCTGCCAAGTTTGACTTTGTGAAGTAGGAGGAGTCCATTGTGGTGGAAAAACATTGTTTTGCCAATATGGTAGGGTATAGGGAAAATTTGGCCAATTGGGTTGGCTTACCTGACTCGGCCATGGAGATGATGAAGGGAATGATTGTTGTGACCAATTCGAGAAGGGAGGTTGAATTTTCCACATTGAATTATATTGTTGAGCATGGTATTGCTGAGGCTGGAAAGAAGAAGCTGGGTCTGAAAACATACATGTTTGTCGTGGCTGCCACTGGCGGCGCTGATTAAGTAGATATACTGGTTTTGGCTCTTCTTCTGCTTCCTTGTATACTGCTTTCAATCTAGGAAGTGAGGGGCAGCTCTCTGTGGAGTGGTCTTTTGTACAAATGGCGCAAACTTGAACTGCATCTAATGGACACTCCTTGTGGTTGTGTTTCTTTCTGCATCTGGGACAGAAGATTGCCAAATTCTGTTCTACTTCTGCTTGCTTCTGTTTAGCCTGCATAATATCAAGTTGTGTTGTCAGCGTCCCCAATATGTCAGTTTTAAAATTTTCTAATAAATTTCCAATTTCTGCACGAGTTACTCCTTCTGTCGAAATTCTATTATCTCTTACAAATCGATCATGCTCTGCTGGTTTTAGTCTTGTGCTGCCTCTCAAACTCCTGATACATAAATCAATAATGTCAGCAAAATTTTCTTGATAAATATCTCCTTTCCCCATAATGTTTAATGTCTCAATCCATTGTTCCTTCATTCCCCTAATTAATGTTGTTTTTAATACATTATCAGGTAAAGGTAATGATACATAAAGAGATCATTGAAGATTATACTGGATTCATTCAACATACTCTTCTAATGTTTCATTTGGTTTAGCTATCATCTGAAATATTTCATCTTTTAATTCTCGAGACCTGCAATAGTCCTGATACTTTTGTAGAAAAGACTCTTTCATTTGATCTCAATTATTTATAACACCACCACCTAATCCCATAAACCATCTTAAAGTAGCTCCTTTTAATGTAGAAGGAAATAATTTTAGTTTCTAGGGATCGGTGGTATAGTCATATCCTCTACACAGTACGTCGAATTCAAACAGAAATGCATCCAGATCTTCTGATGTAAGGCCATGGAATGTAGGGATATGCTGAAGAGGAATTGCTTTCATAGGTGCATTAGCTGCAGTATCCACAATGGGGTATTGCAGAGTAGAGGTTTGGGTGTTAGGCTGATTCTGGGCCATTTGATCAAATATATGCCAATAGCCTTCTGGGATTTCTAGGAGGGTATTCCTAGGTTGTCGAGAGGGAATGGCTCTAATGGGAATGGCCTTGACAGCACTTTCTTTATCTGGGATGATGAGAGTGCCTAATGTCTGAGGGGATTTGGGTTCTTGAATTTCGTTATAAATGATTTTTGCAGCACTTCCCTTATCTAGGCTGCTTAATGGTTGAATTACCCTAAGAGAAGATTTTGGTTCTTCAGCTTCTCCTGTTTCTCCCCTTCCTTCACATAGATTGCTAAGGTTCCCTTCTTGCAATGATTTTGGGCTAGAATTTTCAATTTCTTGAAAATCTTGCTCTTCAGTTTGACTATGCACCTCAGAAAAGGCTACAGATGGTGATCCTGTGGCCTGAAGGGAACTAGTAGGTTGTCTAGAAGTAACTTTTCTAGGTCCTACTGAAGGCTCAGATTCTGCTTTCTTAATAATTTCGTCTATAAAGGTCGATCGCCCAAGGGTCACCGACCCCTTAGCTTTATCAAGCTTGGGTAGAGGTTTGGGATTCTTTTCTGGCTTTTTCTGCTTAGTCATGCACACAAATCAACTGCTAGGTTCTACCCAAACAAAACAGTAACAAATCTACAGGAAAGCGGGCAGGGGAGCAGGGTTATTACATACTCCTTACGCAGGTTCTTACCTTCCTCTTTTAAAACCCAGCTCTTTCCTAACAGGTTCTTACACTACTCCGAAAAAGAAACAAATGGCTACACTCTTCCCCAGCAACGGTGCCAAAATGTCGAGCCGTAAAAAGGGTCTTTTTCACCTCTAATTACCTCACATTAACTTGTCAATCCAGGAACGATTTGTTATCTCAAAGAGTATACTCAGTTTGAGGCTGTCGTTTGTCAAAGTAATCCTAGTAGTATAGTGCTCAAGAAAATACAAGAGTAAATGGATGCTTGAAAGGAAATGTACTTACAGCAAAATACTTTGAAGCTTAAATCATACACTCGGAAAACTAAGCAATTTATCAGTCAAGGGTCCAGTAACAATAACTCATCCCTTTGGAAATTGATGTAGCTAAAAGTAATCAAGGAACAGATCATCAATCTGGGGACTAGACAGCAAATTCCAATGCCCGCTACAGTTTCAGATCGTTCTACACACCAAAGAAATCAGTAACTCGAATAACAGGAAATGGAACAACAATTAAGAAATGGAACAACAACTAGAAAATGTAACAGCAACTAAGTCTGATGAACAACAACACCTTTAATCTACAGAAACAAGTACAGTAATCTTATCCTACAAAAATCAAATGTCAATCTTTATTCAAAGGGTAAATTGGACAGTAAATAGAAATAGAACAACAACCAATTACCAATGAAACATATAACAGTGCTTAGAGAAAATTGTAAATATACAGTACTGAAGAAATAATACACACAGCATGCAGAGATGTTAAGAAAAACAGTAATCTGAGTCTGATACCGCAAGTATTGATCCCGATTAGAAAGGATAACAATCGCAATTCAAAATGGAATGGCAATGTCAATTGAACAACAATTGTATGAAGTATAAACCATAGACGAATACAATAATACTGACTTAGGAAGGTTACAGCTCGGTTACTTTGCAATTGAACAACAATAGCATTCTTGAAAGAACATTGATGTTATATTAATGATTGTAAAGGAACAACAATGCGTTGTAAGATCAGAATGCACAATACGACTTTCCTGTTGCAGAGAATGATATATAAAAATATAACAGAGCTGTGATATAATATAACGAAACAAACCAGATTACCAATTAGAGCTGATAATACGAACCAGACACGAACTAAAGATAATGATACAGGAGCAAGTGTTCCACCAGGGCTGGGCCCTTAGCCTCCAGGGATACACCGCTTGAAGTTATTCCAGAATCACAGATAGAACAACAACCAGATTTATATTAAAGCATCAAGATAGAGTTACAGTGGATCACTTCTCAATGAGAGTTGATGATCAAAGTTTCGAATACAGAGCAAAGTTACATGAAAAAGTAACAGTCTCCCGGGCTAGCAGTGCTGCCCCCACTTATAACAGCTGAAGCGGAGATATCAAGGATGAAAAAATAGTTAAGTAGCGATCCCAGTGATCCATCGGGATCAAAGGATCCTGTGGGATTCGCCAAGTTGTTAATCCTCAGTTATCCGGTCGTTTTCTTTCGCCGAGTCGATATCTCCTTTTTCTTTCCTTGGCTAAGATGTTTTAATTTAGATCGTCTTGTTTGCATATGGTTCCCCACCAAAGGGACAGCGGTTAGCTTGGCCTTGTCTTTTTCCTTGGAGCAACAATATTTAGTTCTTCCCTTTTCCTGCATAAGAAATAGTAATTATTAGCGTTTTCATGTTGCATGTAAATCTTTATAGATTTTTTCATGATTTCCCATTATCTACCTAGTTCATGATGCAAAGATGTTACGAGTTCTAAAGAAAATATGGAAAAATAGTCAATGAAAACATACCTTCTTCAATACTCCACACGGAGGTGGACTAAAAGCACAATGAACATGACCTTTCATGTGCCCTAATTTGCCCTCTAGTTACTCCATCCTCTCGTGAATCCTCTTTTGGTCGTGTCGAAGAGAAGCCAACTAATCCATCATGTGCCATTTGTTCCAATCGAGGTCATTCATGACACCAAGGATCATGTTCCTATCCTCATACTTGTCACGATGAAGTTGCTTCAGAAGAAATGTGATTTTTTGAAGACGGACATCCATAAAATCAAAAGAAGGGGGCAGTTCAATTTACCAGGATATTGAGTTGGTTGCAAGTCTACTTCTTCCCCCTAAGTCACGATTTTTCAAAAAATGTACTACCCGACAGCCCCATGGCCCTAAATCCTTATGGACTTGACCATGTTGGTTCTACATGGGGCCCAAATAAGCAAATTTCCATGAAAAAATTAAGGGTGCTTTACAAAGAATAAAAACCCCTTTGAAGCTTCCAAGTTTCCTAAGCACCCTCATACCCAATGCGACTAGGGCAATGTAAATAACAATAAAATTCATTGCCTCTTAATTTCCTTCCCACGACCAACCACCAAATTCCTACGTTAAAGTGACCCCTATGCTCTCTAAACGTGAAATTCTTCGCTTTGATTGTCACCCACCATGGTCGAGTATCTCCCCTCTAGGGACTAAAGAGCCACAGATGAAGCAACACACAAAAGAAACAAGACCTTCGCTCCACCCCCCTAAAGCTCCAAAATTATCTAGAATTCATTGAGGAGTGGATAGCATCATAAAATATTTACCAGCGATAGCTAATATTCAACTATAAATTTAGCCAAAAGATAGAAAAAAATCACAATTGAGATAAGTCCTCTACGTATTTGAAAATTCCCTTTAAAAAACTAATATGTCAAATTAAACACCACCCCAAGAGGCACACCCAGAACCCTAGTTTCCATTTCCAGAATCTAGAACACCAGAGAGAAAATGGGTTCCATCCCTCTTGTCACCAAAACTCCCCACTTCCTATTAGCAAACTCGGATGTGAAGACCCAAAGTAGACCTACATACCAGACTAAAATATATGCATACCAACAGAAAGAAAAAGATTGTAACGAGCCTTGACACTAGGTATAACAACCCTCGTGAAAATTCCATGTAATAAAAGTTAATGAAGGAAAAATAATAACCACAGTTATGGGACACTTATTCCAAGATGAATGTTGGAAGAGATATCCTAGTGCAGGTGTCCATTTGGTTTATTATGGCTAAGGAAATTGGCAAAGGCAATGGCAAAGGATTTGGAAAGGCAAAGTGGCATTAATTGGCATCGTATTTATGAAAATAAAGGAAATTAAGAAAAAAGGAAGGTGAAAGGTCACAGGTTGCATGTGAGGAGGAAAATGAAGGAAAATAATGGAAAATGAAGAAAATAGAGGCCTCATTAATAAAAATGCTTCTGAGGATCAGTTGGTACCTTTTGTCAGTTGAATTTGGGACTCTCTCTAACATTCTTGGATACTGATTTTTCTTAGAGCACTTTAGCATTGGATCAAGAAAAGAAAAGAAGGCAAGAGGAAGAAATATCAAGCAAGGAAGAGCAGGATCAAGTGGCTACAGTGGGATTATTTGTAGGTAACAAGTTGCATGTGTGATTTCCTTGCTATTTTTGGCATGCATGATATATGCATGTGTGTATTTGGTTCTCTTGTTGTCAATGGCATGGGTTTTTCCAGGTGTGACAGTGTTCTTCAGCCTTGCCTTGCCATTTTTGGATAGTCATGGTGTGATGGGCTTCTCATATTTTGGTTGAGTTGGATCGTCGGATGGATTCAAAACTTAGTGAGGTGGTCTCTGAAAGAAAGAACAGATGGCCTAGTGATCCCTGAATCAGAAGGTTGATTGTGGTAAATCCTTGGCCTAGTAACCCATGAACCAAACGGTGGGTTGCAATAAAGCTGGATTTTGTGTTACCTCGGTGGGCCTAGGAATCCTCAGCCGATGAATGGCGGATATACAGTAAAGGCTAGAGGTGGGTTCCCTTGATCAGACCTAGGAATCCTTCGTCGGTGAATGGCAAGATATATAGTAAATATTGAAGGTTGGAGTCTTGATTAGGCCTAGGAATCCTCAACCGTTGTATGGCGGGATGTACGATAAATCGTAGAGACTAGGAGACAGGAAAATTCCTCACAATGTAGGTGGAGAAATCCAACGGCATCCATGCTTGTTTGGGGCCTAATGATCTGATGTGGATAATGGTAAAGCCTAGTTCTATTGATGAGGGTGAGGTGGTTTAGCCTCAAGAAGCCCTGGTTGATTTTTCTTATGAGTCCCACTTTCATGCTTGGAATATGGCATGGGGGTGATTTGCTGAAAGAAAGATTTGCTTTAGCCAATCTATGGTTAAGTGGTACGTGGAAGTCCCAAACCTGGTTGATTTTTGCATTCATTAAGAAGAGTGTATTTCCCTTGGTATTTCATGTGTAAATGTATTGGTTTATATGTGGATTTTATGGTTTTTGTATCCTCGTCATTTATGTTATTTATATGTTGTTTATGAGCATGTTTTATGACAATGATGATGTATGTATCTCCTCATGTTTTGACTTGTAAATGAATTAACAATGAATATATGACCTAACAGATGATAATGCAACTATTGTGATGAGACATCAATGCTTCTTTATGAATCTCATATAAGTATGAGACTCTTATGCCCAGATTTGTTGGTATGACCTGTAGATTACATAATTGTGACATGTTTGATAAAATTCTTATCATGGCTAGTAGGGGTCCAGTCAAACCATTCATCAAATATTTGCATTAGTGCCTTTGTTTCAATGTTATTTATAATTTATGAAAGTTTCATGAAGTTATGGGCAGTGGCCTGAGACGTGGCACTACAAGAAAAAAGGTGATTGGTGAGGGTCATGCCTGTGATGGACCTTTAAGGTTTGTCACCAATGTGACATATGGTGATGGTATTTAAAAAAGCATTGTTGTAAGTGTATATAGTGATGGTCCTTTAAGGTTTGTCACCAAAGCCATTTTCAATGACACTTTTTGTGAGGTTCGTTAAAGGCTCATCACTAATTCTCTCTTTGGTGACACTTTTGGTGAGGGTCATTAAATGCCTATCACTAATTCTCTCTTTGGTGACACTTCTAGTGACGATATTTTATTGACCATCACCAATGATCTTTTTGGTTACTTTTGGTGATCATCAATAAATGTTTTTCATCATTGATCATTCCAATGAGTTTTTTATGATGCTTCATGCCTGTGACGAACCTTTAAGGTCTGTCACCAATGTCGCATATGGTGACGGTCTTTAAAAAATTGTTGTTGTAAGTGTATATAGTGATGGTCCTTTAAGGTTTGTCACCAAATCCATTTTCAATGACACTTTTGGTGAGGGTCATTAAAGGCCCGTCACTAATTTTCTCTTTGGTGACACTTTTGGTGAGGGTCGTTAAAGGCCCATCACTAATTCTCTTTTTGGTGACACTTCTAGTGACGATATTTTATTGACCCTCACCAATGCTCTTTTTGGTTACTTTTGGTGACGATCAAAAAATGTTTGTCATCATTGATCATTCCAATGAGTTTTTGATGAAGCTATGTACTTGTTACTATATTTTTTGTCAAAAGATAATGATTTAAGACCATTATTGTGGAGTCTTTTTTATTATGTGTCCAAGGTCATAGTGGTTATAATAGTCAGTCAATTTGTTAAGAATTAATTAGTGTGTATCATTTCCCTCAAGTCATAAGAATATATTTTTCCTATGAGTCAACACATGATTCATCTCTATTAGGTTTATTATCTATCAAATTTCCTTTAAATAAAGTTCGACTAGTGTGTGTAGGAACTGTTATCACAAAATCATGTACTGATGGCTGCTACCAGTTAGACTTTATGTAACTACTTCAGACCAGACTCTTGGCTAAGGATTAGCCTCCCTAACCTGAGAGGGCTCTCTCAAAACAAACTACTGATTGTGATTTAACACTAAGAGGGCTAACTCTTGAAATGAGAACTTAATAAACATGCTGGTTGGACAGACAACATAAGATTTCTTCCATTGGGCTCATGGAGTCAAACACCATTATAGTAAACCATTCAACTACTCATTCATGGAAGTCAAGGCATGTAATGTCTAAACACTCGAAACATTTCTCAAAGAAACCTCAACTCATAAATATGCACAGGAAATCTGAGCAACTAGGTGAATTCAGAGTGATTGCACATCTATGGAGCTGTAAAATATGAAAGATAAGACAAAACAACATACATCTCGAGCATTTGAACACAAAATGAATCTTGAGAAGAAAAAGTAATCTATTATATTACTGCAACAAGTCTTTTTACATCAGCCAATATAAAACTCTGTTTTTTCAAAAAATATCCAACCTCAATTACATCAGAGTTTTCACTATATATAGGAAAACAAACTTAACTACTTTGAGTCTCCTCCTCCAGCATGAGGGGAGCTCGATGACTTATCATTAACTATCCTTATCTACTTTAAACAGACTCATTAAATATACAAAGTGTGGAGCTGTAATTACACAGAGTTCTAATCAAACTAAAACTCCAATTTCATCTCCTCGTAGCATGATTCTTTTCTTGATCTTTGACAGTTGTCCTCTGTTGGTTAGGCTGAGATGACTGAGCTACAGATGCAAGGAACGCTGACTTTGGATACCTGAAGGCGCTGATGGATCATTTATCATTAGGATCAAAACTCCTATTTTTATGGTCCCTGTCTCCTACCATCCTTCGAAAATCAAGCAACATGTCCCAGCTCCTTTAATATCCCAAAACTTACGAGCCTCACCATACTTCAAATGCATTGGAAGCTTCATGGATAGCCAGGTGTATGAACCAAAAAGATATTCCTCGTATACCATTCTGCTAAACCCTAACTTGTCATAAAGTAGCTTTACAAAAATTTAACTTGAGACAAAAGTTTTACCTTTACCAAAAGGTCCACCTGTCATTCTCTGAATAGCTAGGATAGCCTTGAGTGATATCTCTTTCATTACTTTGGTGTTTCCTTCAAAAATCTACTGACCTCACCATTAAACTGCTCATCTTCCTTATAAAACAGCACCTACAGCAGTTTCGTAGCGCGCTACGAAACTGCTGTTTTTACCAAAACAGAATGCATTTGCACTAAAGCTTCCTTTACTTGAACTTTTAACTTTTCAAACCTCCTCTACAGGTGCCAAAAATTTAGATGACTTCAAAACAGTGAAACTCAAACAAAATTGACCAAAACTGAAAATATCACCTTTTCCTCAAATCAATGAGCTAGCTGACCTAGCTGCATCTTTAAATTTGAAACTTCTTTCTTTAAAGCTTTGTTTTTAGCTCTCAGAGTCAGGTTCATTTGTCTGAGGAGTTTAGCTTGTTTTAGAGCTGGGACAGTCCAAGTATACACATCAGCCACAGAATCTGTCTGACCCATTAAGTTTTTTCTGCCCTTCAACACAGCTCTTTTATAATTGGCATATCTAACTGCACGCTCCTTAGTCACCTTTTTGGCTTTGACAATTTCTTCTTTGGCTGCTTCCACCTGATCTTTCATGGCTGTCTTCACTTGACTCTTTATGGCAATCACATTTCCCCCTTGGGTGATGATGACCTTCTTATCCTTGTCTTTATGTTTGACTGCCTCCACTGTTTTTGTCAATACATCAATTACTTCAGTTCTGGGTGACTTTACAGCCTTCTTTGCCTTATGCACTTTCTCCTTTACAGCTTCTTCTTCTTTGTTCACTTTCTCAGCTTCTTTAATTTGCTTCCTTGTAACTGGCCTTCTTGGCTTGAACATAAATGCTTCACTAGGCTCATCAAACCTTAATCTTTTCGAAGCTTTTGACTTCTTAGTACTCTCAGGAGAGGATTGGGTCAAATCAATATGCATGGGTTCAAGATGCACTGGTTCTCCCTGTTCAAATTCAATAGCCTCAAGAAGGTCACTTAGACTGGCCTTTGAAATTGGGCTTTCTTCCACAGCCACTGATTTACCTTTCTCCTTGCTTAGTTGACCCCTAGTTTTAACTCTTGATGCTTTTTCAGATTCAACTGATCCATGAACATCCTTCTTTTGCTTGACTTTTCCCTTTGATAATGACTGAGGTGGCTGAGATGGCTCTTTAATAATCAAGGGTTTGACTGGTTTGTTCAACTGAGATTTAACTTTCTTTTTCTCGCTAGCCTCCTTCCTAAGCTCATCAATAGTGGGTTCCTCCATCAATTCTTCTCTTTCTCTGAGTGGCTGTGGGGTGAGGCCTGTCTTGCTCTGGAACCCTACCATATAAATGAAAGAATCCCAATCCTTACCAATCTTCTGCAAGGCATCCATCACTAATAGTTTAACTAGGCCATGATGAAACAGTGATGACTCACAATCATCTTTCCTCAATTGAATTTTATCACACATCTTACTGAGGCTTCGAAACAAGTAGAAAGGGAGATCTATAGGTGCCTTACCCGTGAAATGCAGCAACAGCTTGAAATGATATGAATACACTTTGTTATACCTGCCCTCACAAGTTAAATATTTTTGAATACAAGTAAGAAGCATAGCATAACTCTCCTTAACATAACTTCTAGGTACGGCCTTGGTCAAATCTTCATCCACATAAGCTTCCTTCAAGAATATTTTACAGGGGTTCATGTCAAACTTGAAATTCTTGAACCACTCCTGGCCTCCTCTAGGAATCTCAGTCACCCTAGCAATAGCCTCTGGAGACACTGGGAATTCTAACATAGACACTTTGGAACTCAAGCCTGTAAAATTCAATGCAAATTCTTTTGTTACCTGAGTGTGTCCTCCCTTCAGCTTTTCACAAAAACTCCAGCAACCAGCGTCTTTGAAGGCCTTTTTAACACCTTCCTCTCTCAATGTCAAGTCTAATCCTTCGGGTTCTGCTCTTTGACACCTTCCTGATCGATGCTCTTTCTTCTCCATTACGCCTTGAAAACTTTTGCACACAGTAACACCGGCAGCTTCAAACTTTAGAACGCGGGCTCGCTCGCAATGCAGCTCCCTTGAAGAAGAAATTCGGGCTCATTACAATTCAAATAGCTTAACATGTAAGCTGGCCGCTTCAAATAATAATAATAGAACATCATGACACAACCATGCATGACAAGGATATTTAAATGAACTTAATGTGCATGACTCTGAACCTATTGGGGAAATGATGCCTCTTAATTGTTTTGGAAGGTACATAAACTGACAACACCCTACCAGACATAATGACTCATCCCTGAACATGACATTTTGTGAATGTGCGCTGCAAAATCCCGAATCCGCGATTTCGTAGCGCAGACCGTTATAAATCAGTGACATGTGCTGCGAAATGGCTGGCGCTACGAAAAGGATAAAACATTACTACACTGCAAAATCAGCCAATCAAACAGCGCTGCGAAACTGCGGAAAGGTGCTGCGAAACTGCGAAAAAGGACAAATGACACATACGAGACAAGACATACCTTACTCAATCATGATGAAGGATGACTCGTGATTTTGAAAATGATTCTCAATAATATCATTGAAGAACATGACCCCTAAGTGCTAAATATAGGAGAACAACCATATAACATTCATTCTTACCCATGAAATTTTGGACTTAACTTATATACATGCAACTGCAGTTTTCAGTGATAACAGGAACTATATTATTTAACACATAATCGAGCTCTATCAATTCTATTAATGAGAGAGACCTAACACTCATGGAACACCTTAACATGCTTTGGAACAATGCACTAACATTCCTTGGCACCTTGCATGTCTTGGAACATCTTTGTACCTAGAACATCTTGCCATTAGTAGGATGCCCAAGCACATGTTGGTATGCCCTAGAATAGCATAGCACTCCCCTATCATGTGTTGGCATGCCCTGGAACACCTTGGCAAAATATTGCATTGAAAAACATTAGAACTTGGCACACATTGGCCCTTGGCATGTATTGGAACATATTATAAGTGTGCCTAGCATGCCCCTTTTGAAAAAGATAAAGTCTCGACTTATTAACCCTCTTATGTGTTCATTTCCTTACATTTTAGCTTGTTTGTTCCTTTTGTTGCCTTGAAACTCCTTGACTCATATTGGCATACTATGGCACCATTCACATCCTAGCATGTCTTAGCACCTGGAATGCCTTGGCACTATTTGGCGCATGCTAGCACATCCCGAAAATACCTAGAACACTCTAGCACTTCTTGACATTCCCTGATATTACTTGGCATGCCTTACCCGTGCTTAGCATACCTTGTCACTCCCTCCTTGGCATGACAGCTAGCACTCATTAACACTCCCCAACGCACCCTTATATTCATTCACTTCCATGCATTTTGACCTAGTGCTCCCTTGTGTTGTCCTAGTACTCCCTAACACTCGTCAGCATGCATTAGCACTCTCTAGCACACCTTAGCACTCTTCAATATGCTCTTCCACTTCATAGCATGCATCACACTCCCTGACACACATTGGCACTTGGCACGTGTTGGCACTTGGCAAGTATTAGCATGTTTGGCATGCATTGAGATGACTTGGTATGATTTGGCATGGTTTAATATTAAAGTTATTTGAGATCAATTATTGGAAACTAGATGAGAAGAAACGGAGGAAGATTTGGCACTTAGAATGCATTGACACTTGGCACTTGGCACCTATTGGCACCTAGTGTTGGTTTTCCTAGCATGAACCTCATGGAAAAGGTAAATTGATGACTTATTAACCCTATTATGTGCTCATTTACTTGTAGTTTAACTTGTTCCTCCCTTTTGTTCCCTTGACAGTCCCTAGAATGCATTTTCACACCCCTGTACATCTTCGCATGCCTTTGCACTTGGCACGTCTTATCTTGTTTGACATGTCTTTGTACTATCTGGCACATGTTAGCACGCCCTAGATTTCCCTAACATACCTTGGAAGTCATGATCTTACAACTAGCATTACAGTTTTCCATGACTTGGGAACATTACATTCACTAGAACACCTTGGCACTCCCTAGTTTTCATGCCCTCTGTTATCCTCCACAATGTCCCAGGCTAATGAGGAGATCGGCGAAGGTAATCACAGACCAAGATTTTATTTCTGTAGCTAGCCCTACCAAACCAAAGAGGGTTGTCTCTATGAAATCACAACAAAGGGATGACTGGAATGTAGATGATTTTAGGCTAGATAGTTAGGTTCAAGTGGGTTTTGGAAAATTTAGGGTTTTGTTGCTAGATAAGGGAGAAAAACCAGGTAGCTAGGTCAGAGGATGAAAGGGTTACAACAAAAAATACAAAAAGGAGAAAGGTAGCATTACTTTTGTGATGGATCTTAGGGTTTTATGGTTTTTCGGTGTATTGTAGTGTTTAGAAGAAGCGAAAGGTATTAATGAGCATGAAACATGAATTCATTAAGAAAGAAATAAAGTAACACATAATGATTTTTCCATCAAAACATAGCTTTATGCAAAGAATTTTGTTTATAAAATGTAAGGAAAAACATTGAATAATTGATGAATGAAAAGAGAAGATTAATATCTTTCATATAAAGCTATAACAAAGAAAAAATAACATCACAAACTTACTGCACATGAATTCCTAGATAATAATTGCAAATTGTGTCCTTTGATTTCCAGAAAATGTCCAAGTACAAGCTACAATAGTTCTCTCCTCTAAAATCCAACCCATTCTATCATTGAGAAACTGATACATAAAGACCAAAACAACATCTCCCCACTCTTATGGGTTGAATCAATGACTCTAGGAACTGTTCCATAAGGTGTTCTAATCAAACCCTAATGTCTAGGGAAGTTAAAAACGACTTCTACAATTAACTTTGACTCCAACCTCTCTCATAAATGAGGTCAAATTTACATCAAAACAACTTATAAATACTAACCACCCATTATTTAATTTTACTTTTACCCCTCACATTCATCTACTTCACCCTTTTGACTTTTACCAGAGTCAAACTACGAATTACAAAAAAGTACACAGTGAAAATTTGACAAAAATCTCAGAAATTTCTAGGTGTACAGTGAGTTGTTGGAGGCCATTTTTGAGTGCCTTTCGGAAGTCCAAATCCAGATCAGAAGCCTTTTCTGGAAATCTATGAGAGCGTAGATGTCTTTAGAGTATTTTTTCACTCAAAATGACCAATTTTTGGCTGAGATATGGCCATTCTCCCAAGGTGTCTCCAGATGCGCAACGAAATGGAAAGAGAGGGTCAAAAAGGTGATTTGTGGCCTCTTTTTTGCAAATTTCTCAAAATATGAGCCCCGGACTAGGAAAGTGGGAAAATGGGGTTTGAGATGGGGTCATAAGATTTCCAAAAATGTTGATTTTACATCATTTAGAGCCCTGAGGAAGAAGAAAAGTGTGAGCTTGTTGTGCTGCTAGACAAAAGATTGCCAAAAAAATTGCAAGTCTGCACCAAAACACAAAATTTTCTCCAAACCCTCCCAAAATTTGTCCAGAGATGCCTCCTTAGCACACTTAGAACTTTCTAACAATCCTTGTCCTACACTATTATTCATTCATTTCCATGCAATTGAAACTAGTCCTTCCTTGTGTTTCCCTGACAAAACCTAACATACCTTGTCAATGCCTGCTTAGCACACCCAGAACTTGCTAACACTCCCTATCACACACTCTTATTCATTTATTTACATGCGATTGAAACTAGTCCTCCCTTGTGTTTCCCTGGCACTCCCTAGCATGCGTTGGCGCCACACCCTAGCACCTGACACCTCTTGGCATGCCTTAGCACTTGGCATGTCTTGGAATGACTAACATGCCTTGGAACTTTCTAGCATGTGTTATCACTTCTTGGCATTCCTTGCACCCTTGGCACTCCTTAGTTGTCATGCCCTCATAGATAGCGTTACTTTTTTTGCGACATTGGAACCCAACCAAGTCATTGAAAAAATAGTGTTGTCCCTAGAAAAAAGTCTCCCTTTATCTAAAATTGATTTTTCCATCCCCTAATCGTAATCATAGGCTTACCTATTGCAAGTCCTATTATGAAATTATCCTAATAGACTTCGTCACTGGGACACCTGGAAGACACTCTTATTCATTTGTTTCCATGCATTTTGACCTAGTTCTCCCTTGTGATGCCCTCACACTCCCCAACACTCCTCGACACGCATTGACATTATTTGGCATGTGTTATCACACCTTTTCATTCCTTGGCATGCCTTGGCACTCCTTAGCTATCATGCCCTCATAACTACCCTTATTGGTTTTAAGATTTGGGAACCAACGAAGTCCTACCTTGACTACAACATCTTGACCAAGTTACAGTTACTACAACTATACTATTCCTTGTTCACCTATGAATGGCCTATAACTCATCTTAGGCTACTCATGCCCAATCTTAGCTCATCTCACTTACAAAGTTACCAAGTCAAGGCTCACGTCTAACCATGGCCATAAAACAACTAAGAAACATAGTTTACATCTTGACATGGCATATCACCTAGCATGTCTAACAATCCCTTGGCACTATGTGGCACATGTTGGCATTCCCTGCATGCCATGGCATGCTTTAGCACTCCCTATCATACCGTACCACTTCTTGACATGTCATGGCACTCTTGCATGCCTTGGAACTCCCTAACATATAACTTTGTCACTCCCTCCTGAGCACAGTTGGAATTCACTAACACTCCCTATCATACACTCTTATTCATTCATTTCCATGCGTTTAGAACTAGTTTTCCTTTGTGTTTATGTCACACTCCCTAACACTTCCTGACACGCATTGGCACACCCTGACACGCATTGGCACACCCTGACATGCATTGGCATACCTTGGCATGTCGCCCTAACACTCTAGCATTTCTTGGCACCACCTAACATACCTTGTCGTCCCCTCCTTAGCACACCTAGAACTCGCTGACACTGCATGTCACACACTCTTAGTCATTCATTTCCATGCATTTGAAACTAGTGCTCCCTTATGTTTCCCTGACACTCCATAACACTCTGTGGCATGCATTGGCACAACTTAGAACCTAACACATCTTAGCATGTTTCCCTAGCTTCTAATATGCCTTAACACTGCCTAGCACAATATATTTTAGAATCTCTTCAATGGCTTGCTCACAAAACATGGATCTATTTTAGCTGGGCAAATTTGGACCATGATGGAAGGATCAAAAGCCTTGATCTTCTTTCAAGATCCCAAGAAAATACTTGCACGGGTACCCTTTCTCTCCTTTAATTCCTTCCTCGATTTCAATTGCTTCAAACAATCTACCAACTTTTTCACCTGAAATTAGATTATTTGGGTTTTGTTTTTTAAGAATTTAGCTTCAAATGAACTAGCCCCACAATTACTATATTGGCAATGAAATTTATATTAAATATACGCTGAACTCTTATAGTAGTTTGGTAGTATACCACACCATAAATTACAAAAATAGTAGTTTGGTAGTATACCACACCAGGAAAACAGCATAAAAAACAAGAATGTAGACTTCTCAGGGTAACTCCCTGCCCTCCGTCATTTCAATGCAACAAGAAAAGATTTTCTTGCTCTCCTTCCATTTCACGAGAGTTCTTAATCAGAAATCTCAATTTCAAGCTCTGTTACCAGAAACAAAACAAAAGTCTTCGTTTCTGAGAAAAAAGAAATTGTATAAAAAATGGAACCAAAAGGTGTTTTATACGGTAGTTTTCGTTTTTTAATGCAAGAAACTAGGTTTTCCAACAATGGTTCGTTTCTTGAAACTGTTTTATGGAAAACGTTAATCTAGTTCATTTGCAATATGGATCTCTTCCCGATTGGACGTCGACATGAATCATAAAAAGCATTGGTTTTCTGGATAGATTTTGAAAGCATTTTCATAGTCTATCGTTAGGAGTCAACCATATATAGCTTAGGTGCTCACGGAACAGGTTTGTTGCAAATAGGTTGGGTGTTCTCCCTAGTAACACCACCTTGCAATAGTGCTTAATATATCTTTAACAGCGTTGACTATTTATGGATTTTATTAGTTAAAGTTATGTTATTTTTTTAATTGTAGCCATTGATGTGTAGCAGAGTATGGTTAAGTTTTTACAATTTTGTTTTTTGTTATTTTTGTGTTGCTTTTATTTAAAAGTGGATTTAGTGATTGTATCTAATATTTAAAATGTGTATTTTTATATAAAATTATAAATTTAAATGTATAAGGTTTTTTTTATATATATTTTTATAAATTAGTAGTTAAATAATTTAGTTAATTTTTCTAGTTAATTAATTATTTTATATAAACATTGGGACACGATAATTTTTTTGCCATTGGTCTGGTTTATAACCTCTCAAATGATGAAAAGGATTTTGATAAAACCATCCTATAGAAACTTTTATCAACTATTATACTATCTATAATATTAAATATCATCAACCAAAGACATTAATTTAATATATAAAAAATAATAATTATCTATTATCCATCCCATTAATAGTTTTATCCCATAAATACTTTTTTCATCAGTGATAAGAGAGATTATGTTAGGTAATTTGCAATAATAAAGCTTAAGAAAAACAAGCTATTGATTAATATGTCTATAATACAAACATAATTTCAACTATGATAAATATGGAAAGTTTCATAATTACATAAAAATAGTGATAGAAATAATTGTAAATTTATAAAAATAAACAAGTCTCAAAAATCAAAATTCAAAATAGAAATCCATCATTTAATAAATTTTAAATACAAAACAAATAGGAGTACTACTACAAGAAAATACTCCTCTTCATTTATAAATAACCAGGGTAAATCTATCTCTCTAGAGAATCAAGATGGATCAAATCTCTCTCTCTCTCTCTCTCTCTCTCTCTCTCTCTACAAACCTCTCTCTCTCGCTACAAAGCTCTTTAAGTGAAGAGATTTGGTCCTCTCAACGCTTGATCCACAGTTAAAATGGATCCAGGTTGCTTTAGTTATTAGCATTTGAATAGGCTACATTGCAGAAAAATACCATGGACAAAAACCATGGGTTAGGAGTACCATGGGAAAAACCATGAGCAAGAAAAAACTATGCACTGGAGAATTTTGTGTTTTTTTATTTTTTTTATTTGATTTGATTTTGTTTTATTTTGACTGAGTTGAAATGCCAAATATTATAACATATTCCCCAGGTGGAAAGGGTCTCTTGGCACAAAAATCTAACAACCAAAAATATATTAAGAGGGTTCTATATAGTCTGTAATCATGCAGAACAAAATAATCCTATGCATACTATATTTGTGCAACAACCTCATGATCATATTACAGATAGAGGACAACAAAATAATACCATGCATATTAGTAGTTATGTAGCAATCTCCTGATGCTCATATTACAGATAGAAGGCAATAAAATTTTCATCTTTCCAAAAAAGGTGGAATATGGGCCTATTACAGTCTGATAGCTTGGTCTTTCCTTCATCTACTCGAAGTAATATATAAGACGAGGATGCTTCCGAAAATACTCTTTGTCCAACTTCAAAACCTCAGCACAATCTGCCACAGAAAACTCAGCTCCAGCCAAAAATTGTGTGTTTGTAAGCTGTTTCTCAGCCTCATTAAGTAGCCTTATAAGTTCATTCGTGTTTGAAGCCAAAACCTCCTGATCCTTAAACATTTCCTCCATGGCATGCATGGCTTGAAGTTTGTTGTGATATTTTCTTGCCAAATCAGGATTTTCCACGAGACGAGTAATGACAACTTGCCTTTTGAATTAGCGTGATCACTTGGACAGTGATTTATCGTGAAGAGTTTCGAGTCCCATGAATCAACCTTCTCTAGCCACTCCTGGACCTTGCTCTTATCTACCCTTTTATGGCCTGAAGGCTTGCTAATCTTGGCAAGATACCTGTTTTCCAATAAAAATTGGTAGGATACGAATAATTAAATAGACATCAGTAAGGCCTCTGAAAATAATTCAAATATTATACATTCTGTAGGTGAAATAAACTTACCAAATCATAGTCAGCGAGTCACAGAAAACTTGATCCGCAGTGATTAGTACAGGAATGTTACCATTAGGAATTTGCCTGAAAAATTATGCATCCAAATTCCTTGCTTTGAAAGGATCCACAATGTGGGGGTTATACTTCGTATTTTTCTCTTCCATCACCAAGCATACCTTTTGGCAGTCAAGTGAAGGGGGATGGTAATAAAAATCCATCATATTGAATGCCTTACAGTTCGCAGACCTTGCAATAGATAATTCACAGACCTGCTTCTTACTGTTGTTTCCGACAGCAATGAATGTGATGCATATAGCAATGTGAAAGGGAAAAATTAGGCTGGTAAATTATTCTCAGAGACAGGACAGATTTTTTCATTCAGTATGTAATCTATTATAAAATTGCACTTTGATGCGTTCAATTACTGGAGAAGCCTCAATGCTACAGTTAATCAACAATTTAGGTGTATCAATGTCTTTCAGAGAAATATATACTCTGGTATATCTTTTCTTTATTTTGGATGATTCTTAAAGTAGCAATATATCGTTATTCAATATAATAGACAAATTGAGACTGGTTGGTCCCTACCTAGGTTTCCAAGTGTTTGTACCTTGCAACATGTTTTGCTTCATGGCGTTTATCCAGCAATAAAATCCAGTATTTCTGAAACTATTGTAAAATCCCTATTAAAACATGGTTTATCCAGCAATAAAATCCAGTATTTCTGAAACTATTGTAATACGGCAGATCCGGCTATGGAATCCTAATTTTCATATGGGAATTACAGGACTAATCCAGCAATGGACGTCCAAATTTCATATGGTAATATGTATCTCTGAAACTATTACAACAGGACTGAACCAAATTTTCATATGGGAATTACAGGACTAATCCAGCAATGGACGTCCAAATTTCATATGGTAATATGTATCTCTCAAACTATTACAACAGGACTGAACTAGCAATTGAATACAGATTTTCATGTCCATGGGAGTATTATTTCTTTTCAAGGGTGCAAGTCAGATTACAAAGAAAATATTCTGAGAAAACTTAACACGCTAGTTTTTTTTTAAATTTAGGTGATGGGATTCCATCAATATCTGGTATGTGCTCTTCAATAAGACAAGTCCAATTCCAGAGTGCGAGTAATTAGTCAAATTAGTGAACCACCATTAGATTTAGCAAACATTTGATGAGTTAAAGTGTTTGCAATGAGAGAGAATTAGTTAAGATATTATTTAAGTTGTAGCTTAATTATGTATTCTTTATTGGTGTATATTTTTAAGTTAATTTTAATATTTATTTAAAAATAAAAATTTACATTTTCCTCAACTATTTAACCAAATTTACTAAATCTCGAGATAAAGGTAAATGGTGTTTCATTTTTAGACGAAGGTTGATATTAATCTACTAAATATATATATATTAGTCTTTGCCATTATAGTTTGTTGATCATTATTAGTTTAGTATTGATCAATCCAAGTTATAATGTTTGACTTTGAAAATAAATATTTATTTTTAAATATTATTGAAAAAATTATTTTTCAAACATTTTATTGGACCATAACTTTGAAGGTATAGCTTTTGTGCCATGTCGACTGCTACCTCAGATTTTTTTTTTGCCATAATTTCTGGATGTATTACTATGGTACGCAGATTGGAATTATCAATTCAGTTCCGGGAGGATGGATAGTGGCAGAGGAAACAGAGTATCTTTCTGCACTGAATAGGGCCTCCAAATGAAAAGAAAAGCCAAATTTTTGCACTCTGAATGACTCTATCTTTCATAGGTCTGCATCATGTACGACCTGCAAAGGAAATAGAAACCAAAGTCCGAATCTCGAAAGTAATATGCATGTTAGCTTTGCTATGTTTTCTAGACTCTAAGGAGTGTTTTTCCACCATCTAAAGACTGCCACATAAGCAAGGGTGTTACCTAGCAAATGGAATGTTCGTATATTTATCAGTCCATATTTTTGCATGTCAATAATCATTTTTATTGACATCACATGGCATCCAATGCTACAGATTTAGTATTGATCTTGTGAGGTGTGTTTGCACTGAATGTTGGCTGATGTACTGCTTTCCATCATTTTTTATGTATCTTGGGTTGAACCTCCAGTAACAATTCTTGTCTCCTACCTTATCCCAATCTCCTCTTTGATCACTTTATGTACATTTCCTTTACTTCTTATTGTATAACCAGGCACCAAAGCCACCATTGTCCAACTACTAATGCTTTCAAGCCTAGCTGTAGCTAACCTTAGCATAGAAAAATTAATAAAACTTGAGATAAGTATAATGCCTCAAATAGACTTGTGTCATTCTAGTATCTGATGATTTGGTGTTTTTAACTTGGAAAGATACACCTTCAAAACAAATAGTTGCAAATGCCATCAAATGTATCTGTAACATTGCCTTCACGTGAGAACTTATTGATCTACACTACCTGCACATGTTTCTAAATGTATTTTTTTCCACATCAATACCACATGAGACTATATGGACTACATCCTGGTTACTCATGGGTTCACCATTCTCTTGATATCGTTTTGCACACCTTTAGATTATCCATCCATTGGTGTTTCACCAACATTCATTTTAACTAATTCCAGGAGCTTACTTCTCATTGAATCAAAATGTACCGTTTGGGCATAGTCTTGTACTATAAGCCTTGATCATTGTAAAGAGGCATCTCTGTTTAGCTGGGAATTTTTTTTGTTTATTTAGTTGTCTAATACCAATTATTCTATTTGCAATTCTTAGACAATAGAGGAGAGTTATGTTCGCCTTCCCATTCCAACCCCCTCAAAGTGATTATTATCACTAAGTTAATTGTGTGCACACATCAAATACCAATGACTTATAATTCTTGCCACGACTGCAATTAATAGACTATTGTTCTTTAACGTCACAAGCTAGTTGGAATTCACATCAAGTACAGGCTTTGAATTGGACATTTCAACATATTCTTGACAACTCTTTTTTACTTTGACTTCTAATTCTATTTCTCAATCGACTTTTTCAACTTTACTTACAAGTGTTAGAGATGAGCTTGGTTTGTGCTCCGACTCCAATGTTAGAACAAAGCCTTTAACACCTGATGTACTTGGAAAACAGATTTGTGTTACACATCTTTGATCTTTTCCTTAAAAATCAATTTCTATATGAAATTCTTTCTTATCAATTTGCATGCATATAAATTGTTCAACACTGTCAGCTCACACCGTGTACTTGATCCAACCATGCAGCCAAAGATGAATCCATCAATAAGAACTTTTCTTGCAAGCTATGCTTCTAGTTAATATAACTTGAATCCCCTGTTGTCAATTAATTTGTTGATTCATTATGGAATCTATCCAACAAATAATTTAAAGGTAAAGGCCTCCAGTAAAATTGCCAAACTTATTGGATTGGTTCAATATCGACCAGTCCTCTGTGTTCCCAAATAAAGCTTAAGCATAATGACTTTACGAGAATCCATTCTTAGACATTCCAACATATTAATTGCATGAATTTTGAAATTCTTCATGATGCAACCCTTACCAATGACACTGTGGTAGGTTGGAGTTGTAGCAATAAAGGTAATGTTGGATGCTATGCATAATTTGGAAAAGGCTTACAAGGTAACATTCCCCCAATTTTTTTTGAAATCATGGTGTATATTCTGAGATTTGGAGGAGCCATTTACCTTAGGCATTGTGACTGTTTGTGTTCTTAGTGTCACTGCTAATCTAGATAGTATCATAAGGAGAAACCTCGCTAGTGCATTGAACAGAGCTGTCTTTTTGTCCGTCACATAGAATTACGTTGGCTTCTTGGAGGCCGTCTTCAATAATTAAAGCTGAGAGCACCCTTTGAACTCTCCATATCCTTTGTGTCATTCAAACTTCCAAGCCTCAAGGCCTTGTTATTCACACTTCCATTTGACAATATTTTTTTGCTTGCTTGTAATAATGAGACCAGCCTTCCATTCTGATGGTCTCTAGATATATAATTTGTAGATGCATGTATGTCCTCCACCTATTTGATTTGTTCCTTGAGGAGGTCTAGGCCATCCTAAGTGAAGAATGCAAAAAGAGGCTCCAGTTATTCCAAAATGGTCATGAACATGCAGTTTCACTTGCATTGATAGCAGTATTTGCAGCTGCTAGGAGTTCTTCACGATCATCATTCGACTCCCAAAATTCTTGTGTTTTATAGAACTTATCAAACTTTCTCTAGTGCCCCCTTCATGTTCTGATATTTGTATTATATCAGCATTACCTTTGACAACTCCACAGAGAATAATTCTAATTCCAGTTTCTGGTACAAGCTTGAAAGAAAACTTTGCCTTTGGATTTACCTTGCTAATAGAAAACATCTCTGTGTTTTTTGCTACTTATTCCCACAATCTGTAGAAGTTGCTATAGATAAGTAGTGATTGATGACAAATGAAGGGTAATCAAGTCGTTGCTTTAGTCTAGAGATTATTGCTGCTACAATCACTCTTTTTACAAATGTAACACAACAAATATCTTCACCATTCCTCTACAGTAAAATAAGCTGCACTAGAAGATGTACCTTGGGTGTTAAAATATTCCTTTTATTTGCATCTAAAATGTCCTCCTTTGTTCTAAATAAATTTCCCACATCTTATAAGCATAAAATAAACCAAGTCCTCAAGAGAGTTGGGGAATGTTAAAAGTTCATCTTTACTGATGCAGACGTTACTGCCACCTGACAACTTTTCAAACAAGCCTGAGAATCTGAGTGATGTTGTTGATTTTAATGTTATAAGGCCAGTCATTATATTAGCTTTAAATATCAACATCGGAATGGTGGAAAGAAGTCCACATAAGACATTTCAAATCAGGGCAAAATCTCTATAAAATCTCTCAACAATTATTAATTGTTTGATCTTGTAGATCCTACCAACAATATATACCATATCTTGTATGCCTCAAACCATTTGAAAATTTCTTATGAAATCCTTCCAAAGGACCTTTTTCAATGTTACGTTCTCCTTTTGGGATTGTCCTTCCTTCAAATAACGCTATAAAGACCTTTGCGATAAAAAAACAGTGCCTATCAGCAATTTTAGATCGCCTCTTCCCAATTGGTTTAGGGTCCTTTTCTCTGGTGGTAAACATGCTCTTGATTGGTGGAACACCACACAAGATACAAGCAATATGAAAGCAAGTCCCATCACCAACTCCAGCCTCTGGAGTTTTGGTGTTTAGTTCATTGACGTGAATATTTATCTCCTTTGCTTGCCTAGAGGCTATAAAAGATGAATTTGCCATTGTTGTAAGACACATTGTGAGTTTCACATTGCCTTGACATTGATCATGAAAACTTATCAATAGCCATTTTTTACTATATAGCAAGCAGTTGCAAGCTAAATATGATATTAACTAATTTGTAGTTGCTGTTTTTATTTCCCTTTTTACAATAGTTGGATGCTAACTTAACACTATCAGGATACATCTATGGGTTGTCCAAGAAACATTAGACAGAATGGAGTTGCATGTTTTCATGTTGATGTTTCTGATGGTTACTCACACAGCGATGTTAAATACAGATACTTTGCCTTGGCCTACTCTGTTTTGTCACTGGGCAATTCAACTTTCAGCGTTGAGGGACATTTCTGGACGTTTTATGTATTGCTTCATCTCCGGTAACAACCTTAATCTCCTTTCCGAGTTTTTGCTTCATTTCTATTTCATCCATGGACCATGATAGAAAATCCTCTTCCATCAATTGTACATTAGCCACTGAGCAGCTACAGAGTCTTATAAATTTGATTCAAAATTATTTCCCGATTGAAATGATTCAGTTATATATATGCTTTCTTGATAATTTAAACTTTATTCCTTTGTGTTAAACTAATGCAAAGTGGTGCCATCGTGACTGTCTTGTTTCTAGTGAACAGACTCTAGAAAATCTTAGATACAAACTTCAATAGCTTTGCTTATGTCTGTCAGAATTCTGGACTAGTCATATCCCTGTATTGATATTATATTCCACTTGGCATTTTTTTTGTCATCCACACATTAAGAAAGCAGAAAACAAATACATGCATGTACATTTACATTTAGAATGCATGCGGAAATTGATTTAGGACTTAGTGTGTGCTCTCTGCTCTATGTTGAAACAATTTCACTTCTCTTTCTTTAGTAGCTAGGATTTTCACTGCAAGAAGAAAGTAAACGATTGTTTATCATCTTAGATTGCATATTTAGGAATTGTATATGTACATCAGGTGATCAACCTTAAAGGCAAACTTCTTAAGAAAGATCAACTGTAAAATACATTTCAATAAACATAAAAACGCTTTGGAACCTAACGCACACCATTTAGAAGTCTAGGCTAGAGACGTGTTCCGGCGTTGTAAAGCTTGGTAACTATCACTTTCATCGTAGGTTGGGTGATTCCTCTTCTTTGAAACGACAAGTGCCAGTACGGACTTGTGCTCCCACGTACCATCGAGTATATATTGGGAGACCACAGTAGGCTATATCCTTTATCCTTAGGAAGCCATGTCTGCCGCCCTATCGATCGCAATGCACTGAACACAGCATTCGGGAAGATTGACTGCCGTACCATAAAAAGTATTCTGCAGTTTTGCGATTGGTTTGGTAATCCCCCTGTCTAGATATCTAGAGTAGTCACTTTCGTTCCTTTTCGGACTCCTTAAAATAAAAGGACCATATGAGCACTTGTCACTTCAGGCTCGTTAAAAATCGAAGGCGACTAGAGTCATCTTTAGCTTTTTCTCGACTCTTAAAAATTGAAAAAGAAAATTGTGTCAAAGCGTCATAAAATTTATTTAAATCGGAATAACCTCACTGTTCCCTCGTTGGTCTTAGGGTGAGAAAATGGAGTCCACCAATCAAGGATTTCCCCTTGGGGGAATCCTACTCCCTTTTCCTCTAGGGGAGATGTTGGTGCACCTCATATGGCTACATTGTCCCTTCCAGGGCTTGCAATTGGCCTGCCAGTATGCCTTTTCTCGACCTCTGTCATTCAAAACACCGTGATTCTTGAACAATCAACTCAGCAACCAGATGATACTAGAGTTACCCAAATCGAAGGCGACTAGAATCATCTTTAGCTTTTTCTCGACTCTTAAAAATTGAAAAAGCAAGTTGTGTCAAAGTGTCATAAAATTTATTCAAATCGGAATAACATCACTGCTCCCTCATTGGTCTCAGTTTGAGAAAATGGAGTCCACCAATCAAGGATTTCCCCTTGGGGGAATCCTACTCCCTTTTCCTCTAGGGGAGATGTTGGTGTACCTCATATGGCTACATTGTCCCTTCCAGGGCTTGTGCTTCGCCTGTCGGTATGGCTTTTCTCGACCTCTGTCATTCAAAACACCATGATTCTTGGGCAATCAAATCAGCAACCAGATGATACTAGAGTTACCCCCAAACCTTCTATTTCGTTTGTTTCTCCCTCTCCTTCTTCCTCTTCGCTTGGTGGAACTATGCTTCAAAAAAAATGATCGTATAAAAGTTGTTGTAATAAATATCTTTCTTCATTATGTTTACAAGCTTAGATGCCCACTCATTTAGAAAAAAACTGAACATGCTTCTTTCCCTTTGCCCTTTAATTCATATTTTTTCAAGTAATGTTGTAGGAATGTAATGAATTTTAAACATCTTACGCGAAGAAAACAACATTTTTGTGTTTTGTTTTGTACCAGAAAATGACAACAAACCTTACTGAAAATGCAATTTCCTCAATGTTATCTGGATCAACTCATATTCAACCATACCTACAAATTGTTGAACTTGAACCAATACAATCAATGCAAAATTCAACTCCACGATATCGTACTGCAATTTCAGACAAAACACATAAGAAACACATCATGCTTCCAAAAGATTTCAATGTTCTTGTAGCAACAGGCTTGCTACAAAAGGGTTCTATTATAAATGTTAAAAGTTGGACTACCTCAGCTATTGGTCCTTCAACGTAAGTTTGTTATAAATTTATTATTTCAAATTTAACATTTTGTATTTATAACACAACCGCTTCTAACAGTTATTCCTTTGACTCTCATTTGTCGTGTAGGTCTATAAAGCTAATAGACTTTGAAATATCTACTTCATTTGCACCCTTAATTGGCAATCCAAAAACTATGAGTATCCCCATCACATCTGATGAAAACACTCCATCCTCATCGGGCCCACATCCTTTATCAAAAAGACACTGCCCTCTTCCAACTACTCCAAATCCGTTCGTTCTACCAGTTCAAATTCCCATCAAATCGTTAAACCCTTACCACTCAAACTGGTGCATAAAAGGATACGTCCAAAGGAAAACAGCTCTTCGACAGTTTCAGAATCAATACAGACCTGGTAAAGTGTTTGGTTTTGACTTGTTTGATACAGAGGGTGGAGAAATACATATTACATGTTTCAAAAATGTCGCAGATTATTTTTTCGACAAAATCCAAAATGAAAATGTCTACATTGTCTCTAAAGGGAATGTAAAAATGGCTAATAAGCAATACAACCACTTGAACAATGACTGGGAAATTTTGTTGAATGCAACATCTACCATAGAACATGTTGCCAACGAAAAAAAACATAATCCAACAGTGCGATTCAATATAAAATCAATTGATGATATCAGAACAACAAACATCAACTCCATTGTTGATATTCTTGGTGTTGTCACAGACATTTCCAGTGTATGCACTATACGTAAAAAATACAACTCTGAAGTCAATAAACAAACAGTATAGCTTCGAGACATGTCAGGGTATAGCATAGATGCAATCTTTTGGGGAGATAATTTTAATGCCGTGTCACAGGAGATCTCCTCCCTATGTGCTATAGGAAATAACCCCATCATTGCAATCAAATCTGCGTGTGTTGGAGAATTTAATGGAAAAAATATTGGCACTACAACGAGATCCATTGTTCTTGTAGATCCTGACATTGAAGAGACCCATGTGCTAAAGTCGTGGTTTAAAAAAGAAGGTTCGACTGCAGCTTCTACATCTTTGACAACAAGATCTCCTTTTGGCCACCAACAAAAAAAAATAACAATTGCTGACATTTACAGTATGGATTCCTTAGAGAAACCAACATTTTTCCAATTAAAGGGCACAATAACAAAAATTGGGATGGATAGTTTTTACTACATTTCTTGCTCGTCGATCGTTGGTGGGAAAAAATGCATGAAAAAACTTATTCCACAAAATACAGGGATGTGGTTCTGTCCAAAATGCAACGCTGAAGTAAGCGACTATGATTACAGATACTTATTGAAAATCGACATACAAGATCACACTAGTGAATTGGCTTCAACTGTTGCTTTCGAAGACGCGGGATCTACAATTCTTGGAAATAATGCCAAAGACTTCTATCTATTATCTTCAGATCCAGAACTGATCAAGGAAATTGTCTCTAGAGCTCTATGGACAGATCATATCTTCACACTATCGGTGAAGACAAAAACTTTTAAAGAAGTCCCACGATTGAAATGCATTATCATAAAAGAAGAAAAACTGCATTTCACGACAGAATGCAACAACATCCTTCGAGAAATTCAGAACATCTCGACATTGTAGATAAATATTGCAAAATGTATTCCTTGCTTTTTGGCAATTCCTATTGTCCAATTTTATAAATACAACTTTACAAGATATATTGTTGCATGCCTTCTTATGAAATTTTCTTATATACCATTGAAATAAGTATTCGTTCTCCATTGTATCTAGCATTATGTGAGTAGACAAATTCACATTTTTTTTCCTTTTATCAGCTTTACACATGAAACTACCTACATTTATACAGAAAAAATACTAATACGTTCTTTCAAAAACATTACTCAAATAAAAAACTTCACATAACATTGTTCAGAACTTAGACTTTTTTTCCCTTATTTCGCTTTCACTTGCATTTTTTACCCTTCTTTCGCTTTCATACAATAACATGGTTGGTGTCTCCAAATAACATTCTTCTTTTCCCCTCTCTTGCTTATAGGTACCATAAATTTTGCGAATGGCTTCTTCTTCTAATAATGAATGTGCTTGAAGATACTATGCAACAAATAAAGAATGAATAAATGCATGGCTCCGTGAGCTTTACCAAGCAAAAAAAAACATCATAGAATGTCAAAAACACAAAAAACAAAAGGGTAACCAACCTTCCTCGTCTGAAATGGCCCACCCTGAAAAGTATCCTCCCTTGCAATTATCAGACTCTTTATCTTCTCAGCAAACCTCTCAAACAAATACATCCATGCCTCATTGCCCTAACCCCTCCTTCGCACATGCTTTCAACAACGTTTATACTAATCAAGCACATCGAGATTTCCGTTCAAAGATTGATAAACTTCCACCTAAATGCCCATGCTCCATTTGTCTTGAATCATATCCTGGAATACATAACCGCAATTCCAACCACATGTATTGCTACTCCAGATGCATCTCTGAAACAAAGGGTCATCGCTTCTCATTATCAAACAACATGGACCTTGGTCCTCAACCAGCTACCCTTACATCTCTTTCACAAATAGAAGAAATTCTCATTGCTAGGGTTAACCCTATACTGCAAGTATCACATGCACGTGGTGGCCAGTATAAATACAGTGGCCACACAATTTGTTTTCCTCAAGACATTACAAAAATCGCAAACATGTTTCCACGACGTGTTGAACACTTGGACATCCTAATTGTCATGCGTCATAGTAATGACCATAAGGCTTATGATTTCATTGTCAGTAGACATCGCGTTCTCGCTGCATTGGAATACAAATTGGCAAATGACCCATACTATAAGAATGTTCGAATTGATACCAACGCATTGGCATCCTTACCAGCAATCCCCACCAATGTCTCCTCCTCCCTTCACCATTCCAATACTACAGAAACCACTGTCCGCCTTCCACTTGAACCACCCCATGAGCTCACCGAATATTTCATAGACCCATCCGCAGACCAAACATCATCGTTCGTACCCATCATACCTAATACAAATACAGAAATCCAAGAAATCCACCATTATTTGCATGCTTACAACCACCAATCTGATACCACAATTGAGTGGCCAACAATTGTTTTATCGCCAGTCAATGAATACAACACAGAATGTCTACTCTCTATGGCTTTCCCCGCCCTTTTCCCGACAGGCGCTGCAATGCCAAATCAACCAAGAATGAAAGTAGTGCAGTTACATGAATATGCACTTCATCTCATACGTTACTATGATAACAGATTTGGAAGCCACCCACGCTTTCGTTATTACATATAATCTCATGATGCGGCATCGCAGTCAAGCAACAACATCGATTTTTGTGAAAAAAAACATCACAGATAACTTTCCAATATCTATTCAAGATCTGAACATCCGATTAGAACAATTTCCAGATGAGAAATTGGCAGAGAAAGTCATGCGATTCGGTAGCTCTTTATGTGGAACAAGGTCATTTTGGCACAAAGCTAAAAATGAACTAACGGACATGATATCTCAACTCGGTTGCCCGACGTTCTTCTTCACATTAAGTGCAGCTGATACAAAATGGCCTGATCTTCATGCAATCATGCTCGGATGTCTTCCTTCTGATATTGCAAAACAACAAAAGTGGAGAAATGATAACATTATCTCTAACCCACATTTAACATCACTATATATGCACCATAGATTCACAGCATTTCGTGAGATTATCTTAGAGAAACACTTGAATACAAAATATTACTAGTACAGGTATGCATTCTACCACATTTTTTTTTCTCCAATAACTCTATACAACATTCCTCACCTATTGCAGAATTATCTTACAAAAACGCATACTTGATAGGTATGAATGGCAACATAGGGGATCTGCGCACATCCATGGTTTCCTTTGGATAGAAAATGCACCTGATATGGAAAATCTCAACTGGGAAGACACAGAAGCAGTCGATATTACAAGGCAGTTCTTCGACAAATATATTTCTGCTTGGAACCCTCGTGCTCCTTCGACTTCAAACCAACCAAATGCTTGGACAAATCCCGAAGACCCTTGTCTATTGTCCACACCGCAAATCTTCAGAACCAATCCTTTCAGTGACTATGAACAGCTCGTCAATTGTGTTGAACGTCACACAAAATGCTCAGAAAGCACGTGCCTAAGAAAAAATGGATCCTCACTCCAATGTCGTTATAAAGCACCGTGGGTATTACATCCAAAATCGACCTTAGTCATTGATTCCAATGGCCAAAAAACATACACCCCTGCTCGCAACGACGATCGACTCAATAGCCATAACCCTACCATCTTATCTATTTGGCGTGCAAATGTTGACTGCCAACCAGTACTCTCCATACACGTTGTACAAAAATATATCGCCAAATATGCATCCAAAGCAAAAAAAAAAATCTGAAAGCTTCCACCACATGCTACGTAGAATTGTCCTGGCTTCACCCATTGCTGACCCAGCAACATCCGCATTTCGAAAATTTCTTGCAGAAACCCTTGTTGATCGTGACATTGGAGCACAAGAAACCTGCCATATGCTGCAAAAATTACCATTAACATTATGTAGTCGGCCATTCATTTCTTTAAATGTAAACCAAAAAATTCTTATGTGCCTTCCACAAACGAACACCACCTCCACTACATCCCCGCACATCATAGATACATATATCCAGCGCCCTTCTACCCTAGAGTCCACATCACTAATAGAATTGGCAAGATCCTGGTCATATGATCCTCGTCGCAAAACAAACAAATGGAAACAAAGGCCTACAAAAGCAATTGTTCGGGTCATACCACGTTACTCCTCCATACCATCCACAACAGAACCTTGCTACGCTGACTTTTGCAGGGTTGAACTTATGCTATACAAACCTTTTCGCCATATCGTACAAGATATAGGATATTCTGCTGCAGAATTCATCGCAAATTGGCAAATATTTTGTCCATTCTACAATCCTTGGCATCAACACCGCACACTATCTGATATTGAATCTGTCACAAATGATACCTCAACTATAAATGAAACCAATCCAACAGACACCATGGAAATAAATGAATGGGAATTACTTTCCCAATTACACCCTACAAATGAGCTTCTCATAAACGACCTTGACATGCTTGGTCTTCGTGGCTTTGATGACACCCATAACTGGAATCATACCACTATCCCATTGGATCTACAAAATAATGCAATACAATTCATTGAGAATAGCCGCTCCATCCACCGCATTCTTCAAACACATCAACATATCCTGCCGACCCTTACTACATTATCTCCACAAAGAATGGTATGGAGATTAGCGGGAGCTGGCTTCCCTTGATCAGGGAAATCAAGATCGCCAACACATCCTAGGTATAGCATTTAGTAGGTAAGATATCCCTTTCCTATTCTAATATTGAAAGTCAGTAACCCTATTTTAATAATAACAATTATAATAATTAACATTAAAATACAATAATATATTAATTTCTATATAGCCATTAATTAATATATTAATTAATTAATTAATTATAATTAATTATAATTGTTAATTATTATAATAATTATTCATTATAATATTAATTATTATAATAATTATTCATTTTTATATTAATAATTATTCATTATTATAATAATTATACACTATTATATTAATTATTATAATAATTAATATATTAATTACCAAGCTTGGACAAATTCTATATAGCAATTAATTAATATATTAATTATTATTAATATTAATTACTGTTAATTAATTATTAGGTGATTATTAATTTAATATCATTTATATTTATTAACATTATTAATTAAGTATTATTAATAGTTTTACACTATTAATTTCTATTAACATTATTAATATTGATTTTCTAACATTATTAACAATTATTTATTTTAATTAGCTTAATTTATTAATTAATTCATATAGCAATTAATTGATATATTAATTGTTATTAGTGTTAATTAATTATTAAATGACCATTAATTAATTAAATATTATTAATATTTATTAATATTATTAATTAAGTATTATTAATATTTGAACCCCATTAATATCTATTAACATTATTAAATATTGATTTATTAACATTTATTAATATGAATTAGTTTAATATATTAATTAATTTATATAGAAATTAATTAATATAAAAAAAAAATTATTATTATTATTTATTTCTAAATAAAATTTAAATAATTTTTAAATATTAATACAATACACTAATTTAATCATTAAGGTTATGAATTAATATATTAACTTTTCAATAAATATTAATATATAAAACTCAAAAGTAAAAATAAAAATAAAAGGAATTTATTAAAATTAAATTAATAAAATTAATAAATAGATATATATTCCAGCCGACATTGTGCTGATCCTTAAAAATTTATCCTCATTATTATTTATTTCTTTCTAAGCAGCTCTTCTTTTATCATCATTCATAAGTCCTGATGATGGATCCCATTTGGGATTTGAAACGTTGGCATAAAAATGTTCATATTGTGGATTCTCCGGTAACTTCAAAAAAAAAAAAAAAAATTATCTCCAATGCAAAGAAAAGCTCTAAATATTATTTTTAATCATTTTTCTAGGAAGGATTATTTACCCGCTCTCAGAATGATAATACAAGGCACTGCTGGTACGGGAAAATCCCTCCTTATTAATTGCATCAAAGATATGCTCATAGGCCTTGCAATGGAACCTTCACCGATCATGCTTCTCGCCCCTACAGGGGTTGTTGCCTTCAACATACAAGCATCGACAATCCATTCTGCTTTGCACCTTCCTATAAAGGATCTTATGCCCTTAGAAGGTAATGCTCTTGCAAAATTCCAAGAAGAACTCAGGCATATAAGATACATACTAATCGATGAAATGAGCTTCATTGGGCCAAAGCTTCTCAGCCATATTGATGAACGTCTTCGCGAGGCATTCCCCACCAAAGAAACACTCCTTTCGGTGGTTGTTCCATAATATTGGTTGGTGATCTATGTCAGCTACCACCCGTCAAAGACATACCTCTATATGCAGGGACGAGCCACGGAAGCACGCTGTGGAACACCTTCAACACAGTCATCACATTAGACACAATATCTCGTCAACAAGGCGACGACATCGCACAGGTTAATTTCAGGAACATTCTCCAGAACATTAGAGATGCAAATCCAACAATCGACGACTACAACGTACTCATGTCGCGCACAGATTCCTTTTTATCAGAAGAAGAAATATGTTCATTCCAAGCATCTATTTCCAACAAATGCTCAAACAATGGTCCATAATAAGAAAATGATGAAATCTCTAAACACTCCTATCACACGATCCATTGTTGAAGATGACAACACATATTCCAATGTTTCCTTTGAAGACGAGCAACTTGAGCGAATTGTATTACTATGCAATGGCAAAAAAGTTATGTTGACTTCCAACCTTTGGGTTTCAGCCGGCCTTGTTAATGGTTCCCTTGGAAAAATTGTAACCATATTTTACAAAGAATCAACTGCACCACAACAAATTCCAACATTTGTTGTCGTAGATTTTCCCAAGTACATTGGGCCTCCTTGGGATGAAAGAAACCCCACTCACTTGCCTATTCCAGCAGTAAAAAGAAATGGTCATGCACAAATTCCACTGAAGATGGCTTGGGCTTTAACCATACATAAATCTCAAGGTATGACACTTCCAAAAGCAACAATTGACATTGGAAAAACAGAACGTCAAGGTCTCACATTCACAGCTATTTCAAGAGTGCCTTCTCTACAAGATCTTTGGATTAACCCCGCTTTCAGTTTCGATCGTTACAGTAAAATGAAGGACAACAAAAACATTGCTAGCAGAAAACACACGGAAGAAATTCTCCATTCAATTCCGCCTCTAGATAATCTGCTCCAACCCATACTTTGACATCAACAAAAGGTTTCCTCCATTTATTTACCTCATTCTATTTCATAACATACTTTTCATATCTTTCAACAACAACCAACTTTAATCAATATTAGTAAATAAGCAAATATTAGAATGTCTTTATATTATATGTACATCTCATTCTAACCTTTTCCTTCTTTTGCAACAGGCCACATGGACTCAGAAATAACATACCTGCACAACTACAAGTAGACTGGCAAGCAAAAAAACTGCATCTCCAGCTACGCATTAACCTCCAATAGTGTTCAATCTGTCTTTATTCACCATGCATCTTCCATTAACAATATATAAATCCCCATAGCAAAGGTAACTTCATTTCCATTCATTCCAGATTCATTTTAACACAACTCACCTGCAAAGTATTACTAATAAATTTCCGCCGCTGATTTACATATTACTAATTCTAACAAAATATACATTTTGCAGGTCCATTACTACTTCTTCAGGTCTTCGCTACCTCCACCATGTTT
Source organism: Pinus tabuliformis (assembly GCA_031772625.1). Taxonomy (NCBI): domain Eukaryota; kingdom Viridiplantae; phylum Streptophyta; class Pinopsida; order Pinales; family Pinaceae; genus Pinus; species Pinus tabuliformis. The sequence goes on from CM062817.1 coordinate 1,354,627,459, forward strand.
TCATACAACTTCAAATATGGAATGACAAGCACAATGTTCTTTAGACTATTATATTCCTTCTCGAACCTCTTTTGTTACAATTCATTGTTTGTATTTTCCATTTCAAACTTGAAAAAGGATGTTTCAAGATCAAATGTCATTTTCATGGTTTGTTTCCTCACAACTATTTGTGTTTTCCGTTTCAAACTTTAAAAAGGATGTTACAACACACTATTTGTATTTTCCATTTCAAACTTTAAAAAGGATGTTACAATACACTATTTGTATTTTCCATTTCACACTTAAAAAAGGATGTTTCAACATCAAATACCATTTTGATAGTTTATGTCCTCACAACTATTTGTGTTTTCCATTTCAAACTTAAAAAGGGATGTTTCAAGATCAATACCATTTTGATAGTTTATGTCCTCACAACCAATTCATTGTCAATGGGTTTTAACATATTTTGTTGACAAAATCAATTGATTTTAATGATTATAATACATGTTTTCAATATATCTTCATATTAATTTAATTTTCCATTTGAATAATGATTTCTTAAATAGCCCTTTCCAAATCAATATGGTTGCACAGTTGTTGTTCACATATTAATTTAATTTCCCATTTGAATAATGATTTCTTAAATAGCCCTTTCCAAATCAATATGGTTGCCCGGTTGTTGTTCGCGTGGATTCATTCATTTATCTTCACCTTTAACTCCACAATTTTTACCAACTACAAACAAAGGTCTCTAAACAGGTTAAATGCATATTTATGGCTACTTGCATTCCATTTCAACGGTTTTTGGCATGGCTTCCTCAAATTAAAACTCGAATTCATCGACCCTTGCTTTCAAAAAAGCCCGCAAAAACCTATTCACATTTCAATATTCTTCCACACACTATGCCTTACGGCGTTTCCTTTGCAACATTAGGTGCAAATGCTAGTATAACATATTCCCCAGGTGGAAAGGGTCTCTTGGCACAAAAATCTAACAACCAAAAATATATTAAGAGGGGCCTAGAATAAAATACCTAGATTATGACATTTCTTTTCAAGACTTCAAGGTCTCTCTCGCTTGTTTTAATTTATGAAATAAAATTGATGAGGAAAAACTAATAAATTAAATAAATATTAAATACATAACCATGGAATCTAACAAAACCATGTACTAGCAAATTAAATGAATATAAAGTACAAAACCATGGAATATAACAAAATTATTGGCCATAACATTTTTTCAAAGGTTATTTTAATATAAACAAATCTAGGGACTAAAAAAGAATGGTTTGGTAAGTTCTAACCATGGGCGATAACATTTTTTTAATTATTTTAACATAATCATATTTAACAACTAAAAATGAATGGTTTGGTATGTTATAACCACAAGTGATATTTATATATAATATTTAACTAAGTGGAAATTAAAAAAAAAATCACAATTTAATAATTTATTTCACTTATTTATATTGATCAACCACACTTGTTAATTGGAAACATTGACTCACATAATAAATTTTAATGGATCCAACAAAATAAAATGAAAATTATGAAAAATAACTAATATCAAGAAAGAATATCTAAATTTAACTATTAAAATTTAACATAAAAATAAATTTACTATACAAAACCATATATATGATGCATTAAAATAATTAATATAAAGCATGACTACATATAATAATCATTTAATCAATGCAAATACAAATATGAGATAGCCATTATACACTTTAACAATAATTATGGTAAATAATATATACTAGCCTAGATCCATCTTAATTTCGGGTATACCAACACCCTAAAGGGATATATAGCAATGTGTAGAGATATTTTATATATATGTGTATAAATTAGTAGTTAAATATTTTAGTTAATTCTTTTTTCTCACAAACTAGCAATTTAATACCTAGTTCAACTATACTTTTAAAATATATTATTTTTATTATTATAAAGATTAGTTTTCTATTATCATGGATTAAAGATAAATTTTTGAAAGTTTTCTCTTCAGAGTTTGTCTTCAAACACATGTTGTAATATTTATGGTTCTACAAGTGGCAATAGTTCGAGACAACCCTCTATTTTTGGCTCTATATCCAATGGAGATCAACTCAATCTCCACCATGTTGTTACCCAACCATGAAAACAATAACCCAATAACTGTGTGGAAAATGATACAATAGATCCCACATTTGAGGTCCACTCATGTCACATCCAAGAATATATACAATGTATGTGGGATCATATACTCATCTGGAAAATGCAAAGGCTAAATCAAACTTGAATTCGGTGCCAAGTGTTTCTTCACTATTGTATTTGCCAGCCTAGAGGATCAAACATGGGTTTTCAAGAATGGATTATGTGAGAAATGGAAGCTTTGTTGATCACTGTAAGTATTAAGGAATTGCCAACGTGAGCAGCTAAAGCCTATGAGAAACTACCTATGAACCATAGTATTCGAGAATGTTAATGATGAATGCTTGGTTATATGTTTCATATTTGTCTTGTTTTTTCTCTCTCCTCGTTTCTTGAATGTGAGATCTCCAAACTCTGTTTCTCATTTCATTTCCCCTTTCTGGTTTCTAGTAACATAGATTTCAAGCCCTTCCTTCTAGCTTTGGTTGAATTTCTGCATTGCTCTCAACTCCAAAAGCAGGTGATAGCAGGAATGGTTAGAAAGCATGGCACCCGAGATAGAGTTAAAGAGGAAGAAACATTGATTCGGACACTGCAAGATTCCTCTCGTGGGGTAAAAGGATCACAACAAGGCCATAGTAAGCCCTCGAGAGAGAACAAAGATGCTACCGCATGCAGTGGTAACAATCAGAGTATGGTGCAGCACCGTATATTAAGGTCCACCAATGACATCATATTAGCAAAAATCTAAGCATGAAAATAGATTGAAACAAAAACAAAAGGGAAACCCTCACTAACTCGTCAGGCCCTTGCTCAATAATCGGGCAACATTTGGGTATGAAAAATCAGGGATCCCTTCTTCAAAGTCCCTATTTTCTTTTATAGATCTCTTCATATTGATGGATGGCTTTGACCCTCCTCGAATGGCCATTGGATGAGTGTTGGGCAGTTGCATTTGTTAAACTTCCTGGCAACTGTTTGAAATTTTTTTAATTTAAAACTTTTATACAGAACTTTGACTTTCGCATTTTGTAATTTGGTGCATATGTTTTCCGCTCATGCCACATTTGTTTAAATAAACTACATATTTATTTTCTTTTGATTACGTTTCTCAACTATGGCTATGGATTTATCCTGGACAAGTAATGAAAATAAGATATGTTCCAGGGAATTGAACATATGTTTTTTCATCACTTGTATCGATATACTTTGACAGCATGGGCATGGAAACCCGAACCCATCGCTTCATCGCACTATCATCGATAGTGACTTTCCTAGCTGTTGAGCACAACACAAAGCCCATATCATTCAAAGGTATATTGGTGTTATTCTTTCACCTTGAGATGGATATATATTTGTTTTATTGCATCAGGGAAACAATTGCTACACTACGATACATCAACTATACTAAAAGGCAAAAACTATTTTTCCTATACAACCATGTTGAGAGTAACAAGTATCTTCCCATGTGTCATCATAGCAACAGATTCCATTTTGCTAATTCATTGTGTTTCTCATTCTAGTGGCAAACATTATTGTGCAAGTTTCTCCTGTGACTTTTTGCCTCCATGAAAGTTGATAAGAAAATGCTAAGAAAATGCTAAATGTCAAATTTTAGCAGACATTATGAAAACCTTTTTTATCCATTTTCTAACATGGTCCACAATCTGCTTTGATAGTACTACGATGTATCTCTTCCAAATCTTGATTTTCTTTCATAGCTGGACAACTAATTTGATAAATGATCTCTTTAAATCTGTCTTGGACTCGAATGTTATTGGATGTTCTTGAAGATGGGCCAAGTGTTCACCCAAAACATCCAAACATATTAATAACAACACATAGTGTAACAGAAATATTCATCCTCATCCAATTATTAAATGCGGAAATATTCCTCTAAAAGCCTCGATTTCCCATACACTGGGGCTATTACTTATATAACCCATGGTTTTAGTTTCTCCTGCATGATTGGTGATTCAGCTAGAATATGTCAAAATATAGAGTTCCTTGATGTCTTCACTCCAACTTCTTGGATGCCATCTCAAAGAAAGGCTCAAAGGATATTCCAAATATTATCTGTAAAGGTGGCCATTTTGACCCGAAAGGCCAAGTATCCATGCCATCAGCCACACTCTTCTATTCATGTGTACATTACCAAGCAATTTATCATCAATAAACATTGTTGCAAGACAATAATTGTTTAAATAAATTTCTGAGACATTCTGGATATCTAAAGAGATTTCCTTATAAAGCTCAAGTTCAACAAACCATCCAACATATGGATCATGAAACAGTGGATCCTCACACTAATATATTCACCATGGGATTGAGACAAAGATATAAAAATTGTAAGCTCCCTCATGTAGATGAGAAAGTAGTGTTGGAAACTCTCCACGTTAGAATTTACATTCTTACCATAATCAAATGGTGTCCTTCCTCAATGTAAACAATTCTTCAATAATATGGCCACTCTCCCACATGTGTCACTTCTCCCAATCCTCACGCTTAATTGGCACACTGCACCTATGCATTTCATTCAACAATGTGTATGTCTTGGGACTTTATATCCATTGTAGTGGGCCTTCATCCCTCTTCTATTATAAAGCAGACTTCTCAGGGTAGGGGAAATCACAACTCCCTGCCCTCCCTCATTTCAATGCAACATGAAAATCTTTTCTTGCTCTCTTTCCATTTCACGGTAGTTCTTCAATCAGAAATCTCAATTTCAAGCCCTTCCTTCCAGCTTTGGTTGAATATTTTCATTTCTATCAACTCCAAAAGCAGGTGATAGAAAGGATGGGTAGAAGGCTTGGTACCCAAGCTAGAGTTAAAGAGGAAGAAACATTGAGTCAGACACTAAAAGGGTCACAACAAGGCCACAGTAAGCGCCCGAGAGAGAAAGAAGATGCTACTGCATGTAGTGGTAACAATCAGAGTATGTTGCAACACTGTATATTAAGGTACCATTATCATCCTCTTAAGACTTCAATTGCTGAGGAGAGAGAAAATATTTTAAAAGTAGAATCTGGCAAATTTGAGGCTATAATTAGCAAAGTGGAAAGCTTGCACAATTTTGTTTAGAGACCTCGTGAGCAAGTTGCAGATGCTGATACACTCTTTGATCTCACATCCACACTCCTTGCTACTATTAACAGATCACAAAACAATGATGGTGATACTCCAGTTGATTTTATTAGTAGTGATATTCTAAGAAACTATAGTGACCAGGCATATGGAAGTAGGTCTTTGGAGGGAAATGACGATCAAACCCAAATATCATGGAGAAATATTGGGCTTTTAGCTGCTTCTGTTTTCCATCATGTGGCAGGAATTTGCACTATGCTTGGACCAATGGATAATGAACCCAAGCAAAGGAAAGCTATAGTACAGAGAAAACAAACTAAGCTGACAGAAAGCACTCAACCTGAAGCAGTGAAAGAGTCCCCAGAAGATGAAAAATCAGAAACAAACAAGAATATGGCAAGCATATTTAACATTTTATGAAAACAGAAGCAAGCCAGATTAGAGAATTTGGTTCTAAATAGAATATCATTTTCCCAGATAGTAGAAAACATCTTTGCGTTATCATTTCTAGTAAAGGATGGTAGAGTTGAAATAAATGTCGATGAAAATGGAAAACATTTTGTTGTCCCCAAAAATGCTCCCAGAGCTATAGAAATGGCATCTGGAGAAGCTTCTTACATCCAATTTTATTATTGGTTTGATTTTAAAGACTGGAAGTTGATGATGGAATCTGTTGAAAGTGGTGAGGAGTTGATGCCTCACAAAACCAATCCACTTATGATTCCTTGTTCTGAGAAGGCTGCAGAGACTCTTATCAGAGAGATTTCAAGAAACAGGGGCAAAGTGGTACCTGCAACTTTTGAGGTGTAGGAGGATGAATGTGGAAGTGATGATGGTGGTGGAGGTCTTCAAAGACCAACACCAAAGAAGCTAAATAAGTGTCTCCTATGACTTTTGCTACTTTTCTGGGTGCTTTTTGTTGGAAATTATCTCTATATCTATCAGTGCACTGTAATTCATACAGGAAGCTAATCTTTAATTTAAGCAATCTGATATATAAATAATGTTATCTAGTTCTCATAATTATCTATAATTAAGTTTACTGGCAGAGCAAACCCCCGGTCATGTAGTACACCCCTTTAGGCATGGTTCCAAGGCCTAGGCAGAAGACTGGCATCATGTAAAGGAAATTGTTAATGTAAGATGTCAAGTTTGATTTTTTAAACCATGATTAGTCTCCTTATGACAGTATGTTGTAATTTTATGTTTGAAAAGTATTTTGAGATACCACACAAGAACAAAGTTTTCAATTGTGAGGTTGGTTTAATTCGAGAATACATAGAGATGAGAGTAGGGTAAGGCTAGGCGAAAATAGATGTAAATACAAAGGTTCAAAAAAATAGCTAGCAACCCTTACCATACCCAAACCCTTTTACTAGCACTACACGGATAGAGAGATCCACCCAAAGGCATGTGGAGAATAAGTAGGGATATGCATGCTCTGTATTGACTAATTGCTTGAGCCTAGCTCAAGCAAGCGCAACTAGTAGATGGCAAGAGATTGGGAATATATATCTATTAAGTATGTGTATATGAAATTCATTATGTCCCCTTTTGATTTTCAAGGTGGGAGGAATGCAATGGAGAAAGGGAGATCGTATTTGTCCTCTATATCCCACCTATCAGGACACTAGGATAAGTCCCAATAATAAGAGTTGGGTTCGCTCATAAGTATATGATTGTAAAAGGCCATCATGAACTTTATTAAGCTAAGTCATCCTTTAGTTGAAGCTTCAAGCAAGATACTCGGCCTCTTTTCAACCCTTCAGTCTTCCTGGAATAGCTACAGAACAACCCTATTTAACCCACGTTGAATGCCTCTTCTTGCTATGATCTTAAACTTCAAACTTCGGCCTTTCTCCCTACAAGAGCACCCAAGAACAACACTCAAAACAACCTCTCTTTCACATGTTGTACCTACAACAAAACATAAGACTTCCACGTTGCTTCTAGGGCTTCTTTCTTGTTGTCTTATGGATCCTTCTTGCAGTGGCTAGGGCCTCCCTTTGACTGCGTCTAGGGCCTCTCTGAGTGTTGCTTTAGACCTTCCTTAACTGCGACTATATGCTTCTTCTTGATGGCTGATAAGGGCCTCTCTCTTGCTACAGATTAAGGCCTCCTTTGTTGTAGATAAGAGCCTTCCTTTTGCTACGTATCTGGCCTCTCTTGACTGCGTCTTTATGCCACTCTTGACTACATATTAGGCCTCTCTCTAGACTGTGTCTTAGGCCTCTCTCTTGTTGTGGCTAAGCCTCCTTTTGACTGCGGTTAGGGTTGCCTTTTACTACAACTAGGGCTTCATTTTCAGCTGTGGCTAGAGCTACTTCAAGACTACGTATAGGTCTCCCTTCATGACTGCAGCTAGGGCTCCTTTGTGACTGCAACTAGGGCTCGCACTATTGCATCCTGCTAGCCTCATGCTGCCCGAGGACTCCTGCACTGTAGCACTCTCTGCTACTTCATTCGCATCTATCTCTACCCACATTCGCCAGTCTTGCTACTCTCTCTTTGGGGCTCCCGTAGCAAGGTATAATCCAAGAGGTTGGGTACCTCAATTATCTGCCCCTCATCGCTTGTAGTCCTCCTGACTACAGCTCGATGTCTCCCCACCTCTTCTCTAGATGTACATGAGCACTCGTTGTAGTCCCTAGCATGCCCTGGGACACTACGACATGAGCACTAGTGCATTAACTATGCTAAAAGGTCACTTTCTTGTTAATTTGACCATGAATATCTCTTTTACAAAGCAATATTTCTTAGATTTGTTTACGTTAGTGGTTTGATAAGAACATTTCTACAATCTCTTCACTAAATTTCTTAAGGTTTTTACATTTATGCTTTTTGACAAAAAAGGGCTAACATTTTACCCTAGCTAAGTAAGGATTCTTTAAATAACCTTCTAGCTTGGTTCCTTTTTGTTCCATATAAGCTTTGAAAAGTGTCATGAATTTACAATGAAAAATGTAAGAATCTAGTCTTCTCCAGAAACAATCAAGGCAACTCTTTCATTTTGCAAATTACCTACCAATTCTGGACATATTCTTTGAAATTTCTATGCTGGAGGTGTTGGATTTAGGTAAGTGATACAGAATGCACACCTACAGTTCTATTGTTCACCTATTAGACCAGTGAACATTATAGGAAAAATTGGAAGGGTTGGACATGAATGTTCCAACCATACTCTTATTGGCCTGCAATTCATATATTCATAACACATACCTACAATACTATTGTTCACCTATTCTGTTAGTGCATATTGTAGCCAAACTTTTAATGTTGGACTTCATTGTCTCAAGTTCACACACTAGTGCTAAAGATGTAACGTATTGTGTGCATCCTTAGATATGTTTGACATTGCAAGCTAACTATTTAAACAAATGCATGTATAAAACTTCTATATTAGCAAAATAACCATCAATATTTTTTTCTAGCATTTTAGGCTGAATTCACAATAGTATGCTAAAAAGTGTCATTTCAATGTCTGGAAATTAGGATATATAAATGTGAGATATATACTCTACATCTTTGGGTTATCTCCTTTTCAAATATGAGTTTTTTTAGGCTACATGTTAATTGTTTAAACTTTGAACTTTGAATAAATTCCTGAATGGACTTTGTAAATACTCGAATGAATGGACTTCATAAGGCAGTGGTGCCATAAATTGTGTTTTTTCAAAGATTTGACTTCCATATTTTCACAAAATAAAATGTCCTCAATAAATACTTATATGTATAGATACTTATGTTTAGGATTATATATGTGTTGGAGCGGTTCCTTTATGTTTTACTATAATCCTGATGCTGACAAGCTTTAGCTGACTTTTTTCATCAATTGTTCATAGAATATGCAAAAGATTTCATTGTCAAAATGTGGCAAAAATTACATTTCTCCTGATTTATTTTTTTATTGTTCATGACAAGATAATCATGTTGCAGGAATGAGGTATCCTACAGTCTATTTCAATTTGTGGATATTTTTTTCGTCCCATTTTTTTACAAGGATGTAGATTTGATTTTCATGTTGATGGTTTTTGTATGTATCTTATCTAGCCCAAAATGTTGGTAATGGAGCAAATCTTGAGAAGTAGTCGTGGAAACAGACTATCAGAGGTTAATGTTACAATACCACTTCCGCCTGGTATCAAAAAAAGGTTAATGGTAAGTGACATAAAGAAGAGTTATTTAACGACAGGGTTGAAAGGGAAACCTCATGTCTTAGTTCTAAGTCATTTATTTGTGTTTCTTAGCTCTAAGTCATTTGTTTTTGAGCTTTACCAGATCAATTATTTCACTAATCCAATATGCATGGATTGTATTTCTCACCCAATGTTAGTTACTTGACATGGTTGATATAACATTCAATTCTAGGCCGCTTTTATTTTAAGTCAGAGATTTTATTGATTAAAAGGATGTTCATATTCTGATTGGTTTACTTGGAGCTTGATTTAAAAAAGAAAATCTAAATTCCATGTGGATGTTATTTTTTTAGGGTGAGCTCTTTGCACCAATAAGGTCAGATGAGTCCTAGAACATAGGTATACAACAAGAACATCTTTGGCCTTTGTTGTGTATCTGTTATTCTTTATATCATTGATGGATGGTTATTGATTATGTAAAACAGAGGATGGGAAGGTCCTGCCAATTCTCTTGACAAAACAAAATAAAATGGAGTGGTAGAATTGTGTTTTAAAGGGTGAGCCAAAAATCAGTACTTGAAAGGTAGAACTTGAGAATGGCAAGCTATCTGATCTGGATCTAGAGACACAACAGACCGTGGAAAAAAAATGATGGTATTGACGAGTCTTCCCAAAAATAAGCTCTAATTGTTAGACCACTACCCAAATTTCAATTATCTGCAATGGAAATAGTGACTCTAGCTTTATTTGTATGAATAATGACTTTGGCCATTGTCCTATTCATTTCTTGTGAATGATTTTGATTTTCAAACTCCAACTCGTTTGTTGTTAAATTAAGTAAAGCTTTGATGACAAACTTATAGTTTTCACATCTCTTTTCTAAATATATTTTCTTGAGCAAATTTGTCTTTTTACTCTAGGTACTGTAGATTGCTACTGTGTGACATATGCTATGATATAATTGCTTGGATAAATACACAGAAGTGTTGTACAACATAGTCTTTTTTAAATCTAAAGAAACAATATTTCCAAATACAAATTTTATTAATTAAGAACATCTTTTAGACTTCTTTGCTAAGTTATGATTATATTTTGGTAGGGGATTTTGTGTACACTGATATTGTGTTGTCTCTTTGGTTTTTGTCATGTAACAATGGTTAATAAAGAATGTGTTCCTGAGCAACAGGCACACATCTTATTCTACTATCAACAGGAAACTTTGTGGTTTTCAGGCATGGCAACAAAAACGTAGATGTTAGTGGGATATCCAAAGTCTGTGTTGGATGAATTTAATACTAGTGATGATTTTGATTCCTTGTCAAATAAAGAATGTCATGAGTCAAATTCAAATAAACAGAAGCAGCTCAAGAATGAAGGTGAAGCTATTGCTTTCTGTCCAAGTCAATTTCTTTTATTTGTTGGTTGTTGTCATGTTTTGAGTGTGGACTTTTGAAATTCCAAATTGCATGTTGGTTTATGTAAAGGGGATATATATATATATATAGTAATATAAAGTATCATATATGTCGTTCATGGTTTCCAGAGATCCGTGTTACATTTGCACAGAAGTTTAGATATCATTCAGATATCTAAACACCAAACAACAACAACATTGAGATTTTTCTTTCACTCAACCTATAACATATTGCATCTATCTTCATCAATGTTCTTCTTCCATATGTTATCAACTTATGACATTTCCTTTGCAATATTTGGTGCATTTTCTAGTTATAGGTCATTTATAGATTATAAATGTCTTCAGACTTTCACTTCTAATTGAGTATTCAACTGAACATATTGATTCTCTTATACATAATTATTTTTCCCTCCACCCACTTTTCATAACTTCCATAACCATTAGGTAGGGACCTGCAGCTTCGATGTTGCTTTGCTTGTTTAGTAAAATATTGTCGAGACTTTAATTTATTGAAAGTTGTAGAATTTACAATTTATGAAGTTTCAAGATCTAATTTTAAAAATCTAATTCTTTAAAGGGTGCTAGCTCAATGCAAGAGCACCTACTTTACAAGCAAGAGGTTGGTGGTTCGATTCCATTGTTCCCTAACATGATCCATATGGAATGAGCTTTTGACCATCACCAATGAGCTTTGGTGACATTTTTCAACTGTCACCAAAATATGAAATGGTGACGGTCAACGAACGCCACCATATATATGCATCAATAGTGACGAACCTCAAAGGTCTGTAACCATAAATCATTGTTGTTGATATGAAATGGTGACGGTCGATGTCCATCATTATAGTCATTATTTGTGACGGACCTTGAATGTCACCACAACACCTATACTTATGGCAATGCGATGTTTGGTGAAGGTCAATGAACATCACCATATATATGCACCAATAGTGATGGCCATGAAATATCCATCACAATAAATCATTATTGTTCATATGAAATGGTGACGGTCACTATCCGTCATTATAATCAATATTCGTGATGGACCTTTAATGTCACCATAACACCTATACTTTTGGTGACGCCACCTTTGGTGATGTTCAGTTTTTTGTGACGGAGGCTATGATCCATCACCATTACTCATATGAAATGGTGACGGTTGCTATATGTCATTATAAATAATTATTGGTGATGGACTTTGAATGTCACTACAACACCTATACTTTTGGCGATGCCACCTTTGGTGACGTTCAGTTTTTGGTGATGGAGACTATGGTCTGTCACCATTGCTCATATGAAATGATGACGGTCACTATGCATCATTATAAATCATTATTGGTGAAAGACTTTGAATGTCACTACAACACCTATACTTTTGGTGACATTCAGTTTTTGGTGACGAAGGCTCTTTTGATCGTCACCAATGAGCTTATGGTGACATTTTTAGCCCCTCACCAATATCTTTTTTTCTTGTAGTGTGGCCTTGAAAAAGTGGCATAGAATTTGGGATCGATGGCACAGAACTAGCTGAGAAATTCCATATTCATTGACTTACCCTTGTTGTGGGAGTGACTGGAGGCTTATAGTCACATGCATGACTTGTCAAGGGAGCGACTAGGGAGTTAGATTAGTGAAAAATTGATTTGTCTCAAGGGTTGGTCACCTGGAGGGGTTGGTTGGCTCTTGGAGGTTTTGTGTCATGTGTGGAAGGTTAGTTTCATTCAGTTTCGAAGGTTCCACTTCCCTAACTGCACATGGGGATTTGAATCACATCGTAGTATCCTCTCGTCACATTTTTACCCCAGTGGACGGGGTAGCTTAGGTAAATGTGGGAAGGGGGTATTATGAGAGCATGGTTCACCCCTTGGACTGGATGGGCGATGTGTGTTTATCATGGATTCATGTCGGTTGCATATGTGTTCTTTATGATGTGTTCTATATGCTTGTTGTGTATGCATGGGGTTGGTCATGGTTGCAATGGTGTCACCATTTGAAAGTGGATGGTATTGTTGTTGGATGTTGTCATCATGAGTGTATGTCGTGATGCATTGTTGATGCACATTAGTGGTTACATGTTGTTAAGCATACATTAATATGGTTGTAGTTGTCATGCATGAGGTCATGCATTGATGACTAGACTATGGTTAGTATTATATCTATATTTTGTTATGTTTATGTTTATACATGTATCGTGCTAATCTAGTTGATCTTGCAGACGATATATCCTCCCAAAAGTATACTAAGGTATTTTGATTATGATTATATTTTGGTTTAGCTGACATGGTATGCTTTGCAGGAAAGAGATCAAATATGACTAGCAAGATGGTAGAATATAGTTCACTAGATTCTCCTTATGGATCATATGAGCAACGTGGTGTTGGGAACTCTTCTTACTTAGCAGATACACTGAGAAGTTTGAAGGTGGAAATAAGAAGTTGCAAGGTAGATAGTGAACGAATCATGGAGGCATATGAGAAACAAGCAGAAGTTAATGCAGTAATCCTTCAAAGTTTGTCAGAATTTCAAAGAAAAGGACCACTTCGGATTAGCCATGGTCAGGAGGATAAGACAAATGGGGCATATGGAAATTGATCTCATGGTGGTCGCAGGTTGAATAGGGATGACACGATTAGATAAGGCAGGATCTTGGATATTCCGAATAGGAGAGGTGATGGAAACAGGTACTATTCTAGTTTTGGCTCTAACAGATACTATGATCCTCATCGTTATCACCCTTATAGGAGGAGTGGTAGGGGATACTTTCCAGATGAGTTTAATAAAACTAAGCCACCTACCTTTGATGGATATTTGAAGAAACTGGAGGATGCAGAAGCATGGTTACTTGGGATGAAGAAGTTCTTTGAACTGCATGACTACACAGAGAATATGAAGCCCAAAATAGCTATCTTCAGCCTCAAAAGGAAAGTAGACATCTGGTGGGAAGATGTAAAACGGGTCAAAGACATTAGGACTAAAGACTTGAGTTTGCACAAATTCAAGAAACTCTTCAGGAAGAAATACTTCTCAGAAAGGTCCTATGATAGTTTGGCCAAGGAATTTTATGAACTAAAGATGGGATCGATGACAAATGAGGAGTATATGACCAAGTTCCTAGAGCTGTTGAGGTATGCACCATATCTTAAAGATGAGAAGGCTAAAGTTCAAATATTTAACAGTGGATTTCCATTATCATTTAGAGATCGGATTGAGTATGATGAGCCTCGGTCACTTAAGGAAGTTATTGGGAAATTGAAAGACAATTATGAGCAATCAAAGTGTAAGAAAATGCAGAAGAGAAAGAAAATGTTGCACCATACAAGAAGTTCAACGCAACTAGACATTGACATGGGTTACACTAGTAGAATAGAGGTGATGGTATAGGACAGTTGGAGTGTTGGACATGTGGTAAGGAACATATTAAGAAGGATTTTCCATGAAATCAGGGTGGTAGGCCTAAGATATATAGTGCACACGAGGCACAGACTGTTGGGGATGTTGGGCAGAGCATTCCTCGTATATATGCAGTGCTAGATAACAGTCAAGCAGATCACCAGGCATCTATCATTGAGATGGACAGTAAGTTTTATGATCAAGTTGTTTCTATTTTGATTGACCCTGGATCTAATTATATTTATATTAGTCATGACCTGGTGGATAAGTGTGGTTTGAATAAAGAAGTGCATGCATAATCTTAGTTAGTGTAGTTGGCTATAGGTATGAAGAAAAGAGTGCATCATTGGGTAAGATCTTGTGCATTTGAGTTGAATGGCATGCCTACATTAGCACATTTGAATTTATTATCGTTAGGATCATATAGTATGCTCTTAGGTATGGATTAGTTGTATCTTCACAGGACTATGGTGGATTTTTATGACAAATCCATTGAGTGCTTAGATGAAAATGGAGAACAGAGAATCAACAGAGAAGAAGAAGGCAACATTAGTTAGGATGGTGACAGCTATGCAAGCAAAGCACAGTCAAAGAAAAGGGTGTGTTTTATTTGCAGTGCATATTTCTAGCGATAAAGATAAGGAGGATGAGGATTCAGAGGTATTGAGAAGGTACCTGATCTTGTAGTAGTTTCAAGATGTGTTTCTAGCAAATATTTCAGAAGTGGAATTTTCCATTGAGTTTGTACCAGGGGCAGCACCAACATCAAAGGCATCGTAAAAGATGAGCACTCCATATTTAGTAGAGTTAAAGTTACAGTTGAAGGAAATGCTTGACAGGAGATATATTAGGCCAAGTGTATCACCTTGGGGTGCACCAATGTTGTTTATGAAGAAGAAGGATGGTACTCTCAGGTTATGCATTGATTACAAGCAGTTGAACAAGGTGACCATCAAGAACATGTATTTGTTTCCAAGGATTGATGACTTGTTCGATCAGTTGAAGGGATCAATAGTGTTCTCGAAGATTGATCTGAGATTAGGATACCATCAGGTATGCATTAAAGAAGAGAAAATTTACAAGACAACTTTCAGGACTAGGTATGGGCATTACGAGTTTGTTGTAGTTCCACTTAGTTTGACTAATTGATCCAAGTGGATATTGTTGTACACCTGCCTATTCCACCTAGACCTCTAGCAGGTTTCATTTGTTTCCTTGTTTATTGCAGTATTTACTATTTTTAGCAGTTTTTCGGGTCCTGAACTTCCGGAGCAGTTTTGACCCCATAAACAAATTTTTTTTTAGGTCCGCAGCAAGCTCGTGGAAATAAGAAGGGGCCTTCCACAAATCTTGTAGTACTTGGAGAGATATTTCCAACAAGGTATCATACACTCCAAATGGAGATAACATGACCAAGTTACGACCCCAGGAAGTTGGTTGCCCAATTAACCCCAATGGGGCCCATAAACTCTTGTCGTTCCATCTCCTCGGGTTAGGGTTTTGGTTGTTTAGGGTTTTTTCTCATTATTCAATAATAAATAGGTCCTTGTGCCTCATTGTAACACAGTTGAGAGGCATGTGTCCTCCACATCTCTTCTCAGATATAAGCTACCACCACCCGAGCTAGTTTATTGCCAATTTGTTTGTAAGCATATTTCAGTACTTGATATTAATGAAAAGAAGTGTTATCTCTATTGCATCTTTGTATTCATGGTTATATATGTAATTTGTTGCATTCTTGTTTAAGTTTGGATCAGTGGTATTAGAGGAGTATGCTCTTTCTCTATTTTTCTTTGCATGTCCCCAATGCGTCAGGATATAAGGAGTTAGGTCTCGAACTAGTCGAACCTTTAGAAGACCAGCTTCACAAATCCCAACAACCTCCCATGGTGGAAGAGAATAAAGATGAGGGGGCAGGAGATCCTTTCAAAATATTGCTCAAAGAAGCCCTCAAGTGACAAAGGAATGTGATGATGGACAACTTTGCCCAAATCCTTCAGCAGTTAACCAAAGGCAACGCATCTTCTTCCAGCATCCACTCTGGAAGCGCCACACCTTTTAAGGTACAAGTTAACTTCGACATCCCCATATTTGAAGGTCAGATAGATGTGGACGTCGTAGATAAATGTTTAAACATGCTAGAAAGATATTTTTTTGTTCATGAGTTTTCCAACCGGGAAAAGATTACTTTTTCACTTCTCAAAGCTGCCCCCATGTCAAGGACTAGTGGGAAATCTACTGTGAGAAGAAGGATGAAAGTACACCCTCACTATTTTCAGCCGCACCCACTTGGAATTCATTTCAGGACTCCATCAAGGAGAAGTACTACCCTATTGGTAGCTATGAGGGTAAATAAATAAAGTGGACCACGCTGTGGCAGGGAAGGGACCAAGATGTACCAGAGTTTACTAATGTTTTTCATACCCTCTACACGAAGTTGGGTATCAAGGATTCGGAGAGACATTTGGCACTCAAGTACCGCGATGTTCTACATAGGTACATCCAAGATGAGATGGGGTACTTAGAAATCTCCTCGCTCAGCACGACGTACTGATAAGTTGTCAAGATTGAGCATAAGTTTAAATAGAAGAAGTGAGACTTTGGATCTGCGAATCTGAAGCAAGGGAAAGGCACCCCCAAACCGTAGAGCAAAGGACAAAGCCAAGGTGGGTCGACCCAGGACAGCCTGTTGAAGCCGTAAGAAAATAAAAACACCATGAAAACAAAGAAGGACATGGGAAAATGGCATGAGTTCCATAAGATCTCCACTCACAATACAAGTGAGTGTCAAGCCAAGCAGTCACTTGTGTTTGAGTTGAAGACTTCTGAATCAGACGCATGTTCCAACTTTAATTTAGAACCCGATAAGGGGAATGATAAAGGGAAGTAGATCATTGACGTAGAGCCCAGTGTCACCATGGCCACCATCAAGATCCAAAAGAATGAGCATGAAGATCCAGAGGAGGGGGAACGCCTCTTCCACTCACAGATGTGGGTGAAGAGTTATTCGCTACAGTTCATTGTCGATAGTGGTGTTGGGTGTGGAGCCTGATTATCTTCTGTATTCAAAGGTATCACCACATTGGACCCTAGTTCATAATGGGGTGGCAATGCCGCCTGTAAAATATTTGTTGCAGGGGGGTGGCTGCAACCTTTGGGAGCCCCCCTTGACGAGGGGATCGGGGGCAGCACCCCCGAAGCTAAGAATAGATGTAAAATTTCCTTGTAAAATGTTGTAATTTTGTAGTCAATCTAGGCTGTTCATTAGGTGGAGATCTGACGGTAGAAGTTATGTTTAATTTAGGGTTTTTTACCTAGAAGGCAACCCCTCACTATATATGAGGGAATTGTATTGCGTCTGTGTAGATCTGTATTCTGAGTGAGGAAGAGAGAGGAGATTGAGAGCAAAGAGGGAATTACAGCGGATCTATTGTAGGTTGTATCTCTTTGGTTTGCTAGATAATATAAAAATAAGGATAGGTTGTTTCTCCATGGACATAGCCCAAACATGGTGAACCACATATATCTGTGTCTCTATTATTTTATTCGTTTTCTGTGTTTATATTTCTGCAACATTTTATGTGTTCCATTGCTCTATAATATATAATTTTCTAACAAGTGGGAGACAAGATAACCTCATTTCAACATAGTTTTTGAAGTGGTTGGACCTACTGATTACAGCACATCCGCATTCATACACCATTAGGTGGCTTCACCAAGGACAAGATCTCCACGCTAGCCAGTCATGTTGTCTTCCCTACAACATCAAGCCCTTCATGGATGAAGTAGTATGTGATGTTGCTCCTCTTGAAGTTTGTGATGTATTATTAGGAAAACCATACTTGTGGAAGTGGCATGTTGTATATGATTCTAGACCTCGCCCTGTGATTATTAATTTGGGCAATAAGTTGTACAAGATACCGGAGGTAGCCCCACCTACCGTTATCTCCTTGATCACTGCAAAGAAATATAGTAAGATCATTTCATAGACCAGGAAATTTGTTTTCCTTATGATTCACCCTCAAGGAAAGAAGAAGATTGTGGCCACAGATTCCAAGCAAGACTCCTTCGCACAGCAACAACAGATGGACAAGGTCATGGAGGAATACAGGGAAATTTTTTCCTCACCTATGGGGGTACCTCTGCACTGTCAAGTCAAGCACTCCATTGATATGACCCCAGGCGTGCCGCTACCCAACAGACTAATTTATCATTTATCATCACCCTATGGGAGCCCGATTGTATTGGTACAAAAGAAGGATATGACCTGGAGACTCTGTATTGACTATCGAGAATTGGACAAGATCATTGTCCGAAATAGGTACCCAATCCCATGGATTTATGACCTTCTGGACCAGCTCAAGGGGGCCAAATGTTTTAGCAATATTGACTTGAAGTTTGATTATCACAAGGTACATATCGAACCCTCTTATGTGTGGAAGACTGCCTTCAAATCCAAGGAGGGCCTTTTCGAATGGTTAGTCATGCCTTTCGAGTTGACGAATGCCCCTCCAACCATCATGAGATTGATGGACAACATATTGCGACCCTTCACCAATGCATTCGTTGTGGTGTAATTAGATGACATCTTGATCTTCATCTAGAGTTGGGAAGAGAACCTCCACCATATTCGACAAGTCCTCCAAACCCTACGATAATACAAGTTGTGTGCCAATTTGGAGAAATTCACTTTTAGCATGACCCAGGTTCAATATCTGGGGTACATCATTGATAAGAAGGGTGTGCATGTGGACCCAGCCATGATACAAGTCATTCAGGATTGGCCAGACCCAACCGCTCTAACAAAGCTCCACAACTTTCTGATTCTTGCCAATTATCGCAGGTTTGTGTTGGGGTTCTCTCATATCACTTGGCCTTTAAGTCAAGTCACCAAGGGCAGAGAAAAAGCAAAGTTATTTTGGTCTGAAACCCAATAGAAGGCATTTTCTGAGTTGAAGCATCGACTCTACTCTGCACTAGTGCTCATATTACCAAACCTACAGCAACCATTTGATATTGAGACAGATGCCTCTAACTATGTTATTGGTGCAGTTCTTACTCAGCAAGGGAATCCAGTGGCTTACCACAGTGATATACTTTCAGACACAGTCTGAAAGTATCCCACCTATGACAAAGAAATGTATTCCATTATGTAGGCCTACTCGGAATGGAAGCATTACACTCTGGGAAGGAAACAGTCATCCACATAGACCACCAACCCCCACGGTTGATACAGACACAAGGGAAGCTACATAACGATCGCCATCAGAATTGGTCCACATACCTGCAACAATTCCACTTGAACATTAAGTACAAGAATGGAAGCACCAATAATGTTGCAGACTTCCTCAGCAAACCGCCAATCATGGCACTGATCATTTTTCTCAACTCTTGTGGGCACAAGACTTCGTGGTGGCCGCACCTTTACAAGAGCGATCTAGAATTCAATAGCACATACTAGACACTCCTGGAAGGTAATAAAGTTCCAAATTTTTACCTCCAAGATGAATTGGGGAAGCACACTACAGTCGGGTCACTAGACATTTTGGAGTAGAGAAAATAGTGGCAGTGTTGCAAAAGTATTTTTAATGGATGAACCTCATCGGGATGTTGGGAATTACATTAGATATTGCACGCATCCTACACCATTTCCAAACCAACCATCAAGAAGAAATTCCTATATACTCCTCTAGATACTCCTAGTCGACCTTGGGAATCTATGTCCATGGATTACATGTTAGTCCTTCCTTCTATAAGCATGGAAACGACTACGTTTTCATGGTCATCGACCAATTCTCTAAGATGGCCATTTTGGTGGCCTGCAAGGAGAGTCTCACAAAATAGGTGTTATGAAACCAGCTCAAGAAAAGATAGAAAAGATAAATCAACGCCTTAGAATTCAGCCTCTTCGAGGGGGCAACCTCCTTTACATTACATAAATGAACAATTCTTGGATGATTCAAATGACAAAACCTCCTTTCTATATATAGGAGTCTAAGGAGTCACAATATAATCCAGCCGACCTAACAATAATAATATAAAGCCACAAAAATAACAATAGAGGGATTCTATGGGGCACATAATAACAATATGGGGGCAATAGGGGCACAACAATATTAATAAGGGGTATAACTACAATAGTAATGGGTTAATCACTAGTATTATAGGGACCCAACATGCCCCTCTCCTTCAAAAAAGTGTTGTCCTCAACGCTTGAGTAGTTCTGGATACTTCTGCATAAAATTCTCATCCTCCCATGTGGAATCTTCAGCGGATAAGTTCTTCCACTTGATAAGATACTCTGAAATTGATCGATTTCGTAGCTGTCGAGTTCTTGTTTCTGTGACTGCTTCCGGTTCCAATATAATTTTTCCTTCCTCGTCAAGTTCTGGCAATATTGTTTGAACTGGGAGCTTGTCTCCTATAACCTTCTTTAAACATGAAACATGGAAAACTGGGTGCAATCGAGAAGCTGCAGGAAGCTCCAATTTGTATGCCATAGTACCAATCTTTTGCAACACCTTGTATGGACCATAATACTTTGGTGATAATTTATTATCCTTCTTAGCTTGCTTGAGGGACATTTGCTTATATGGTTGTAGCCGTAGGAATACCCAATCACCTACATCAAAACTTCTTTCACTGCGATGTTGATCTGCCTGTTGTTTCATTCTATTTTGTGCCAACACGAGGTTATCCTTTAAGAGTTGGAGGACTTGTTGTTGATGTTCGATGTGATGTTCCACTGCCTGAACCTTAGAATTTTCTCTTAAATATGATGTGATGGATGGTGGTTGATACCCATAAAGTGCCATAAATGGGGTCATTTTTGTTGCTGTATGGAAGGAAGTGTTATACCACCATTCAGCCAGAGGCAACCATTTGACCCATTGTGTCTGTTTATCAGATACAAAGCAACGAAGATATCCTTCCAAACATTTGTTTACTATCTCAGTTTTCCCATCAGATTGAGGATGATAAGATGAGCTATGAGCTAACTGAGTACCAAGACAAGAAAATAATTCTGTCCAAAAATTTCCAGTGAAAATGGGATCTCTGTCACTTACAATAATCTTTGGGTTTCCATGTAGCTTTTGAATTGTTTCCATAAATGCAGTAGAAACTGTACTGGCTTTAAATGGATGTGATAATGCACAAAAGTGTGCATACTTGGTAAGTCTGTCAACTACCACCATGATGACACTCTTTCCCTCAGACTTGGGTAAACCTGTGATAAAATCCATTGAAACCTCCTCCCAACGTTGGCTTGGAATGGATAAAGGTTGTAATAGACCCGGTGTCTTAATTGTTTCAACTTTATTTTGTTGGCAAACCAAACATTCCGCCACAAACTTTTGAATATCTGATTTAAGGCCATCCCAAAAAAATTCCTTCTTAACCCTGTGGTAAGTTTTTAAAAATCCTGAGTGCCCTCCTAAGGGAGAAGTGTGCAATTCCATAAGAATCTTTTGTTTTAGCTGGGAATTCTTACAGAGGTATAAGCGATCTTTGTACCATAACGAATCATTTTTCCAGCTAAATGTATCAGAAGTACTGGAATCTTGTTGTAACTTTCGAATAAGTGCCCACACTTCTTCGTCATTCTTCCATTCCTCCCTTGCTTCATTTATCCAATCTGGTTGGATAATAGAAATGGCACACAACAATGCTTCCACATCCTCATCCTTTCTTGAGAGTGCATCTGCCACCACATTTTGCTTCCCTTTTTTGTAGATGATTTCAAAGTCATAACCCAACATCTTTGTGACCCACTTTTGTTGCTCTTCAGAGGATAATCTTTGTTCTAAAAAGTATTTAAGGCTATCATGATCCGTTTTTACCTTGAAGTGTCTTCCCATTAGGTAGGGTCGCCATTTCTTAAGTGCATGGAGTATTGCCAACATTTCCTTCTCATAAATAGCTTTGCTTAAAAACTTTCCCTTGATTGGACGACTTTCAAAAGCAATGGGTCTTTCATCTTGCATTAGAACAGCACCAATTCCATTTCCTGAAGCATCACATTCCACAATAAAGGTTTTTGTGAAGTCCGGTGTAGCTAAGACCGGTGCTTGGCACATTGCCTCTTTAAGATGTTCAAAGGCCTTTGTTGCTTCCGGAGTCCATGAAAATGCATCTTTCTTCAATAATGTTGTTAGAGGTGCTGCTATTCTCCCATAATTCTTAACAAACTTGCGATAATACCCTGTCAACCCAGAAATCCTCGCAGATGCTTTATGGATGTGGGGATTTTCCATTCCTTAATGGCTTTAATTTTGCTAGGGTCTACCTTAACTCCTTCATGAGATACAATATGACCCAAATATTCCACCTCCTGGACTCCAAAGAAACATTTGGATCTTTTTGCATATAATTGTTTCTCCTCCAATAGTTGTAGCACCCTGTCAACATGTTCAACATGATCCTTCCAAGACTTGCTGTAGATTAGTATATCATCAAAAAATACTAACACAAATTTTCTAAGGAATGGTTTGAAAATTGAATTCATCAAACCTTGAAATGTTGAAGGTGCATTGGTAAGGCCAAAAGGCATGACCAAAAATTCATAATGACCCTCATGAGTTCTAAATGTTGTTTTTGGAATGTCTTCAATCTTCATTCTGATTTGATGATATCCTGAACGAAGATCCAACTTGGTGAAGTAAATTGATCCATGCAATTCATCCAGTAATTCATCAATGACAGGAATGGGGAACTTATCTTTAATAGTGAGCTTGTTGAGCTCCCTATAATCCGGACACATGCGCCATGATCCATCCTTCTTGTGCACCAATACTACTGGAGCAGAGAAAGAACTTTGACTCGGTTGAATTATACCAGCCTCTAGCATTTCTGCAACCATACGTTCAATTTCACTCTTTTGGACATAGGGATATCTGTACGGCCTGATGTTTGGAGGAACACTTCCTGGAATCAGATGAATAGCATGATCATGATCACGCATAGGTGGGAGACCTTTGGGAGTCTCAAATACCTTGGAATGATTGTCCAGGACTTTTTGGAGATCTGGAGAAATAGATGATTCCGATGTGGAAACATCTAGCGAACATAATTGTGCAATTACACCTCTTTGCTCCTTTTTTAGAAGCTTTGTCATACCATTAGAGCTGATTATCTTTCCTGGTTTCCCTGCAATACCCCTTAATTCAACTTCCTTTCCTTCCGTAGAAAATTTGATGAAAAGTTCTTGAAAATTAAAAGCTATTGTACCCAAGGATTGTAGCCATTGGACTCCTAGTACAACATCAGCACCTCCCATTGGAATGGAAAGCATTGGGCTAGTCAATACATATTCTCCCATGGATAGCTTGATATTATGGCACTTTCCAGAGCAATTTATTGTTCCTCCATTTGCAATCATCACTTGACACTCTGGTGCTGGATATAGGAAGCAATTCAATTCTTTTGCTACCTTACAATGAATAAAATTGTGGGTGCTTCCTGAATCAATCAACACTATTACCTTTTTCTTCTTGATTTGTCCTTCTATCTTGATGGTTTGAGGAGTGGTAATTCCCGCCAATGCATTACAAGATATGGTCGGATTTATTTGTTCTTCATCTAGGCTTTGTTCCTGGAGTATATCCTCTTCTTTTGACCTTTCTTGCTCCTTTTCTTCTTCCTCTTCACAATCTATGTAGAATAATTTCTTCTCAGCACACTTATGACCTTTAGTGTATTTGCTATCACAACTGTAACAAAGCCCTTTTGCTCTTTTTTCTTCCAATTGTTGTGGTGTCAACCTTATAGGTTGTGGAAGACTAGGGGCAACAACACTTCCGTCTTTATAGTTGTGAGTGGTATGCTTCCTGGTTGCCATAATTTTGCTTTCCATTTTTCTTGCTAACCTGAATGCCTTCTCTAATGAATCAGGTTCCCAAAGGCGAACATCATGTTGGATATTATCCTTTAAAGACCCTATGAACACATCAATCCTATGCTCCTCTGGAATATCTTTTACCCTTATGTTCAATTTTTGGAACTCCTCAATGTGCTCCATTATTGAACCCTTTTGTTTGAGACTTATCAATTGGCTAAAAAAAGTGTTGCTTTTTGTATCCTCATAATGTGCTATCAATTCTTCCGTAAAAATTGCCCAAGTGATAAATTGTTTACGAGAGCAAAGCCATTGATACCATACAAACTGATTTGGTTCCAAATATAAAGTTGCCATACGTACCTTTTGTGTGTTTTGCACATTATTGAGATCGAAGAATTGCTCCATCTGTAATATCCATGTGGCGGGATCCTTGCCATCAAACTTCCTCATATCGATTTTTGGAATATGGTGGGTCTTCGATCCAACATTAGAGTCTATGGAATCATGATTAACATTTCTTTTGTTCACATCATGAGTTTCCTTTACAACCTTTTCACCATTAGTAAGTATTTCTTGTAGAAAATTTGTCAAATCTGTCTTCAAATCTGCCATGTCTCTCTTCAAAGTTGTCTTCAAATCATCCATCTTAGCTTCCATGCCATTTATCTTAGATTCCACTCCATTTATCTTAGATTCCACGCCATTTATCTTAGCTTCTGTTAGCTTTTGTGAGCGTGACATTTGTTGCACTTGTTCTTGTAATTTTGATATATCATGTAGCATTTCTTCCTCTTCTTCATGAGTCATGCTAGAGATTTCAGGTTCCTTACTAGGTGTTTGCATTTTCTTTCCTCGGGGCATCAGTTACCGATAATAATGCTTTACTATGCCCTTTGAATTCCTTCAAACCAAGCTTACGCAAAAATTAAAAAAAAAAAACTACACACCTTTTTTCACTTTGTAGAAGCCTGATATTGAATCTGATGTATCTCTGTAAATTCAGATCCTCCAGTTCTGAAATTGCGATCTGTAGTAGCCTTCTGTGTCCTCTTTCCAATGCCACAAGTCTGACCCAAATTGGATTCTCCAAGGAAGAGTTATGCGAAATCTCCCACAGTGACTTGATTATAGACTAGTTCAGTAGAGCGAACTTGTACGACGTGCCACGAGTCACTGTTTCAACCTTTGGATCTGAAAAATGCATACAAGAAACTACAGTCCGTCCTCTTTCTGTACCTTCTTACGAAATTTCAATCCAATCCCCAGAGAGAAAGTTATGACGATTTTCCCCAGGTCACCTGTTTGGAATGTAATTCAGGAGTCTGCAAAAAGACCAACTTCCTCAGATCATATCTCCGCAAATATAGCGCGAAAAGCTCTGAAATTTGGACCCAAGGTTCAACGTGATTTCTTCTCAAATGGGTTTTTTTTGCAACTTCTGAAACATCGCAGAAAAAAAGTTATAGCGAAAATGCCACGATGACCTGTTTGGAGCAGCGAAACCCTAGAATCCAAAGCTTTGATACCAAATGTTATGAAACCAGCTCAAGAAAAGATAGAAAAGATAGATCAACGCCTTAGAATTCAGCCTCTTCGAGGGGGAAACCTCCTTTACATTACATAAATGAACAATTCTTGGATGATTCAAATGACAAAACCTCCTTTCTATATATAGGAGTCTAAGGAGTCACAATATAATCCAGCCGACCTAACAATAATAATATAAAGCCACAAAAATAACAATAGAGGGATTCTATGGGGCACAGTAATAACAATATGGGGGAAATAGGGGCACAACAATATTAATAAGGGGTATAACTACAATAGTAATGGGGTAATCACTAGTATTATAGGGACCCAACAAGAGGCCACTAAGATGTTATTTGAGCGAGTGTGGATACACTTTGGGATCCCACAATCCATTGTCTCAAATCATGACAGTAAATTCCTAAGTGCATTTTGTTCAAGTCTTTGGTTGATGTTGGATACCAAACTTACTAAGTCCATGGCTTTCCACCCCCAAACTGATGGCCAAGCAGAGGTCATCAATAAGATGATCGTACACATTATGTGCATGTACAACTCATAGCATCCATACACATGGGATGAAAGCATCTCCTATGTCCATCACAGCTACAACATAGCTCTCCATAGCTCAACAAGCCATAACCCCTTTCAGGTAGGGTTGGAATTTCATTCATTATGTCCCATTGATGTGGCCATACATTTGCAGCTACTCAGGGAGATTTGTTGCACGTCCAGTCCGAAGCCAATAGGGATAACAACTTCATTGAGTGCATTCAACATATTTGCCAATAGGTCCATGATATATTGGATAGATTCAATGCTAAGTACAAGTAGCGCCATGATCAACATCATGTGTCACACAAGTTCTAGGTGGGTGACAAATTTTGGCTACATCTACAGAAGGAGCGCCTCACTGAACACCACTGCAAGCTTCACTCACTCCAATATGGGTCATACACCATCACCAAGGTTGTAGGGAACAGTGTCTTCGAGCTTAGCATTCCATTGTTCCTTGGTCTACACCTAGTGTTCAATGTAGACCACCTTCGACCATACTTTCCACCATTTCTAGAGACATCCGACATTGCAGAACAACTCACACCAACAAAGCTAAACCCAAACTACATGGAACAGAGCACAACTGATTAGATCATGGACATGCATATCAAGAATGTTCGCCAACATAAGATCCATCTATATCTATTTGTCAAAGTAGTCCAACTCCTTCACCAAGGCAAAGGGTTCTCCAAGCACTCAGTTCAGCAAAAATTTCCTCACCTCATGGAGGCCCTACACGCAATGGGGACCATTGCTTCTTAAGGAGGGAGGATTGATCTAGGTGGATATTAGTGGCCACCCACCTATTCCACCTAGACCTCCAATTAGTTTCATATGTTTCCTTGTTTATTGCAGCATTTACTATTTTTACCATTTTTTTAGGTAATAAATTTCGGAGCAGTTTTGACCCCCTAAACGACATTTTTTTTAGGTCTATAATAGGCCCATTTTCATAAGCAAGGGATTGCCGTAAATACTGTAGTACTCGGAGAGATATTTCGGATAAGGTATTGTACACACCAAAAGAATATAATATGACCAAGTTATGACCCCGGGAAGTTGGTTGCCAAACTAACCTCAATAGGGCCCATAATCTGTCACGTTCCATCCCTTGGAGTTATGATTTTGGTTTTTTAAGGTTTTTCCTTGTTGTTCAATAATAAATAGCACCTTGAGCCTCATTGTAACATAGTCTAGAGGCATGTATCAGCCACATCTCTTCTCATAGATAAGCTACCATCGCCCGAGCTAGTTTATTTCCATTTTGTTTGTAAGTATGTTTCAGTATTTGATATTAATGAAATTAAGTGTTATTTATGTTGCATCTCTGTATTCATGGTTATATCTGTAATTTTTTGCATTCCTGTTTAATTTTTCATCACTAATGCTCCAACTACCTTTATGTGCCTGATGAATAGTGTGTTGCGTCCTTATCTAGATAAGTTTGTTATTGTATTCATTGATGACATCTTGATATATTATAAAAATGAGGAAGAGCATGTTGAACATTTAGTACCAGTTTTGAGATTGTTGAGAGAGCATCAGTTGTATGCCAATCTCAGTAAATGCAGTTTATTTCAGATAGAGGTACATTACTTGGGACATGTTGTTTCAAAGGAAGGCATAACAATGGATCCAAAGAAGATAAGATATATCATGGAATGGGCAACTCCTAGAAACATGGATGAGGTAAGATCATTTATGGGGATAGCAGGCTATTATAGGAGGTTCATCCAGAACTTCTCTTGGATTTCATATCATATTACGTCACTATAGTGGAACGGCAAGAAAATTGAATGGACAGAGGAATGTGCAAAAAAATTTGAATAGTTGAAGCATATGTTGGCAAACGCTCTGTTAGAGTCGGTATTGTCATCCCTCCATCAGAGATCAAATCCTCTTGTTGCATTTCATGTTAGGTTTCTTGCCCAGTCATTTGCATTACATTAGGTTCATAGATCATCTGACGGTAGTGGCATTCCTCCAGTTTCCCTCATGTTATCTACCTGCTGGCACATATTTTCTCATTAAAAAAAAAACATATACAGTCTCCTTTTTATCGTGAAAATTGCAAAGATTGTCTTTAGGGTTTCATGGTCAGTTAGGTCTAGAGTTTCATTAGGGTTTTGTAAAAAAATGTGTTAAATTATCCAATAATTGCCAGCAGGCCATGAGGAGGGTTCAATATCAATAAATTGCATCATCAAGTGTTCAAAAATGTGTTTTTCCTCAAAACTTTGTTTTGAGGAAAAAACAGAGTTTTTAGCTTTAATTGTTAAAAAATCATGAAAATTTTGTTATCCTCATTGTAAATTCATTCATCTGCATCCTGGTTTCTTTCCTTATCCCAGAAGCTCCAACACCTGCAAAAACAAGCAAGCTCGGGTCATTAAATTCATCCCAAAGTGAAAAAAGCAGTGAAAAAGTCCAAAAACAGAGTTTAAAGATAAAGTCAAATCCAAAATATTATAAAAGTGGGTTTCATGAGCCAAAATTTCAAAAGCTCTTTGTTTACAAGCTATTTCTTTATGTGATAAGCTCATTTGCAAAAGAGAAGCAAGATAGAGCAATTTTGGTGAGCAAGTGAGAAATTGGGTGAAAATCGTTGTAAGATTACCGGCACGGCGCACTGGGCAGGATGTGTGGTGCACTTGGCCTCAGCACTCAGTGCATTTTAATATGGGCGCGGCGCATAGGTGGGGCGTGACAAATATAACCAGGAAGCCCGAAAATTACTAAATTTGCTCCAAAATCACCCAAAATGCATCGATACAAGTAGGTTGAACTTCATTCATGGTTTTTCATCCAAGATTAATGGTTGTTGATGGTGTGTGTTTCATGGTGCTTATGTAAAACAATCAAACCCTACCTTTTGAAATACCTCAAAGAAAAATGTTGCTAGGGTTTCAAACCACTATTTTGTCACCAAGTTCACTCCCTCATCTCATTTCTCCTTTCATTTCATCATTCCCTAAGTTCCCCTACCCCCTTAAGTTCATTAATTCCCTATCCCAAATTCCTTTTCCCAAATTTCCAAATGTAAACCCCAAACCCTAATCCTATACAAAAACTCCCATAATATCCCATATTTCCCTAACTAAGTCTATCCCAACAGTCCCAAATTTCCCACTAGTTTTCCCCTCTCCTAACAGTCCCTTGTTTCACTATTTTCCCTTGGTGGCAGAGGTCAAGCACATCACCAAAAATAGTGCACAACAGTTTGACACATTAGCACCTATTTCTCCAAGCCAATTTGTCTACCAACAGTTATGGCATCTGATCCTTCATATGATTATGAAGAAGAGACCCAAAGTGACTCACCCACGGAGGGACATGCACCCAGGAGGCCTCATAGAGGTGGCAGACATATCAAAGAAGAACCTACCACTCTTGCCGAGTTGCAGGCCTGCCTTCTTGCCATCTTTTGTTTCCAGCATTAGTCATGTTATGAATTTTGTAAGAAGGTTGCTAATATTCAGTTTCATCATGAGTTGGCCCGCTTATTTGTGTTGCATTTGCATGGTGATCAAGCCACTCTTGTTGGTGCTACTTTCACATTAACACCAGAAACCATTTCATTGGAAACCAGCATACCAAACATTGGAGAACCATGGAATAAGAGGCAAAAGATTGACCGGAAACACTATGAACCATACATCAAACCTGGTTTTCTAAGGCAGCTCAAGGGAGTGTTTCCTTTTCGGTTTCTCAAGAATGAGTATGCTCCTTTAATGAAACTCATCATGAAGTATTTCACCTGTGAGGGCCGGTTCTCCCGCTTGTATGCTTATCACATCAGGCTGCTGATGCATTTCACTCGGGTGCGAATGATGAACATTCCTTATTTCATATGCCAAAACATAGAGAAGATGACCACTCTTGTGCAGCACAAGACCCCTCAGCAGCAGTTCAACAGTCTTTATCATTTTTCTCTCATCAAAATTGTGGTCGTTCATTAGCTTGGTTTACAGGGCATCACTTGGGATGACTTCATCTCTCATGAATTTTTCAGAGCTTCACAAGCACCTTCAAAGGTTGGGCATGAGACAGGTGGACCTTCTTATCAGTAGGGCCATGAGACCGCTAGTGTGTCGGTGTTCATCTCTTATCAGAGAGGCACTAGACGGTTGTTTGCAGCAACGAAGCGAGTGTTATCTCCACCCCGGGTAGAAGGGGCCTCACTTCCTCCATCAGCACAGCAGGTTCAGGACCAAGGCAAGAGGCCTCTACAGGAGGAAGGACCATCAGGTGAGCGAGATACTAATTTCATCCTCATTGAGGATGATGATACTGACATGGGCCCACAAAGTGCAAACCTTAGACAGATCATCAAGGAGCAGTAGGCAGACATTGATGCCTTTTCCACCAACTTGGATAGAGCCCAGTGGACTATACAGTATTTGGAGTAGAGGAACAAGCAGCTTGAGGATCAACAGGTGGTGATGGAGTTACAGAACATTGGGCGAAACCGCCAAAGTGCCCAAAGGAGGAGGGTGGAGTTCACTTCCTTGGAGCAAGAGATCAATGCCGATAGGGAGTCATGGCTCGAAAGAGTCAATATCCACTTGGAGAGGAAGCTGGAGAAGGAAATAAATGAGAATAATATGCTTAGAAACTTGTCATATCATTACTTGTCCCGAAACTTGGTGTGCCAAGCAAGAATCAAGAATTTGAAAGCGAAGCTAAAGAGAGCATCAAAGAGGAAAAAAGAGGATGAAGGACTTCAAATCTTGGCTGAGGCTTCCTTAGCCCATCACAACACTTGATAGAGAAGACTTAGCCCAAATTTCAAGAAATTTGGAGCAATTTTTGCATTTTTGTAAATTTTTGGCACAAAAAACAGAGTTTTCCTCCCTATGCGTCGCGCCACGTGGCGCTCGCCTTTTCTAGAGGACTCTAAATCACAAAAAATTTGATTTCTAGATTTTTCATGAAAATTTATGCTTGCCTACCTATGTCCAAGAAATTTGGGCAGGTTTTGAGCCCTCAAAAGATCAAAAAATACTCAAAAATGACCTCGCTGCCCCAATTTTGACACACAGGAAGCAGTGTTCGGAGAATGGACTTTTGGAGGGTCAAATGGAGGTCAAATTGAAAATTTTCACTTGGGTTGGAAAGTAGACTGGCATACCTTTCCAGCATGCACAACTGGAGCTCATTTGGACATCGTTAAGGCCTCCAACATTTCGTCCAAACAGGCGCTATGCATAGAGAATCAGGCGCAGCACATAGAGGAAAAATTGCCAGTTTGACCAAGTTTTACTCTGTTTTTCACCCAGCTTCGCCTAATTTGACTTTTTCACTTTCCTCATCACAAATTTATGATGTAATTTTATTAACATTGATTGATTATGATGTAAATATGTTGGATTTTCACTTGTAGAGGTAGATTCATCAGTTTAGAGGTTGTTGGAAACTGAATGAATCAGTTCCCTTGTTTTTAGAGGCATGCTGTTATCTTGCCTAGTTTCTAGTTCTCAGTTTAGAATCAGTTGGATCAGCTCCTAGACTCATGAGCTCAACCCCTAGAGGCAAGGATGAGCTATGTTTTTTTATATTATGTTGTTTTTCAGTCATTAGCATGGTTGGACTCTTGAGAAAGCCTGGAGCTTCATTGTACATTCATTTTCAGTATTTTGGCTAAGGAATTCAGACCAGGATTTGCAACACTCTTTGGGATTCATGTGGTAATTTTTCTTGGTACAGTGCTTCTCTTTGTGATTGTGAATTTTTTTATGTGATTGCATTTCTATCTTATTTCTTCTGAACTAAACAAACAAGAGTGTAAGTAGAATTCATTGAAAGTGCAATGCTCTACTTGAAGTTTGCTTTAGTTGTTTGATGTTTTCAGCTGTTTGGGGAGGATTCATGATTTCCCTTGCCCTCTTCAACACCTCACCTGTCTTTTCCCTCCATCTCACTAAAATTTAAGTGCCAAAACGATTACCTACCTTGCCCCATCAAGATCTCTGTTCTGAGCCTCAATCCCCACACACCAAAATCTGCCTTTCCCTTGATTCCAACTAAACCCCCAAAAAATCACATCAAATCCTTGTACTTCATACCTAGCCTAAACTCAGTTTTTATTTCAGTCTTCTCAAGCCCCATTGATTATCTTTTGCTGAGATTGACCCGGAGAGAGCCCTCTCCTATCCTCGTAGGGCTAGCTACAAGGCTGAGCGTGGTTTGATGTTGGCCCTGGATCCTACCTTTTCAGCCTGAGGTAATCTAGGCACTAACACACTCCAGTGTTAAATATTGTTGATTCGGACAAAGAGTTTGTGGTATGTGTAGATGCTTGCAAGAGAAGACTTGGTTGAGTCCTTATACAAGAGGGATGGTTAATGTGCCATGAGTCACGGAAACTGAATAAGCACAAGCAAAATTACCTGACACATGATCTTGAGTTGGCAGTTATCATTCATGCATTGAATATGTGGAGGCACTATCTTCTTCACAGGAGGTTTGTATTGATGAGTGATCACAGTGAGTTGAGATACTTGTTTGATCAATCGAATTTGAATGCCAGGAAATCTAGATGGTTGGCCATGATTAGTGATTTTGACTTTGAGATCAGCTACATCAAGGGTGAAGAGAACAGGGTTTCTCATGCTCTTAGTAGGAGATCAAAGTTAGGTAAATCATATAGCAGTTATGAGTTCTTATGGTACATACTTACAAGATCAGATCTTACAGGCAGGTCAACAGGATGATAGGTACATGGAGCTTATGCATAGAATATAGTAGGGTACAGGTGATAAAGATGTGAACTATCATCTCTAGTAGATGACTTGATCATATTTAGGGACAGGATATTTGTGTCAAACAATAGTGATATATGGAAGACTATATTACGATAATTCATGCAAAACTGTATTCTTGTCACCCATGATATCAAAAGACATTGACAATAGTGAAGAAGTTTTATTATTGGTCGAATCTTAAGAAGGACATGGCAGAGTTTACGGTTAGGTGTTTGGACTGTAAGCAGGTAAAGGTAGACCATAAGCATCCAAGTGGATTACTACAACCGATTTTGATTCCATAGTGGAAGTGGGAGGTCATTTCCATGAATTTCATTACAAGTTTGTTGAGGAAATATGGATAGCATTATTCTATTATGGTTGTGGTAGACAGGTTAACAAAGATAGTGCACTTTATTCCAATGAAGTCTACTTACTCAACTAGTGATGTAGTATAAGTATTCATTAGAGATGTAGTGAGGTTGCATGGTGTTCCGAAGAGGATTGTGTCAGACAAGGATGTTAAGTTCACTTCTACATTCTGGAAATAGTTGTTTGTGGGTTTGGGGACAGATTGGCCTTCAAAAAATCTTATCATCTATAGATATATGGACAGACAAAGAGCGTCAATGGGATATTGGAGGACATTTTGAGGATGTATGTGATGCATCAGCAGAGGAAATGAGAGGACTACCTTCCATTAGTTGAGTTTTCTTATAACAATGGGTATAAGGAGTCACTGAGGATGATTTCATTTGAGGCACTATATAGGCATAGTTGTAATACTCCCATTAGTTGGAGTGATCCAATGAACAAGGTGTTGATTGGATTGGATATGTTGGCTGAGATGGAACAGGAAATGTAGGTTATCAAAGAATCTAAAGGCAACAAAGGACAGGCAGAAAAGTTATGCAGATCGGGATAGGTTATTTAAGGAGTTTCAGGTTAGGGAACATGTTTACTTGCACATCAAGTAGAATAAGAGCTCCTTGAGGATTGGATCATGTACCAAGCTGACACGTCGATTTTGTGGACCTTTTGAGATTCTTGAAAGGATTGGATAAGTAGTCTATCGACTTGCACTACCTCCGACAGTGAAATTCTGTGATGTTTTCCATGTGTCATTGCTTAAGAAGTATGTTAAATATGTTGATCATGTGATTAACTGGTCTGTATTGCAGGTGGGTCCAGATGGATAAATTCCAACCGGAACCTCATTATATATTACATAGAAAATGATCATGCTCTGGAACTGAGCAATCGAGCAAGTTAAAGTGCAGTGGAAGCACTTTGGGACTGATGAAGCTACATGGGAGATGGTGGATCATATGTGGGCTATGTATCCTTCTCTATTCACTAGTTGAGCAAATGTCCTTTATATATGTTTTTGGTATATGCTTTGGTGTGATTTTTTGGTATATGTACATATGTATATGGATGTAAATACCACCATGAGTTGTGTTATAAATCTCCAATAAGTTGTATGTGTGTCATGTTGTTATGGTTGTTATGTTGTTATGTTGTCATGTTGGTTTGCTTCTCAGTAGGTTTATCATTGTAAACACTACAATGAGCTAGGTTATAAATCTCCATGGGAAGTATGTTTTTCTTTCAACAATGTTGTTGGTTGTAGGTATCATTGAACACCAAGGACAGTGTTCCCCAGGGGGGGGGGGGGGTTTCTCTAACATCGCTGGTGAAAATTCCATGTAATAAAAGCTAATAACAGAAAAATAATAACCACAGTTATGGGACACTTATTCCAAACTAAATGTTGGGAAAGACATCCTAGTGTGAGTGTTCATTTGGTTTATTATGGCTAAGGAAATTGGCAAAGGCAATGGAAAAGGCTTTGGAAAGGAAAAGTGGCATTAATTGGCAATTTATTTATGAAAATAAAGGAAATTAGGAGAAAAGGAAGGTGAAAGGTCACAGGTTACATGTGAGGAGGAAAATGAAGGAAAATAATGGAAAATAGAGAAAATAGAGACCTCGTTAATAAAAAGGCATATGAGGATCAGTTGGTACCTTTTGTTCAAGCTCTCTCTCTATTATCTCTCTCACGCTCTTGGATACTTAGATTTTTCTTGGAGCACTTCAGCGTTGGATCAAGAAAAGGAAAGAATGCAAGAGGAAGCAAAGATCAAGCAAGGAAGAGTGGGATCAAGCAGCTACAACGGGATTGTTTGCAGGTATTGAGTTGCATATGTTATTTCCTTGCTATTTTTGGCATGCATGGTACATGAATGTATGTATTTGGTTATTTTTTTTTCATTGGCATCGCTTTTTCTAGGCGTGACAGTTTTCTTCAGCCTTGCCTTACCATTTCCTAATAGCCATGGTGTGATGGGGTTCCCATTTTTTGGTTGAGCTGGATTATTAAATGGATTTGAAATTGAGTGAGGTGGTATCTAAAAGAAAGAACACATGGCCTATTAATCCTTGAATCAGACTATGGATTGCAGTAAAGCCTTGACCTAGTAACCCCTAAAGCTTGATTTTGTGTTACCTCGGTGGGCCTAGGAATCCTCAACTGGTGAATGGAAAGATATACGATAAATCCTAGAGGTGGGTGCCCTCGATTAGGCCTATGAATCCTTGGCCGATCAATGGTAGGATATATGGAAAAGCCTGGAGGGTGGAGTATTGATTAGGCCTAGGGATCCTCGACCGTTGTAAGGCGGGATGTATGGTAAAGCCTAAAACTAAGATACAGGAAAAAATTTCACGGTGTAGATGGAGAAATCTAGTGGAATTCATGCTTGTTTATGGCCTAGATATTTGGTGTGGATTATGGTAAATCATGGTTCTAGTTATGAGGGTGAGGTGGTTTAGCCTTAGGAATCCCTGGTTGATTTTGGTTATGAGTCCCACATTCATGCTTAGAATATGGCACGGGGGTGGTTGGCTGAAAGAATTATTTGGTTCAACCAATCTATGGTCGGGTGGTATGTGGAAGTCCCAAACCTGGTTGCCTTTTGCATTCATTAATAAGAGTTTATTTACCTTAGTATTTCATGTGTAAATGTATTGGCTTATATGTGGATTTTATGGTTGTTGTATCCTCGTCATTTGTGTTGTTTATATGTTGGTTATGAGCATGTTCTATGATAGTGATGATGTATGGATATCATCATGTTTTGACCTGTAAATGAATGAAAAATGAATATATGACCTAATAGATGATAGTGAAATTATTTTGATGATACATCAATGGTTCTTTACGAATCTCAGATAAGTATGAGACCCCTATGACCAGATATGTTGTTATGATCTGTAGATTACATAATTGTGACATGTTTGACGAAATGCATGTCATGGCTAGTAGGGGTACAGTTAGGTCATTAATAAATTATTTGAATTAGTACCTTTGTTTCATTGTTATTTGTCATTTATTAAAGTTTCATGAAACGGTTTGGTAGTGGCCTGAGACCTGGCCTTGAAAAAAGTGGCACAAAAGTTGGGATTGTTAGCACAAAACTAGCTAAGAAATTCCATAGTCGTTGTATTTCCCTTGCTATGTGAGTGACTTGAGGCCTACAATCACATGCATGGCTTGTCAAGGGAGCAGCTGGGGAGTTAGATCAGTGAAAAGTTGAGTTTCCTCAAGGGTTGGTCACCTAGAGGTGTTGGTTGGCTCTTGAAGGTTCTGTAGCAAGTGTGGAAGGTTAGTTTGGTCCAGATTCATCAGTTCCACTCCCTAACCACACATGGGGATTTGAATCACATTATTATCTCCAAAAATTGATCATCTAGCCATAATTTACTAGATGGATCGAAGTACACCATGTAGGGCCAATTTTACCATAGTAAAATTGCTTTCACTCTAAGAAATTACTTAATAAACCACATTTTTTAAGTCATTTCTGATTAAACCCATGAAGAATAATTAAATAAATCATTAATTATCTTATTTTTCTTCGGGAATAATTAATTAATCACTAATTAGTTATTATTCCTTGTCAAGTTTGACTAAATCCCCTAGGAATACTTAAATAAATCATTATTTGTTTATTATTCCTTAACCATATCTCTTGAGATGATAAATAAATCATTTATTTATAAATAGAAGTATTTAACCAATTTAAATACTTTTTACCTCCAACCAAATATAATAAAATATTCAAAATGGTCAATTCTAGAATTTGGTTAATAATATTTTATTATTTCCCATTCTTCTAGGATAACCTAATATTTTACTATAATTGGAGGGTTTTAAATTCATTCTTCACTTTCGATTATTTTCATTGTTGCACTCACTGTTGCAGGGCTAATTATTATCATTGTTGCACACCATTTTCTGTTCCACTTGAGTTTTCATTGAGCTCAAACATTTTCTTTGGTGGGTTTTGCACATTATAGAGGAGAAAGACTCTACAAAAGTTGAAGACATTGAGGATAGCCAAGAACCCATCCCATAGATGGGGACTAGTAATATTATTTGTTCCCTTCACAAGTATCATCTAATAAAATATATTCTTTATATATCTAGCTTCCATTGGATTATTGGAATTACTTGCGCTTATTTTCTTATTCCATTTTGTTGTTTAACTATTTTTGTTGCATAGATCAGGGCTTTGGTAGGTTTTGTTTCTATCATTTGTTGCAACTCCACACTGTTTAACAACCATTTTTACTGTTAGGGTTGTTTGGCATCCACAGTCTAAAGTGGTGTATTTTTGTACACCTTCGAGAAGAACACTACATAACAATAGGCGACTCCATTGGGGATTTTCTTATTATCACTAACAAATGGAGACTCCACTGTGTTGTTAATTCTAATTCAGAAACCTGGGTGATCTTCAGTTTTTAGCTTAGGGTTTTTGTTTTTTTCCAATCTCTTAATGATGTTTACTAGCATTCTATCCCTAGATTAGTGAAATTTCTAACTTCTGCAAGTTTTCTGGTTATTTCTGCAGGTCACAAGAACCAGCCACAACAGAGACGAAAAAAAAAAAATCAATACTTACCGCCAAGAAATGAGGAGCAGAAATCACACTTTTTTGCCCCAAACCTGCAACCTAGAGGTCCAGAACGCACTTTTTGGCCCAAAAAGTGTGATATCCCCTGAATCAAGTCAGTACCTACGATTTTAGGGTTTCCAAGAATTTTTCTGATCTTTTTCTGGGTTTTTCCAAGAGCAGTGTGTTGGATTGGTTGACCACTGTCTTAGCCTGCTTAGGCCTTTATCTACTTTGTTTCACTCGTCGAAGTGGAATTTAGCCCCTTAGGGCTTCTAGTATGCTTCCACCTTTATAAGAGGAGTTTAGCCGAGTAAGAAGTCTGAGTTTTTTCAGAGCTTTTAGCCATATTTTCCATATCTGTAGCTTCCTTTTTCAAATCTTCAAATATAGGCTATTTCCATCCAAAGTTCCCTCTTAAATCTTGTTTGGTCATTTTCCTTATGATGCCACTATTTTCCGTAGGTTTCACACTCATCTCCCTATCTTTTGCAGCGATTTTTCTCACTGGTTTTTTGTTGTTGCTGCACCACTTTCCAGTAGCATAGTGTCATTTGATCCTAGTCACATAAACGCTTAGATCTCTTGGCCTTTTTTGTGTATTTTCAATTGATTTCGCCACCAACCAGCACAGTGTTTACAAACCCAGTTTGGGTGGGGTTTTAGATAGTTGATTTGATGTTCATTTTCTGTTTTTAATTTTAATTTATTTCAATAATATTTTTATTTTTTCAAACATGATATAGGCTTAATTAATAAATACACTTGCACACAAAAGCACACCTTAAGCAAAGGGTGCTTGGTTTACACTACCAAGCCAAGACTTAACTTAATTAATTTATCTCCCCAAAAGAGACAGAGACATTTTGTTTATCTCCCTTCACCATTTCCATGTCACTTTTGTCTTGTAACCATTGCACCACCAAGGCGTTTTTCTTGGATAATTTTAGTTCTTCATCCTCAGTTTCCACTTGGACGTATTACTCCTCCCCGCAGGGTTCAAGTTAGTCATCCCCGAGTCCCCATACCGAATCTTCTTCTAGTTCATCTATTTCCCTATCTGATTCTGAGCCTCCTTCATCGCATATTGTCATCATGTTAGGACCCACTGCAGGTGTAGGAAACTAACCTGGTGGTGGCTCTGGTTCTATCCCGGTAGTCACATCTAGAGGAACCATTATAGGAACCATTACAGAAGCCCCTTTACTACCTTTCATGGCTGGGTTAACTATCCAAAATTTTAACCAGTTGATTAATGACCCTATACACCACGATGCTAGTTGGTCATCTATGCTGACTAAGCTTCCCTCAAATATTCCCAAGTTTGAGGGTAATTCTAGAGTGGACCCCACCAATCATGTCCACTCCTTCCATATGTGGTGTTCATCTAATTCCATCACCAATGACTACATTCATTTTCGGTTCTTCAAATGCACGCTCACTGGAGATGTTGCGAAGTAGTGCATTGACCAGCCCTCCGCTTCTCATTCCACTTTTGTGACACTTTCTAAAGCATTCCTTTTATATTTTCAGTTACCTCTTTGATACGACACCGATACGGAGCTCTTGACCACATTTCATCAGTCCTCTGCCACCCATCTTTCTGACCATGTCCAAGAATGGCGTAGAAGGAGGAGCATGTGACATGCTCCTTCCTTCGAAGACTGTGTGTTGAGGCAAAGTGATTGCCTATCATTTAATTTGTCAACCCGGGGGTTTCGTAAACTTGTGAAGCATGCATGCACTGTATGTGTTAGAAATTGTCTTTCAGTTTAGATCAATCTAACTACAAAATAACAAAAACCAATTCATCTAATCTATGAATTCAAATAATGAAAATGAAATTCAACTAACCTGTGAAATAAAAAACAACTAATGTATACTTAGTTACTCCAGCATTCAATTATGAAGTGTTACCTTCTTGAGATGATGTGTAAGCACCTATTTATACCTTAACTTCTAATGCCCTAGAAAATCAAGTAAAGTGTGCAAAAAATAACTTAGTAATTGCATGTATTAAATATTCAACCATTCAATCTTGAAATATAAGTAAATCAATTTCTTAAAATGATATTTAGAAATATCAGTTAATGCAATTAAATGAGAATCTTAAAAGCAAATATAAAAGCATGAAAAAGTAAAGCTCAATGATTGCATAGGTTGAACATTCAATCACCCAATTGGAAGTCACCTTCTTGGCCTAATCCTTTATTCAATTATACAATGAATTGATGGTTTGATCTAAGAAAGTAAATAATAGAACATGAAAGGAAACTAAATAACTATGAGCCCTTGCCTCAAACTTCATTCAATTAGAAAATACATAAATCTTCCATATTGAAATGTTTTTAGAAAATCAAAGATTACATAGTCATTCTAAAACTAACACTAAGAAAGAAAATGAACTTTAATCTATAAAAGCAATTAAATATCACAATCATTAGATGGCCATTCCAATGGTGTATGAGGATGGCAAGTGAAGAAGCTCCATATTCAAGCAAAACTAAATCTTCAAATCTCCAAGTATAAGCTCCAAATTCTCCATTAAGAACATGAGCATTTCTCCAACTTTACACATGCCTTTCAAAAGAGAAGGCTCTCCTATTTATACAAAAACATAAGAATCTACCCTATTTAATGAGGATCCACTAAAATCTCATATAGTTACAACCAAATAGCTCATAATGAGACACATATCCCCTAGGTGTCTCATAGAGTTCTAATCCAAATAATAAATGATGAGACACCTCATAGAGTTACAATCAAAATAGGACACATATCCTTCTTTGACATTTATCCAAATCTCCTTTGAAGGGAATTCGAATTTGAGCATTGGAGGCCACATAAGGGTGCTTTCAAACCTTCCAAATGACCTACACTTGTCATGAAACTCAAGCCACATATATAGATACATGAAACCATGTTAATTTCCTAGTTTTTAATCATAAATTCACTTTAAACACATAAAATAAATAAATTTGGTAAATAAGGATCCTAACCCATATATTTATGAAAATGGTGGCTAATGAAGGATTATATGGTTATGGAGTTGCGACATGTGAGTGAAATGGTGGTGATAAAGGTGAAAGTGGATGTCATTTTAAAGACATTTTGGAGGCCCAACATATCCCCCAACTAGAGTAATTGCATGTCGTCATGCAAATATTGCATTGATTCCTTTGTTTTTCTCACAACGTCTTTGCTTTTGAATGAGCTTGGCTTATATGATATGTCCTTAAACTTTGCATTTGACAATTTTCTTTATTTTTTCAAAGTATTCCTTGTCATACATTGAATTGCAACATGTTTGGTTGGTTCTTTTGTTTCAACCAAATTCTAATTGGTATTGGTTCTTGTGTTTCAATACCTTGTTTCTTTTTGTTGCAGCAAGATTCATTGAACATATTTAAGAATGCATCTTTAAAATCAACCATATAGTGTGCTCTTAATTTAGACATTATTTGCAAATCATATAACTTTTTGAACTATAATGCAATCATAATTGATTAGGACAAGTATGTTAGGATGAAATGAAACTGTGTGATGATGTATGATATATGAATATGAAATGATGTCCCTTCCCCCCAACTAAAGATATGACAATGTGAAAGAGAAAGTGAGGAATTTCCCAAAGTTACAATTTTAGTATTTTAAGGAATTGCATGACTAAAAATTAGAAAACCACATACCTTCACTTACCTTCAATGTGCGTGAGTTATGGAAATTGAAGAGTGTGGTTGCTTCTAGATTATGGAATGAAATGTAGAATTCATTTGCTTCTTGGTTGCATAAATTGTGGATGAGGTTGTGAAGTGGATTCTTTAATTCTGCTGCTAAATCTGTTGTATCTACTGCAAAATGCTGAAGTGATATAGTCTTCAATCATTAAAAAACCGATGGTACAAATCTAGTCATGCGAATAAATGTGTCGGTGTCGAGCATGAAGAGAGGTCATTGGATTACCGACCATTGATGAATGTTGTTAACCAATGCGAGACAAACTCATCATTAATGTCAATGAGTGCCAAGGTACCTAAGTACATCTTGTGAAGGGTGACTGAATGAGACGATGTCGAGCCACTTTCAAGATCCAACGATCAAGGGACATTGATGTATTCCCATGATTGTTGGTGAGAGAACCTACCATTAAGGCATACAAGCCTTAAGGTAAAAATGAGGACTCTAGCCTTGGACGTAGATAATGTGTCGATGTCGATAGGCCAAGGCTTGTTAGAAGGAAGGCCTTAAGGAATCCTCCATCATCTAACGCGAGCATGAAACAATGATTTTGAAGGACTGTGAATGGAAAATTTTGCAGTGGATCAAGGTTTATTTAACGGAAAGGAAAATTACAAGTGAATAGAAAGTAAAAGGAAAAATTAGCATGTAAGCGAGCTGAATGTCTTTATGAAAATGGGTTATGAATTAGTGAAAGCAAGACATGAAAATATAGTTTCTATGAATAAAAATGAGCAATGAAGGAAAACGAGATGAGAATTTTATTGACTGACTAAGTGAAATGCAATGCGACTACAAAGCAAATTAGATGAAGGATTTATTGACTGAAGGAGTATGGATGCAATGGAAACACTGTCATCTGAAAGGCTTGCAACTGTTGGATCTTATATGCATTAGCATGTGCTCATGCATTGATGTTTCATCTCTGTTGCTGCTCTGATCATTTTCTTGTGAAATAAATGTGGTCTTTGAGAGACACTATTTGCTTATGGTCATCTGTTATTCCTCCTGGAACCTGCAAAAAACTAGTACTTCTTCTCCAATGGATTGTAAAGTTATCAAAAGTATAGAAGTGATCAATTTCTCTATTATTGACATTTACATAAAAAAAAATAAGAATCGGTAATATTAAACACGTTCATGAAAGAAAACCAAAAGAGTTTATACCTGTGTCAAAAGTAGTGCCTCAAGTTACCTGTTGTTTTTTTCAGCAATTTCTTCATTCTTTACTATTTCAAAATCTGATAATAGCTTCCTCATTTTATAGATCTCGTCGAGATCTTTCCAACGATGCTTGAATCATCGAATTCCGATGTTGTATGAGAAAGTTAAATTGTTTTGAAATTTTTATGAAACAGTGAAAATTGTCATGTAAAATGTGGCATGGGAACATGATGCTACAGTGAAAGATGATGTAAGCAGATGAAATGGCATGTTGATCATGAATTTCTGGTTAGAATTCATTGTTTGACAAATAAATCATTGAGTTAAATGCATAGCTGCAGAATTATTTTCCAGCTGCAAAATGTGCACAGTTTCTGTAGCTAAATTCCTAAACAAACAACCCAAGTCAGTAAATAACCAAAAATGAATTCAAAGAGCAAAAAACAATGTTGTGGTTTACTGGAGCTAAAATCCAATGATAATTGCAATGCCTCTTTCATTTTTTTTATTTTTTTAAATTAATTTTTTTTAATTTTCTTTATCAAAAAGAAATTATAATAAAGAAAATGATTTTTTTTTTTTTAAATCATGAGACATATAGGGAATGAGACACATATGTGTCTAAAATCAACTTTATTAAATCAGATTGGACTCTTAGATCTCATGCCATGTGGAGCAGAGTTTGTTATTCACTTGGATTCTTTTAAATTAAATTTATTAAATCTAATTGGACTCTTAGACCACATGCCATGTGGAGCAGAGTTTTTTATTCACTTGGATTTTTCTGCTTTCAACTTGCCATGTTAAAACAATTCAAAACAAATCATTTTTTCCTCACGCAATCTGCAAAATGGAGCTCTGAAGAACCCTGAACTTCTCCCAAATGGTTAGGAATCCGAGGAAACAGTTTCTAGGTTATTAAATTCATCTCATTCCCGAAAAACCCGATGTCCCAGTTTTTTCATATTCGCCCTGATTTGCTCACAAAATTCGTTTTAAAATCGGGTATCAAGAAAGTTTACGCTTTCTGGCAATTACGTTTTCTGCAAAAATTAATTTTGGATTTCTCCTAAACGGTTGCAAAATTCGGGAAATCATTTAAAATTTACCTAATTTCCCCCATTCCAGAGAAAACCCATGTTTCAGTTTTTTCAGATTCACCCTGGTCTACTCAGAAAATTCGTTTTACAATCGCGTGTCTATGTTGTTTCGTTTTCTAGAAATGTTCCCATGATTTTTGATTTGCAGGTTTTGAAGGTTGGGCGTGTGGCTGCATGGATGTCTTCTAGCAAAGAAAAAGAGAAGATATAACTCTTGC
Organism: Pinus tabuliformis; assembly: GCA_031772625.1. NCBI lineage: Eukaryota > Viridiplantae > Streptophyta > Pinopsida > Pinales > Pinaceae > Pinus > Pinus tabuliformis. Next base: position 1,354,671,445 of record CM062817.1, read on the forward strand.
ATTACAGAGGTAAGGATTTTTGTACATGGATCTGCAAGTCTTACAGTGCCTAAATAATTTTTATGATATACTAACAAAACAATTTATTTTCTGATCCTCCAGGTCACACGAAGTGTAGAAGGAGAGCATACTTGATAGATTTATTTTGTTAGCATAGTTAAGATTTTGTCACTTGATTCCTCTGTAAATTTTGCAAAAATAAAATGAAAAGGCTTGATCTCATACCTTAAATTATCGTTTGTGATCTTCACTTGCAATCTTTGTTCTCAACCATTTGTTTTATTGCAAATTTTTCCTACCAAGGGTTAGTAGATGGGTGGTTCTTACTGCACCATAAAACATCAAATTTATCCTAAAAATTATAAAAAAAGAAATATTTTTATTTTTTCTATCTACCTAAAAACTATTTTTTTTTTTTTAAGTATATTCATGCTTCTAATGAAGCCATTTACGGATTAGAATTTTTGAAATGCTCATATCCCAACTTGAAAAATGTACCTGATTGTTTGCAAGGATACACGAAATAGACTTGAACTTTCAATTTGCCACAACGATCTCTTGAAGAATGGATGAATATTGTGGCGTAACCTCTTTTTGATACCATTCCTCAATGTAGTCTTTGGACTGCATTCTAGATCCTATGTTCATAAATGGTTAGTAAAAACAAAAACAAATAAAATACACTCTAAACTGGAAGTTAGTTCCTATGCACACTTCCCCAGCAACGGTGCCAAAATGTTGAGGCAAAGTGATTTCCTATCATTTAATTTGTCAACCCGGGGCTTTCGTAAACTTGTGAAGCATGCGCGCACTGTATCTGCTAGAAATTGTCTTTCAATTTAGATAAATCTAACTACAAAATAACAAAAACCAATTCATCTAATCTATGAAATCAAATAATGGAAATGAAATTCAACTAACCTGTGAAATAAAAAACAAATAATGTATACTTAGTTACTCCAACATTCAATTATGCACTATTACCTTAATGAGATGATGTCTAAGCAACTATTTATACCTTAACTTCTAATGTCCTAGAAAATGAATTAAAGTATGCAGAAAATAACTCAGTAATTGCATGTATTAAATATTCAACCATTTAATCTTGAAATATGATTATATCAATTTCTTAAAATGATCTTTAGGAATATCAGTTAATGCAATTAAATGAGGATCTTAAAATCAAATATAAAAGCATGAAAAGGTAAAGCTCAATGATTGCATAGGTTGAACATTCAATCACCCAATTTGAAGTCACCTTCTTGGGTTGATCCTTTAGTCAATTATACAATGAATTGATGGTTTGATCTAAGAAAGTAAATAATAGAACATGAAAGGAAACTAAATAACTATGAGCCCTTGCCTCAAACTTAATCAAATTAGAAAATACATAAACCTTCCCTATTGAAATGTTTTTAGAAAAGCAAAGATTACATAGTCATTCTAAAACTAATACTAAGAAAGCAAATGAACTTTAATCTATAAAAGCAATTAAATCTCACAATCATTAGATGGCCATTCCAATGGTGTATGAGGATGGCAAGTGAATAAGCTCCATATGCAAGCAAAACTAAATATTCAAATCTCCAAGTATAAGCTCCAAATTCTCCACTAAAAACATGAGCATTTCTCCAACATTACACATGCCTTTCAAAAGAGAAGGCTCTCTTATTTATACAAAAACATAAGAAGCTACCCTATTTAATGAGGATCCACTAAAATCTCATATAGTTACAACCAAATAGCTCATAATGAGACACATAACCCTAGGTGTCTCGTAGAGTCCTAATCCAAATAAGAAATGATGAGACACCTCATAGAGTTACAATCAAAATAGGAAACATATCCTTCTTTGACCTTTATCCAAATCTCCTTTGAAGGGAATTCGAATTTGAGCATTGGAGGCCACATAAGGGTGCCTTGAAAGCTTCCAAATGACCTACACATGTCATGAAACTCAAGCCACATATATAGATGCATGAAATCATGTTAATTTCCTAGTTTTTAATCATAAATTCACTTTAAACACATAAAATAAATAACTTTGGTAAATAAGGATCCTAACCCATATATTTATGAAAATTGTGGCTAATGAAGGATTATATGGTTATGGAGTTGTGACATGTGAGTGAAATGATGGCGATAAAGGTGAAAGTGGATGTCATTTTAAAAACATTTTGGAGGCCCAACACCATGTCTACCTCAATTGGTTTCTTAGGACTGTTTCAATGCCCATTGCCAAATATGTCACATCTCACTTTCCTCGGACAGAGGAAGAGGCTCTCCATACTACTCTAAGATATGACTTGCTGTATGCTCAATCTATTTATGTCTATACCATTATACCATACCTCCCTCATCCTATTGGTACCAATGCACTAAGGACATCTCATGTCGTTGATGGTATCGTTGGAGCTATTTCACATCCTTCGTCATATACTCAGCATGGTTATAGCCAGCCACAAGGGGGCACTAGTTCCTCCAACATTTATCCCCCTCCTACCAGTAACATGTATTCAGTACAAAGCACATCTTATGCATTCACCCAACCACATCAGCAGATGTTAGTGCCAGCTAGTGCTCAACCAATCTACCAGACTGTTTCCCCTTCACCATCTTACACTTATGCACCGTTTTTGGGTCCCTATAATACTAGTGATTACCCCATTACTATTGTAGTTGCATCCTTTATTAATATTGTTGTGCCCCTATTATCCCCATATTGTTATCCCTATGCCCCATAGAATCCCTCTATTGTTATTTTTGTGGCTTTATATTATTATTGTTAGGTCGGCTGGGTTATGTTGTGACTCATTAGACTCCTATATATAGAAAGGAGGTTTTGTCATTTGAATCATCCAAGAATTGTTCATTTATGTAATGTAAAGGAGGTTGCCCCCTCGAAGAGGCTGAATTCTAAGGTGTTGATCTATCTTTTCTATCTTTTTGTGAGCTGGTTTCATAACATTTGGTATCAAAGCTTTGGATTCTAGGGTTTCGCTGCTCCAAACAGGTCATCATGGCATTTTCGCTATATACCTTTTTTTCTGCGATGTTTCAGAAGCTAAAAAAAAAACCATTTGAGAAGAAATTGCGCTTAATCTCGAGTCTGAATTTCAGAGCTTTTCACCCTATATTTGCGGAGATATGATCTGAGGAAGTTGGTCTTTTTGCAGACTCCTGAATTACATTCCAAACAGGTGACCTGGGAAAAATCGTCATAACTTTCTCTCTCAGCATCGGATTGAAATTTTGTAAGAAGGTATAGAAAGAGGACAGACTTTAGTTTCTTTTATATATTTTTTAGTGCCATAGGTCGAAACAGTGACACGTGGCACTTCATACAAGTTCGCTCTTCTGGAAAGGTCTATAATCAGGTCATTTTGGGAGATTTTGCATAACTCTTTCTTGGAGAATCCAATTTGGATCAGACTGGTGGCATTGGAAAGAGGACATAGAGGGCTACTACATGTCGTAATTTCAGAACTTAAAGATTCTAAAGTACAGAGTTATAGTCGTTTCAAGATCAAGCTCCTAAAATCAAGAAAAAGCAAGATGAGGAAGTTTGATGGCAAGGATCCGGTAAATTGGATACTTCAGATGGAGCAATATTTTGATCTACATGGTGTACCACTATTACAAAAGGTATGTATTGCATCTTCATATTTAGAACCGGATCAATTTTTATGGTATGAAAGGCTTTGTTCTCGTAAACAACTTGTTACGTGGTCAATTTTCACAGAGGAAATGATAGCACATTATGAGGATACAAAGAGCAACACCTTCTTTAGAGCAACACCACAACAATTGGAAAGAGTAAAAGGGCTTTGTGACATAGTTGAAAGAAAAATTATGAAAACCAGGAAGCGGACCCCTCACAACTATAAAGATGGAAGTGTTTTTTCTCCTAGCCTTCCACAACCTACAAGGGTTACACCACAACAATTGGAAGAAAAAAGAGAAAAAGGGCTTTGTTACAATAATGTGATAGCAAATGCACTAAAGGTCATAAGTGTGCTGAGAAGAAATTATTTTACATAGAATATGAAGAGGAGGAAGAAAAGGATCAAGAAACGTCAAAAGAAGAAGATATACGCCAGGACCCCACCCCAGAGAAAGAAGAAATGAATCATCCCATATCTTGTAAAGCATTGGCAAGAATTACCACTCCTCAAACTCTCAAAATAGAAGGACATATCAAGAAGAAAAAGGTGCAAGAAGTGAAATATCACATTGAGAAAGAAGAAATGAATCCAACCATATCTTGTAATTCATTGGTCGAAATTACCACTCCTCAAGCTATCAAGATAGAAGGACATATCAAGAAGAAAAATGTTCAAGAAGTGTAAGATCACATCGAGCATCAAGAAATGAATCCGACCATATCTTGTAAAGGATTGGAAGCAGTTACCACTCCTCAAACTCTAGAGATAGAAGGACATATCAAGAAGAAAAAGGTTCAAGCAGTGAAAGATCACATCGAGCATCAACAACAAGTTCTCCAAAATTTAAAGGATAACGCCACTTCGGTGCAAAATCAAACGAAACAATAGGTAGATCAACATCGTAGTGAAATTTTTTTGATGTAGGTGATTGGGTATTTTTACTGCTACATCTCAAGCAAGCTATTTATGAGAAGGAAATGTTGGCAATACTACATGCACTTAAAAAATGGTGACCTTACAGAATGGGAAGACTCTTCAAGGATGAGGATGTGGAAGCATTGTTTTGTGTTATTTCTATTATCCAACCAGATTGGATAAATGAAGAAAGGGATGAATGGAAGAAAGATGAAGAAGTATGGCCACTTATTCAAAGGTTGCAAAAGATCCCAATTCAAACAATATTGCCAGAAATTGAAGAGGAAGGAAAAATCATATTGGAACCTGGATCAGTCACAGAAACAAGAACTCGACAGCTACGAAATCGATCAATTTCGGATTATCTTATCAAGTGGAAGAACTTATCCGCTGAAGATTCCACATGGGAGTATGAGAATTTTATACATAAGCATCCAGAACTACTCGAACGTTGAGGACAACGCTTTTTTGAAGGAGAGGGGCATGTTGGGTCCCTATAATACTAGTGATTACCCCATTACTATTGTAGTTGCATCCCTTATTAATATTGTTGTGCCCCTATTATCCCCATATTGTTATTACTGTGCCCCATAGAATCCCTCTATTGTTATTTTTGTGGCTTTATATTACTATTGTTAGGTCGGTTGGGTTATATTGTGACTCCTTAGACTCCTATATATAGAAAGGAGGTTTTGTCATTTGAATCATCCAAGAATTGTTCATTTATGTAATGTAAAGGAGGTTTCCCCCTCGAAGAGGCTGAATTCTAAGGTGTTGATCTATCTTTTCTATCTTTTTGTGAACTGGTTTCATAACAACCGCTGAGCGATTCAGCCCCTCAAGCCTTAGTGCCACAACCTCCCATGCATCCTCAGCTCCAGCAGCAACCACCCCCTCAGGGTCAAGTGTATGCACAGTTGAGTGTGACCAATCCCCAAAATTTGAAGAAAAGTAATAAGGGGAAGGGTAACCAGGGTAATCAACCCAATCAACCCTAAGGGAACCAGCCTAACACTGACAACCAGCAACAGGGATTCCAGCCCAAGCAGAACAAGGCTATTCGTATGAACAAGCCTTATGCATGTTGTGGTGTACATGGCCATTATACTCATGAGTGTCCCCTCTTACCTCAGATGTGCCAAATGTGGGAAGCCCAAGCAGCTTCTAGAGGTCAACCGCCCATGCAATAACCGCCTCAGAATCCTGCACCATCTCAACTAGTTGTGCTTACGAATCCTTTCCTTCAGCAAGGATTTGTTGTTGCTCAACCTCAACAAGGTCAAGAAGCCCACCCTCCCCAACCTTCTGGTCCTGGTGACTACCAGATTCTCATGATGAATTCTAAGGGGTTCAGTACCTCTGATATCAACTTGCAAACTCGGTCGCGTCAATACAACAAGCCATCGACTTCGTCCGCAATCGAGCCAAAACCCAAAGAATCTACTGAGCCTCTTACAACACCAAATGGTCCCTTACAGATCTCTCAGCCCAAGGTTGAGTCAATTCCGAAGATCCCCAAGGGGCCATTAAGCCGTAACGTGGCTTCTAACTGAGCTGCCCACACATACAGTATAGTAGACGACTTGGCGCAATCACCTGTTGCCATGTCGATGTTGGAGGTTCTACAGTCATTCCCATCTCAAAAGAAATCTCTACTAACTTCTTTAGGCATAGTAGATCCTTCAAAAGATTGTTTTATTGTCTTTCCTGTTGATGCATCAAAACATCCTCCATTACCTCCATCCATTGCTTTCCAGATACTAGTCTAAGTCTGTAGTGCCATCATCTCCCGATGCATTATTGACAAAGGTGCATCCACCTGCATGATATTCGTTGTTGCTTAAAAGCAACTCAAGTCACCCGAACTGGCCCCATCCACCACCACTTTGCGTGCTTGGGACAGTCATGCCTCCCAACCTCTCAGCATGTATCGCAATTGTCCAGCGACTCTTGCAGGAAAGACTATCAATGTAGACATTGAGGTTATTGATGCCCCTCTAGATTATAATATTATTTTGGGTCATAGTTACACATATGCCATGTCATCCATCACGTCTGCGGTTTTCTGCAATTGTTCTTCCCCCATGAAGGGAAGATCGTCACTATCGATTGGTTGACATATTACGAGTCTTCATCCTTAACCTCCCCTAAGTCGATTATCTCACCGATGTCTGGCAAGTAGTATGCCACACTTCTCACCGGTGTTTCACTCCAAGTCTACAAATATTCCACCTTGTTGTGTGCTTTCCCTGATCCTCCCCCTCCCATCTCTGATCCAAGCTCATTAAGTGACTTCCTGTTACAAGTGTCATGGGCTGCTCAAAAGTAGTCTGGTACCTCTGGTCAATAGCCAGCTCCTCAGCACCCTGTTGTTACCATCTCAGCCGAACCATCTGGATCCACCCCTCCAAGACCTCCTCCTTTTGTGGGTGCCTCTCCTTTGTTCCCACCAGGAACTATTCCTCCAAGTCTTAACCATCCAGGAGTTGTTCCGTCGGGACATTACCCTGCGGGATAGATACCTCCTATTTCCTCCTCCTTGAATCTTTTATGTCCCTATCATGGCTTCGTTGAGTCTCCCTAATACAACTTTGGTGATCCCATTCTGGTACATTGATCCCCCAGCAAGCACTCCACCTAGTTAGCTCAAACCATATCATGCTTTGACCCTGGTTCAACAGGTTCCTACAACCCCTGTCGCTGCTCCAGTTCCACTACAACCTCAATAAGAACCCACTCCTGTTGCGAAATCATCACGACATGGGGGCAAATCCAAGAAGAAGGAACCTAAGGACAAGGCTCCCCAAGCACCTCCAGCTCCTAAGCCTCCAAAGTCAACACCTCCATGCACTTTGTGTGAGGTTGTTAGGCATGCCACCAATAACTGTCCTAAACTTCCTCATCTCAAACCTTTGGTTCATGAAATGTTTCATGAGTCTAATATCCCTAAGGTCCAAGTTACCTTACCGAATTCATCCAAGAGACTTAAAACATTGCGCACAAATCACCCTTGTTCCTTATGCAATCATTATGGTCATTATTCTCATTGTTTCCCTCATCTCAATGAATTTCGTGATTGTTTCCATGTGATTCGTGAATTCGAGGCCACTCTTATTGGATCATCTAATCCTCTACATGTGGATTCTGGTACCATTAGTACACAAGAATAGGGGGACTCTTGTCCCACCATCATGATCCCTCCCCCCGATGTCAAGATGACGAACTCCACGGTCCATATCCTTTACCTGTCGTCATCCTTGAGTTCTTTGCAAGAAAACCTTGTTGAGGTTTCTACATGCTCTTCTATCAAACATCCTTCGTCAGAAACCTGAGTCTTAGCATCGATAGATTTCTCATCTACTAGCTCATTGTCTACCATTTCAGATGATGCGTATGTGAACCTTCTTTCTCAGGATGATGCACCAGGTATTGTCGCCGCATCATGCGGTTAATCTTCCTCCCGTCCACCCATCTTCCATTCTGATGAGGACATCAGGAAAACTATGTCTACCCCTAATTACCCTTGGGATGATAAGCACCATCGTGCATACTTCCTACCGCAGTAGTCTCACGACCAATATGTTGTGCAATCAAAAGACTTCATCCATGGTGAAGTTGATTGGTTTAGACATCCCATCCCTGCCCCAAATTCTTTCAAAGAAGGAAACATGACCAACATTTCATGATGTTTTTGCCTGGTCTTACTCAGAGATGCCCAGACTTGATCCAGCCATTGTTGAACATTATATTGACATATGGCCCGATGCCACTCCTGTGCATCAGAAGTTGAGACCCATTCACCCACAGCATATCCCATTGATTTGCATGTATTTATTTTTGTCATGCATTTAGGTAGCTTGCATCATCTCATTTGTTGTCTTTTTCACCTTTCAGATGGATCCATCATCCACACTATATATCAGTTATGCTGACAGTGTGAGTCACTTCTCCAAGAATGTAGCCTTAGCAGCATGGGCCATTTTCACCCCTTTGTATGCGTTGGTCCATTCTAACGTCATGTGCATTGGATTCGCCACCAATAACTAGGTCAAATATGATGTAGTGATAGGTTTGTTAGTCGATGCCCTTGCTCATCGCATCCTTCATCTTCATGTTCATTTAGATTCCTTGCTACTTTTCATGCAATTGAATGGTGTGTATCATGTGCATAGCCAAGTCCTATTTAGTAAATATCTACGAGTTTAGTTGTTGGTACGTGAATTTGAAACCATTACTTTCAATCATGTTTCTAGAGCCCAAAATTTTTAGATACCATTGCAAATAACATTGTAGATTGAAATTTATCACATGTATACCAGAGAATACAACCATAAACACAACACATGGTGAACCATCATCGCCATATAAAAGATGCATAATCACATTATTTATCACATAAAACATATAAGTGTTTGGATCTGATAGCTCTAAATACATCCAACAGGCCCAAAGCATGTTACAAAAATCAAAACAAGAGGACCCACATGTCATCGTCGCTAGCCATTGTCTGGCGGATCCCACGCCAAAGGATCTGCTCCACCTACCCGTAGATCACATACTACCTAACCAGCCATCTCCATGCGTCGAATGATCCCTCACCACTCTGAGGGAAGGACTGTGCACTCATTTGTGTATTGATTGCCTAACTCATGCCACCCGTGCTTAGAAACTCTGGTCAGGAGCACATCTCATCTATGACATATGTCAACGTGTAGAGCATTGTTTTCTGGACCTTGGTGTGATGATGATGTTCCCTTATCTGTAGCCCCAAGCGTTACGGCTCGACCTACATATCCTGTCATTTTACTGGTGTTATATCTGCATACCACATATTTTACACTCAGTGCCATATACATGTGATAAAAATGTGAAATACACCATAAAAATATAAATTTAACACTTATCGTCTGGTCCCCATGCTCGTCCGAGTGGAAGTGGTAGGTCAAGATCACCTTGATAGTTCACCCCACTACAGGGATAATCATCTATGTAAAGGGGCATTTGATCCCAATGTGAAAAAAATTCTGGTCAGAACACACACCTGACCCACCCTCCCTCCCCTCTCCGTAGTAGCTGCCCCCTGTGGCGCATCCTGGATTCTTGTGGGCCCCCATCCCGTATCTATACATGAGGGCAGATTGTAGGTATCTTCTCAAAGAAGAAATCACATAGCACTATACCAAATGCATAATCGTGGTTCATCTATCTTCTGCATAGACCCAGTTGTCGTTTCACCAATGACAACATCATTTGGGCCCACCCATAGTAGGTCCCTACCAATACACTCTAAACAAGCATCATCTACCCACCAGTGATGTGGTGGAACGCATGGCTACCCAGAATCCATAGCACTACTACGGTGACAGCCCATGTATCTAGCCTATCTAGATCACTGATTGGGATGGTCATGCCCTTCACATGAACACTCCGTGGACAATTGTGATCCAAAAACTCTGAAATGTTCCTCCCATGACGCAATACCGGCTGTATATCCTCCACCACCCCTAAGTGGGGGAGTCCAGTAAAAAAATAAATATCTTGTAATGTGAACTCGATCCTGTGCCCCTACACCACAAAGACCTCCTAGTCGGGATCCCAATAGCTCACGATCCTCGATAACAAGGGCTCACCTGCCCTCATCAATAAGTTATCTAACAACTTGAGAACCTCGCAGTGAGCTAGCGCCCCTTGTTTGGTGCCAACTTACCAAGGCAAGTTAAGCTCTTAATTCTTTTATCAACCCAGGAAAGTACACTTAGAGGTGCTTACCTAAAATATATAGATCTAGAAGGATCTAAGATTCTAATGGCTACCTAGTGCACTAAATTAACAGAGCTTTCTACAAAAGATCCCTAATTGTCATTTTTAATCACTCAAACATTAATCTAAAGAAATCCTATGAAATTCTAGTTGCAGGAATAACAAAAGCAGAGTGTTGATGATTGATTGTAATCCTACATTCCCTTACAAGAATATTGCTTCAAAGAATTTTTACAATCACAACAATCCAAAATATTCAATTTAAATCACACAGTGAATAAGATGAGTAGTGTTATAAACCAATATTAGTTAGATTTCTTACAAGAATCATTTACCAAACTGAAAATTGAATTTTAAAACTCCAATCTTAAATCACTTTGGAAATAAAACTAGAACTATCCTTCAAAACTAAAGTTAGCAAGCAAATCTGGAAATTGTATGAAAGCAGCATACACATATCAATTTCAAGATCATCATTAGTTGAGTCCTCTTACAAGGATCTCTCTTCACAAAAAATTCAAGATCTCTTAACTGATAACTCTACTAACATAGCTTTTAACTCTGAACATGAAATGATTAATTGCTAAATTCGAATTTGCAGCTAGTAAGAAAAATAGAGTAAAGATAAAGTGTACCAGCAAAGTGGTGAGGGCCCTTTAGCACTCCACAAGCACACTATGAAATGATTCAGAAGAGTGTAGCTACTAAATCTTGAGACATAAAATTGCTGAAGAAGTTTGTATTAAATCTGGAATCAAAGATACACAAGCTGTCTTCTCATATGTTCATAAAAATCATTCTAAAACATAGTCTTCCCATATGAGTTATTTATCGTGAATTCTATAACAAAAGAAACTATTGTTTCTCCATCTAATACTAAAAATATTCTATTAATTACATCCCAAGGAGGTCGAATTTAGGTTTATTCCTCCATTTATGCAAAAATTCTAAAACTGGAAAATATCTTGTGCACAAAAATTAGGAAAAAGTGATGAAGTGGCTGGGTTTGACCAGCTTTGACTGGACACTTGTTTTCTCCAAAACTGAAAGTGAATAGTTTTTTCACCATCCTTGTACATTTTACTTTATACCCATAATCCTCGAATTTTCCCACCTGTGCTGCAACATGTCAAACAAGGAAGCAATCACAGGTTGTTACAACTTCTTGTGATTTTTTTTGAAAAGTGTCATTTAAATATAAAAATTTCAAATATTAATCCCAAGCTCAAAATAACGAAAATGAAAACATATGACTTAGTTTCTAAGGATTATTGTTGAATAATAAAGGTTAAATGTCCAAGAATGATAGTTAAAAGATGAATTTGGAATGGAATGGATAGTCAAATTTAGATACCAACATCCTCTCGAACCTAAGAATTTGCATGTCCTCATGCAACCAAGTCCTAACCTGTCAAGTGTTGTCTTCTACGGCTGCTTCAAGTAGAGCATTTATCTTCATTTTTGCTTCATATTTTATTTTTAGGATTTGATACTTGGTCTTAATTTCTTTCTTCTTTTTGTAAAGTTTGTAGGCCTTCCTACAAATTTGTATTTTATAGGTTGAGAGTTTCTTAACTTTCTTCTTCAGTTTTTCATTCTCTGCTTGAAGCTTTTTGCTTTGTATTTTAAGTGTCTCATTTTCTGCTTTTATTACTCTTTTTAACACTTTTGATTCCTTAAGCTCTTGTTGTAACTTCTCAACCTTTTTCTCCAATCTTCTTCTCTTTTTACCTGAAACCTGTTGTTCATGTTGCTCTTTTTCCTTGTCTTTATCTTCCAGTCCCTGTACATAGTCATATTGTGCTTGTTGTAGGACATCATCTTCCTCCAAAACTTTCCTTTGCTGGCCAAACTTTCTTTTCCTAGATTTTCTTGTGTAAGCAGTAAAAATTTTGTCTTGGTTGGCTCTTTCAGCATCTTCCCTCACCATTCTTCTTGTCCTAACACTGCTAGTGGATGGAATAGAATTGCTTTGTCTAAATTCTGAAAAATTTTCCTCTATGGCATCTACATCAATCACTGGTTCTGCATGTTGCTACTCCTATAAATTCTGTTGTTCCTCTTGTGGCTCTTTCTGTTCCTCATCAGTGACAAATTCATTAGTTATCAAGAATCTTTCCCATGTTATACCTATCTTTTGTAATTCAACTTCAATCAAAATTTTTATCAAGCCAAAATGGTGTAAACTTGTATCCTTATTCTTCCTTTGCTTTTGCATAGTCTTAGACATTTTTGTCAGGCTTTGTAAAAGAAAATAGGGCAGACTTATAGTACAATCTCCTCTCAGATGCATCAACAACTTAATATGATAGAGGAATACAACACATAATCTACCTTCACAAGTTATAAATTTTTGAATTATATAAACCATCTCATCCCATGGATGGATTAACCAGCTTCTAGGAATCCCTGATTTCCAATCAACTGCTGATAATCTTGACCTGAATATAAAAGGTGCCCATGTTTTCTCTTTAAATTGTTTGGTTTTAAATTATTTTTCTCCTTCTAGGCTTATACCAATTGCTTGAGCAATGGTGTCCTCCGAGACCCTAAATGACAAGTTGCCTACAGCTACCCTTTCCCCATTAAATGAAGAAGCAAATTCTTTTGTTGTTTTCTTGTTATGCCCACTATGTTTTGTTAAAAATGACAACCAACGTTTTGCCCTAAGTATATCTACACAGTCCTTATGATATCTAGAAGGGTCAAACTGTAATGGTTCTGCCCGATTTGCCATGAGAGGAAAGGAAAGACTATGTCCTATTGTCCTGTATTTGAGAGGAAGTTACATTTTGTAAAGAATTCTACCATAGTCTGTAAAAAAATTACTGCAGTCTTTCTTGCTGTAAAACAAAAAACCTTTTTTTTTACCAGAGTTTATGGTAAGTCAACTACCTAGGCCTGATTTTTATGCATAATTCTTAGAGGACACTGCCAATAAATCCAAAATATCCCTCGATTTGATTCTAGTGGGTGTCGTGCCCTCTTACTCGTATGTTGACAGTGTTATTGTCAACATACGCATAAAATGCTATTTGCTTATAAAATCAACTTATAACCTTCAGGAAAAGCGTTTTCTACAGGGAATGTGTTTTCTTTCTAATTTTCATGACCTGCTTATGCACTAAACCCTCAATTTCTCCACGTAGCCTTTCTCAAGGGTTTTTAATGATGTCTTCGGAATCCTAGCAGCAGTGAAATGACTTACACACAGGTGTTTATGATGTTTCCAAAGTCCTGGCAGCGTAAATTGCTATGATGGCTATGGAGTCCTGATAGCGTAAATGGCTATGATAGCTGTGGAGTTCTGGCAGCATAAATTTCTATGATGGCTATGGAGTCCTGGCAGTGTAAATGGCTATAATGGCTCATACTCAAATGTTAATGATAACCTTTGGTCTCCTATTTTACGACCCATTATATAGCCTTCAGGTTATAAGACTATTAATTATGATGACTTGCTGATTGGACCGTTAAACTTTTCTTATGATCACTTACCCTTAGTGGTTTCTTGCTTCAAAAACGAAATTTGTAGGTTGAAAACCATACAAATTTTGTAAATTCTTCATGACCTGCACTGTGGCTTATAAATCCTTTGTTTTATAACTTGATCTCTTTGAAAATTCGATCCTTAAGTATGCAATTCAGTCTTAGTTTGGATAGTTCTATTTGTATCCATGACTATAGGTCTATTATAATTGTTTGTACAGGATTAAGGAATATATACAAGTTAAAAATAGGGATATATACAAGATAAAATTGTATGTTCAGAAATAGGACAGAAATAGGAAATGGTTATAGTTACAGGATATAGGTAAAAGGGTAGGACTTAGGATAAAAGAATGAATGATATAGGATAGGCTAGGCATTTAGAAACTAAAATCAATAATTATCACAATTCATCATCTAAAATTTGAAATTAATAAAAGAAATTGAAATACTTAAAATGACAATTCTTACAGCCCTTCAATATTTCTTTGTGTTGGAGCTGGCTGTTGTTGCTTGATATGTGTAGGCAGAATGTAATGGTGTCCATTTCTAAATGTAATGTCTGTCTCTTTAAGTTCCAGTCTTCAATCTTCTTCATCTTGAATGTAAGCTTTCTTATTGCTGATGTAGTTTTCCTTTGAACAGATCCCATTGTAAAAATGTACTCAAAACAGATCCTTTACCTTAAAATGATAACAAGTTTCTTCTGAATAGGTCCTTTCTGAGAAGTTATGATTAGAGGTCCCTTGCTGAGAAATGAATGATAACGGGTCCCTTGCTGAGAAATGAATGATAACAGGTCCCTTCTGAAAAATGAATGATAACAGGTCCCTTCTGAAAAATGAATGATAGCAGGTCCCTTCTGAAAAATGAATGATAACAGGTCCCTTCTTAAAAATGAATGATACAGGTCCCTTCTGGAAAATGAATGATACAGGTCCCTTCTGAAAAATGAATGATACAGGTCCCTTCTAGAAAATGAATGATACAGGTCCCTTCTGAGATATGTTCTGATAATATTTTTCTTAAGACTTGCTAAAAATGAAGACAAACCTTTTTCTCTGTTGGAGATAAATAAACTCTGTAGGAAAATAGGAAAGCATGAACAAGTTTAGGCTTCCTTCTGCCCAACTGATGGTTTGACTTGTCCTCAAGTCATGATGTTGTGGTCTTAAGATTCAATTTGAAATGACTTTTTCTTTTCTGATTTTTGTACTCAAAATTTAAAAAACTAAGAATTCTTGCAAGCCAATTTCTTGGTTTTCTCATAGGAATTCGTGTTTAGACTATGCCATATCTAGTTTTCAGAGCTAAACATTATTTTCTTTTTGTTTTTTCTTATTATTTTTTTGTGTTTTTTTTTTATTTCTATGTTTTTTTATGCTTTTTTTAATTATTTTTATTCTGAAATCAAAACAAATTAAGGTTTGGATATTACAACTGACTGTTGTAGTATCTGTACCTCCTTTTCCTATGAAAAAGTTCTCATAAAATCTTCTCTGTTAACAAGCTTATGGTAGATAAGTAGCCTATGTCCATTGACAAGATATGTCTGTCCTTCTTGGTCTATTGAAGTTACTTTGATTGATCCATTCTCGAAGATTTCAAGGATTTCATAAGGCCCCATCCAGTGAGTTGTGAATTTAGACTTATGATCCTTGAATTTGGAATCGAAGAGCAATGCCCAGTCGCCAATTTGAAATTCCTTCTTCTTAATCATCTTTTCATGCCATTGTCTTCTTTGCTACTGAATCATTGTTGTCCTTTGCATGGCCTCTTGTCTCATTTCATCAAGCTGGTTTAATTGCATGATCCTTTCTTGTTGAGCTTCTGAAAGGTCCATCCCTAGATCTATTGCCAATTTATATGTATTTATTTGGAATTCTATTGGAAACATGACCTCTATACCATACACTAGCTAGTAGGGTGAGAACTGTATTGTATTTTTTCAAGTAATCCTATATGCCCAAAGTGCTTCATTGAGATTGTCCGCCCAATTCTTCCTATTTGTGGCCCTTATTTTTGTCATGATGCCTTCTAATGTTTTGTTTGTAGACTCTACTTGGCTGTTCGCCTGTGGATGATAGGGCGCGCTTCTTCTATGCTTGATTTGGTACTTCTATGTTATTTCTTGAACCATTCTTGATGTGAGTTGAGTCCCTTGGTCTGTGACTATCTCTCTAGGCACTCCATATCTAACAAAAATTTCTTCAAATAGGAAATTGAACACTGTTTGTTTAGTTTCCCTTACAAGTGCCTTCGCTTCATCCCATTTAGTGACATAGTCGGTACATAAAAGAATGTACTTCTTACCTTTGGATGGTGGATTGATGGGTCTGATAAAATCAAGAGCCCATTTTTCAAATGGCTCTAAATGCACTTGCGGTTGGAGTGGCATTTCATCAGAGGTAGTTGGTCATCCCATGCATTGGTAGCTGTCACAACTTCTTACATACTTCTTTGTATCTTTAAAAATTGATGGCCAATAATAGCCAAGGCTAAGAATTTTGTGCGTTGTCCTCTTTGCTGCAAAATGGCCACCACAAGGTTGATCATGGCAAGAGGTTAGTACATCAATTATTTCATCTTCTCTAATGCATCTCCTAATAATCATGTCATAACTAGTGTAAACAAATGGCCATTAATCCATGAGTATCTTGCGCTTTGTTTGATCAACCTTTTCTTTTTCTTTGAGCTAAATGATGGTGGCACTTTTCCTGTGGACAAGTAGTTAGCCAAATCAGCATACCATGGTGTTAAAACTGAAATTGCAAACAATTGTTCATCAGGAAATGAATCTTCAACTTGGACAGCTTCACCTGGATTTTGAAGTCTACAAAAGTAATCTGCTACCTGGTTTTCTTTCTCGGGTCTATCTAGTATGGTGATATTGAATTCTTGCAATAAAAGTAACCACCTGGTGATCCTACCATTAGTAATAGGTTTCTTCATTAAATATCAAATGGTGGAGTGATCAGTGTGAACTAGCACCTCATATCTAGTTATGTAGTGGCGAAATTTATTCACTGCATGTATTATTGCAAGCATTTCCTTTTCTGTAACTGTGTAATTAAATTCTGCAGGGGTCAATTTCTTGCTAATGAAATAGATGGCATATGTTGAACCATCTTCTTTTTGGCCTAATGAAGCCCCTATTGCAGTGTCAGATGCATCAGTTGAGATATGAAAAGGTAGTGTCCAATTAGGTCCTCTCAAAACTGGAGCAGTGGATAATTTTTCTTTGAGCTTCTCGAAAGCAATTTGACAATTACCATTCCAATCAAAAGTTACATCCTTTGCAAGAAGTTTAAACAAAGGCAAAGCTATCTTACTAAAGTTTGCAATAAATCTCCTGTAATAACTTGCATAACCAAGAAAACTTCTTACATCTTTTTGATTTGTTGGAATTGGCAATTCAACAATGATTTGTATTTTGGTTTGATCTACTTCAATTCCTTTGGATGAGATGTGATGCCCTAAGACTATTCCTTCATTCACCATCATATAACATTTTTCGTTGCTTAAGGACAAGTTTGTTTCTATACATCGTTGTAAAAAAATTTCAAGATTTTGTAAAGAGTGGTCAAAGGAGTCACCATATATTGAAAAATCGTCCATATATACCTCAACACTTTCATGGACCAGATTTGCAAAAATAGCTAATACTGCTATCTGAAATGTTGCTGGAGCATTACACAGGCCAAATGGTAACGCATTGTAAGAATATGTTCCCCAAGGACAGGTAAATGTTGTTTTATCTTGGTCTTCTGAGGCTATGCTAATCTGGTTGTACCCGCTAAAGCCATCTAAGAAAGAAAATGACTTTTTCCCAACTAAAGTATCCAATACTTGGTCAATAAATGGAAATGGAAAATAGTCTTTAAGGGTGGCTTTATTTAGCTCTCTGTAGTCAACACAAACTCGCCATTTACCGTTTTTCTTGGGCACTATTACTAGTGGGGATACCCATTGGCTGTCAGAAATGGGGTATATGAATTTTACTTTTAATAACTTTGCAATTCATCTCTGACAATTTCTTGAGCATAGGGTTCATTCTCCTTTGTGGCTACCTCACTGGCTGAATGCTACTCTCTGTATAGATGTGGTGAGTGCAAGTTTCTGGGTGAATTCCTTGCATATCCATGTAGTCCCAAGCGAATGGTTTTTGGTATTTATTCAACAGATGAATCAGTTTTTGTTCCTAAGATGTCTCTAGAAATGCCCCAATGTTAAATGTTTTTCCGGGATTGATTTCTATTGTCTTTCTTTGCGTATTTGTAGTGGAATTTATTGGAAAATTTTCATCAAATATTACTTTCAATGAGTACATCGTACATGTTTCTTGAAACCCTTGTGCCAACATGTAATCTGCAGTAATGTATTGTTCATTTCTCAACTCTTCTGAAACCTCAGGCTGGGAAATAAACATTTCCACTAAATCTGCATTGTTGTTTTCCTCAATATCATACATTTGGTTTATGCTTAGCACAGAGTATATTTCTTCCTGATCATTGTACTTGTCATCAAGCCATAAGTTTCGTATTACTACTGCGGATTGTGCTGATGGGTACAAGGTAAGTTGTTTTCGTTCTGTCCCTCTAGAAATGATCATATTACTAGATCTACATCCAATAAATGCATTAGCAGTTGCCAACCAGGGTCTCCCAAGTACAATCAGATGTCCTCATAAATTTGATTTGGGCTGGAATACCAAGAAATCGACTGGATACTCCCAGGAATCTAGTGAGACAATTATATCCTCTAGCATCCCCTCAGGAATGACTTTAGAATGATCAGCTAAATCCAAAACAATTGGGGTTGTCTGTAATTTTGTTAGCTACAAAGTTTTCATTGTGTCTAATGTCATGACGTTTATTGCAGCTCCTAAATCTATCAAAGTGTTTGGAATTGAAATTTTGTTGATTATGGTTGTGACTCTGCATATGCCTGGGTCGACATATTTCTCCATTGAAATAACATTTGACATCAAACCTACTAAATTACCTATGACATGTATTGTTTTTGGGTCAAATCTTTTCTTTGCAGACTTCTTGAGACACAGCTCTTTAATGGCTTTGGTATAAATTTGAATATCCTTCATTGCCTGGAGTAATGGCATTTTGACATATAAATTCCTCAATTCATCAGAGACATCAAATTGTGGCAATGGTGTGGGTGATCTTGGTTGAAGTAATCATTCTGGAAATGGAGGTGGTTGGAATGTTTGGATTTGTTGATTTTGTTCCAAATTGTTTTGTATTTGTTCACTTTGTTTGCTACGTTTTTTATTTTCTTCTTCATCATTTTGTTTTTCTTGTTGCAATTGCGTTTGAACAGGGGAAGGTTCTTTATGCAATGTCCAACCTGACCTTAGTTCAATGTTTTGCAGTGGTAGAGTTAGGTATGAAGTTCCCTCATCTACGCTATAAGTTGGTCTGTCTATTTGGTTGTTTGGGTTAGCTATGGGTTGAGCTGGTAACTGTGTGGGTCAAGGTGGTTGGTTGGATGGTATTTGTAGCTGAGGTTGGATGCATGTTTGAATTTCCCTCCATTTGAATACTCTCTTGATTTCATTTATTCACTTGTTTTGCAGGCTGAGATTCTTGTGGAGTCGCCTTTAGTGAAGAAGTTGAAACTTGTTGCTCACTTTTATTTTCTTGACTTCTTGATCTTTTCCTCAATCTTAAGTCATATTTCATATGTAGTTCAGTTTGCATAAAATTAGAGAATTGCTTCCAATATTCATCAATTTTATTTTCATCATGAATGGCATCTGTTTCATCATATTCATACTCTTCTCCTTCAATACCAAGTTCATCTTCATCTACTGCATATAACGTAGGTCTCTGAGAATTCTTATTTTCTAACTCTAACTTATTCAACCTATCTGACAAAGTTTTAATTACATTACACATATCCTCCAATGTTTGACTTTGAGAGGATTCCATCTTTGCCTTTCCCTTGTCTTGGATAGGCTGTGTCTCTGGTGCTTTTCCTGCAACCACCAGATTTGCTTCTATCTCTAATGCGTTTGTTTGGATCTGATTAATTTGGCTATAACCTCTCTGAATGCTTGATATATTATCAACAAAATCATTAGTTTCATCAACAAGATTATCTTGAGCCTTTAAAGTTTCTTTAGCATCATAATATTCACAACAACCTTCAAAAAGAAACTTGTGAGGATAATAAGTTCTACAATAAGAATTGAATATCGAATGGAAATCTTTCAGAGATGAAATTCTTGAACGAGGCAGAGACCTGAACCAAACCCTAGCTTCTAGGTCCAAAGAAAACAAAAACAACTTCATCTTCACATCTTCATGAATGATGCCCTGCTGCTCCATGCATTCATGAAACTCTTGGAGGTGTTGAGCTGGATCTTCATATTCCTTTCTACTGAATTTTGGAAGATACTCATTCTGGACATAAAATGTAGGCATATCAGGAGGATAGCCAGTGATCCCAGTAAAATCAAATGGATCAAATTTATGGACTAAAAATGCAGGGAGAGCCATTAAAACCCAGAAAAGAAAACTTCAAAGTGTAGTGGAGTCGCCAGTCAATGTTGTAAGTGAAAATCACAGGTGTGAATGTACAACCAACTGCTGAAACTTGTCATTCTCAAGAATTAGCTTCAAACTTAATAAACCCAAGGAAAAGTGCTCTTATGCAATTGCTTTTATTCAAAACAACGAAATATTTCCTCCTCACTGAACAACCAGAAGAAAATATTGAAAACCCAGAGAAAATGTTCTTGTCTTCTCTCCCCGGCAACGGCGCCAATTAATGTTGTACCTTAAGAAACCAATTTCCTGGCTGTGGAGAAATTGTGCTTAAGACATTAATGATTATTGTTTGTTGTATTCTTAAATGAAGGACCAGGAAAACTTGGTCTTTAACCCTTAATACATATGTGACTGGAAATTCTCAGAATGCCATTTGTTGCTAGATATAAATGATGAATGAAGAAAGCTTGAAGGAGAAGTTTAAGATAATATGCTGCTTAACACAGAACCTATTATCCGTTACTTAGAAGAATTATGAAAATGAGAACTGAATCATAGACAATATGCTGCTTGACACAGAAACTATTATTTGCGACCCTTGGAGAAGTTAAAGATAATATGTTTCCTTACACAAAAACTATTATCTATAACTTAGAAAGGAGGATGAAAACTTCAAGTATAGGAGCGCTCTTTTAAGGGATTTAAACTTTATCTACATAAGCAAATAAAGACCTGCAACTTCATTACTATACTTGAAAGAAGAAAACATAAGATGGCACATGACAAAGAAGTTACAAAATTATACCTAACAATTCATGGAAACTTCTGATTCTTTCATTAATCAACAGCTATATCAGGAATACGGTGGCTTAGTCTCCAGGTTCTCCAAAATTCGAACCCCTTCTCTGTAAGTTTTCCTCCTTTTATACATTTGTGAAACAGTTGTTGATCTTTGAAACTGTCAAACTACTAAAATTGTTTCTCTAACTATTACACAGAGGGTAAAGACATCTCAAAGAACATAAAATAATCAAAGATAACTAAACATAGAAGATGACAATGACTGCTGGATTTTGGCTCTGTTAATCGGCTCTTGAGTTCTTTTGTAGATGATTTAATAATGATTAATCCACTTTAACCATAATAAACAATGTTTGACTTGTGTAAACTTGGGCTTATGCATGTATCAGGCACATTTCAATTGGCCAAAAACACCAAGAAACTCTACCAATTGCCTTTTCTTCAGATTCGACTTAACACTGATTTTCCCTTTATACAACGAAATTAATGCAAACCTTCGGTTTACCGCGGAACTCAAAAATAATTAAATATGTTGCATAAACCCATTGGTTCCACCTTTTCAGCGCTCCATTGACTTCCCATCGCAAATCGCAATCGACCCTTTCAAATGATATATCAATACAAAACTATATGCGATATCATGGACGTGCCGAAAGTATTAAACATAATGTATAAAATATCGAGTCCGGAATCTTCATCGCAAATCGCAATCGGTAGGGCCCATATACATGTACATGAAGCGCTTTGCGACACGGTGGACCCGCCAAGACTTTTAAACACAATGTATAAAATATCAGGTCCGGCTTTACCATCGCTCATCGCAATCGACAAGTGTTATGCAATATCGCGGACCTGTCGAGACTTTAAAACATAATATATATGTTTTTGGATTCGCCTATCACAAATCGCAATCGGCAGAACCAACATCCATTGCTCTGCGGACTCGACGGAAGTAGTAAACGTGATATATATGTCTTTTCGGGTCCGGCCAGGGGTGATTTCATATAACTGCCGCTGCGATTTGCGATTGTGATTTGATCGCATCGCAACCAATGTTTTAAGACTTCGACTCTGACTTCGACTCCGACTTCAACTCGGCCGAGGATCGACTCCGACTCCGACTCCGACTCGGTAATGACTCGGCCGACTCGATTTCAATGACTCGGTTGTTGTAAAAAATACATTAAATATTTATTTTTTTTATAAAAAAACATAATTTTAAATATTTTAAACATAATTTTAAAGATTTTCATTCATGTTTCCAAACACACAGCATTATAATATAGATGGAAGACAACATATGATCAAAGTAGGCTCATGAACCAATCCATTATATCAAAATCGTACCCAATGGCAATACATAGTCAACTGTCATACATGATCAAAGACTCAAAACAAAATACAAATAACCAAGGAGGCTAGAAATGGCCTCTACAGCAAAAGTAAACTGTGATGGTGACCAGACTCCAATACTAGTACTACTGGCTAGTAGCTACTGCCAGAGGAGCCAAGATCATCTCGACCAATCTCTGGATCATCATCATCAGAGTCAGACAAGGGGCCCCATGGCTCCTCCTCATCATTATCGTCTCCAACTGCAACTGTAGAAGTGCTGCCAGTACCACTAGCAGGCTGTGCAGCAGATGCAAGCTAAGATAGAGTAGATATGCAGCTGCGCTTCTGTCGTGGCTGAGCAGAGGAAGCACCTACAACTGGAGTCCTACTCCTTGCTGGCTGTGAGACTGAGGCTGGTGGATTGGGATCTGCATTCAACTGAACAGGTTGAAGTGGATGTTCAAGTTCATCAAGATCCTCATCAGGATCAAACTCTGGTGGACGACTCTCCGCTACCCAATCTGATGTTGGATCAATGTCTTCCAACACAATGGGATCTGAATCAGGTCTTTTGTTCAGTAATTGGTTCCGTCTGAGCCGAAGGTTGTAATGGACAAAAACTAGATCATTCAACCGTTTTTTCTCCAAACGGTTTCTCTTCTTTGTGTGAATCCTCTCAAAGACAGACCAATTGCGCTCACACCCAGATGCACTGCAAGTTTGACTCAAAATACGAATTGCAAACCTTTGCAATTGAGGGCACTGGCCACCAAAGGCCTCCCACCATTGTGCTGCAAAAAACATAGGAGTGTAATGAATTATGAGTTAGATGAAGGCTGAAGCTCAACAAAATTACAAATTATATCTAACTTTCAAATTATAAATGATTTAACAAACTTTAATAAAAAAAGTAAAACTGTAAAACCATTAAGAAATTGAAAATTGAAATTTTTGTTTACCTGGCTCATCTGCTTCTCTTGCAATCTTTGCTAGGTTCTTCCCAAAGGTACCTGTTGCATTACTGAAGGATGTGACCTGTTGATGTATCTCCAGCTGATCAGACTCCGATGGGATCATGCGTTCAATGCAATCAACCAGTCCATCTCTGACCTCCCCCCTCAAAGCTCCTGACTCCTTAGCTTTATAATGATACCGTGGGTTCAAAAAATACCCAGCTGCATGTATAGGGTGATGGAGTTGATTGTTCCATCTTTCATCAATGATTGTCCAAATGGGCCCATACTTTGCCACTCTATCCTTGTATGTTGTCTTTATTTGCTCCTTTGCTTGATCCATAGCCTCATAAATGAAGCCCATAGCCAACATTTCCCCATCCACCAACCGCAACACCTTAACTAGTGGCTCAGCAAGCTTCACAATCTCTGTTGCCTTTCTCCAAAAAGTTTCATCATGGACTTTGCTTTTCAATTCTTTGCCTTCTGGTTTGTTAGACCAATTGCTTTGATTCCATTCATCACTAGAAAACATCTTTTGCAAGTTTCTATGTTGGGAAAGCATAGATTGCAATGTCAAAAAATGTGTAGCAAATCTAGTGATGGCAGGCCTAATAATATCCTTGCCTCCAGTGTGTTTCCTCATGAGACTCAAAACCAGTGTATGATTGTAGATAAATTTTGTTATGCTTTTGGCATTATCTACAGTGTTTCTGACCCAATCTAATTTTCCAATATCCTCAAGCATGAGGTCTATGCAATGTGCAGCGCATGGGGTCCAAAAGATGGTCTTGTGTTTTTCCTCTAACAGTTTACCAGCAAGAACATAGTTAGAGGCATTGTCTGTGATGATTTGAACAACATTAGCCACCCCCACCTCCTCAATAACCTCATCCAATAGCTGAAACAACAAGTGGCCATCTTTTACCTTATCAGATGCATCAACTGATTTTAAAAACATGGTTCCCTATGGGCAGAAGACAAGAAAGTTTATGATGGTACGGTTTCTTTGATCAGTCCATCCATCTGACATGATGGTACACCCTGTTCTTGCCCATGAGTCCCTGAACTCTTGCAAATACTCATTAATGGATTGAATTTCTTTCTGCAAACGAAACCCCCTTAGCTCTTGCATAGTAGGGCCTTTGAAGCCTTTTCCAGCAGCATGTATGGCATCAAACATAGGCTCATAATATGGTGAACGAGCAACATTAAAGGGGATATCAGCATCATACCACCATCTAGCTATGTAGTCACCAGTAGTCTCCCTCAATTCTTTCTTCCAATGGTCATCTAAAGTGGGCTGAATTTGACCTTTACTAACTTCAGGACCATGTGCATCTGATGGAGAGGAGGGAGTGAAATAAATTTTGATAGTCACATCACCCTTTGTCAAATTCATTCTACCCTTTCCCTTATCTTGAACAGAACCAAAAGAGGGAGGAACACAATGGAAAGGGTTGGATGCCTCAGTTTGAGGGATAGAGGAAGAACCCTCAAAATCATAGTGGGGGTTGGTAGCCATCATTCTTTGTATCTCCCTCTTCCTCCCAATTTCAGCCTGTATCTCTTTTTGCCTAGCCTTATCTTCTTTAAATTTCTCAAAGCTGGCCAACAAATTCTTTCTAATCTCCTCAATTTCTGATGAGGGACATGCGGTAATTTGGCCTCTAATCCCTGCCAAGTGTTGTTTCAGCCTATTAATCCCCCCAGGACCTTCCTTAATTTTCCTATGGCAAAATTTGCAATGCATCTGACTATCAACCATTTCAACATATGCCCAAGCAGGATCTTTTGCTCTAGGTGCCATTTTTTGACTAGGAAAACAATCTGAAAATGAAAAAAAAAAAAAAAAAAATTGATTCAATGTTCATTTATTTGACAAAAAACACTCTCTAAGCTTTCTTGATATGCACCTAAAATTTACTAAGCAAAAACAGATTTATAGAGGTGGAAAAAAATACCTCCAGGCACAAACTGCCTCCTCAAGCTTGCTCCAATAATCAGCTCCTCAATTCTGCTCCAAATGGCTCCCCAAGAAGCTCCTCACTCCAGCTACAATGCTCCTCCAAGACTCCTCACTGCTGCTCCAAAACAAGCTCAAGAACTGCTCACTAATTCTCAAAGAAGACTCTCACTCAAATGCATAAGACTGCTGTGAGTGAATGAGAGCATTTGGCTGTCTTAAATAGGGTTTGGGAGGGGGAAATGGACCCCAAAAGCATTTAACAAATTACAATTACCCTTTAGAATCCATTAACTGCATTTAACTTTTGCAAAAATCACATAAAAAGTGAAATTTTATTAGCTGTTATGCTGCCCATCCGTCCCTACATTGACTCGGCCGAGTCATAACGGACCCAGTCGGGTTGACCGAGTCACATATGACTCGGCCGAGTCATATGTGACTCGGTCAACCGAGCCGAGTTGCACACCGTTTCATTGCCCAGGCCATCGACTCGGCCGAGTCAGAGTCGATTCGGCCGTTTTGTAAAACAGTGATCGCAACCAAAGCACTGCGCTTTAACACTTGTCTATTTCTATTATTTGATTACGATACACAATGTGCTTTGCTACATGTATCCTTATTCATTCAAATGTGTTTCTATACTTTCTTTTAGCGATTTCGATATGTAATTACCACAAACAAAATACTTATTTACTTTTAGGCTTTGTGGGGGGGGGGGGTGGGTAAAGAAGATAAAGGAGTTTCATTGAGTTTGAACCCCTGATAGTGATATAACTAATAGATAAACTTCAA
This sequence comes from Pinus tabuliformis, assembly GCA_031772625.1. Classification (NCBI taxonomy): domain Eukaryota; kingdom Viridiplantae; phylum Streptophyta; class Pinopsida; order Pinales; family Pinaceae; genus Pinus; species Pinus tabuliformis. Next base: position 1,354,697,633 of record CM062817.1, read on the forward strand.
ACACAATATAAGCTACAACACAACCCTTGAAGGATTGCGGTATACTTAAGGATAGCCCCTCCTTTGCTACGTTGATATGACAGTCCTTAGCTGCCCTACGCAAGCCCAACTATGGTGCTATGGCCTGCGGCCTAGCACAACAACAACTTAACATGTCTAGAACAACAGCGTTTAGGATTCCAATAACAACTCTCCTCCTATACCTACAGCTCACACAAACCCATAGATAAGCTACCTTAAAACTGCCCCACAGATCTGCGTTATCCTCTGTTGAAACTCGGCCCTCAAGCCAGCTCTTCAACCACCTAACAACAGCTCGTATATCCTTCCATGAGCACTTAACATAGTCCCCAAACTGCCTCGCTGTGGTATCCTCTTTGCTGCGTCTTAGGGCTGTCCTCCATGACTAGAAACCCTTCCATAACAACATATATCATGACTGCGTTTATCTACGAATAGACTGCGGCTAGGGCATGTTATTACATCAGCTATGGCTCCTCCAAAGCTGGGCTATAACCCTTCCTTAGATCTGTGGCTAGGGATCCATGATTAGGGAGACCTTGTTGCGTATTGAAGCTCCCCTAAACAGTGGATATATCTCCCTTTAAACTTTGACCAAACCTTCAGAAGCCCTGTGGCTAGGCTTCATTATGACAACGACTAGGGCATCCTTCTCTTGCTGCATATAGTGTCTCCTTCTAGACTTGCGTTTAGGGCTTCATCCACTTAGATTTCTCTTGCCACTAAAACCCAAAACAAGTGGAGAGAAATCAAGAGAAGTGTGTGTCTAAATGACTATCATGCCATCTCCTTTATACTAAAATGTTGAGCACAAGCGGGGGTTATTTGGTTGCTGGCCGACCTTGACGAATTGTCCCATAACACAAATAAATTCATATGTCCATGAATACTTATCGGAATCGAATGATCTTTAGATCAATCCTACACCTCTCGATGAGAGGAATCCAAGAAAAATATCAGTTGCCATAAATAAGATGACCCACATGGATTTTGCCCCTAGTTGCCAATTTTAACATTGATGAAGTCGAGGTCAACTATTGATTAATTGATGACGTAAAGAACTAGGGTCTTGGCATTTGGTCACTTTTAGGTTGAGAGAAACAGGGTTTACAAATCCCTAGCAAGTTGAGGAAATGTTGAAGGGAAAAATCTTGATGTGTCTAGTTACAACCAAGTGTGTTGATCTATAAACCCTAGCAAGGGTTTGAACAAGAAAGGTCTCGGGTTTGTACCCTAGGATTGATTGCTTCCATTGAAATATGAAGAAACCCTAGCCTATGGATGATGATGTGGATGAATTTTTCTTACAAGCTGGATGCTAGATGGAGCTGAAAAAGTGCAGATGAATGCAAGAATTCCATAGATTAAGAGGAAACTGACTTTTCTCAAAAGATAAGTATTCTATAAACCTTCATCTTTGATTACTACTTCCGTTGTTGTCTTTACCTTTGAATAGTCTCTTGTTTATATATACTTTGTTTGATTGTATCTGTTCTTTCTTGTCCTCCTAGTGAGGGTTGCAGTTGGCAAGGGCTGCCTAGGCTTTGACAACAAGAAGAAAGAAATGGAAGAATGTAGCGAAGCACGAGGAATTTCCCGGATTATGGAAGAACGTGAATGCAAAAAGAGAGAGCAGTTTGAAGTATGCATTAGAGAAGTAAAAAAAAATCTAGCATGCACCAAATGGCAATGTAGAAGCAAGAAGGTTCTCCCAGTAAGAGGGAGAGAATCATGATAATGCATTGGCCTCTGTTGGAAGAGTTACCCGAGGATTTTGAAAATGAGTCTCATGATTAAAGAAGACCTCGTACTTTGGGAAAGGACTCATGAGTCAAAGGAAGAAATATTGACTTTAGAGGGAGCTGGAAGCAAAATTTCATAGTGTATGATCTTGGATTGATACACTACAACTTGGGACTTGAGCATGAAGCATGATCCTATTGCACTGCAGAGGAAGAAGACATGATAGTTTGTACAGTTAGCTATGAAATAGTTTGGCTCTGTAAGATATTTGATGGACTATTTGATGGTGTGCTAGATTTGACACTGATACTTTGTAGTAAGATGTATGAAGATTGATAGAGAACTTGGCTTTTCATTGAAGGTCGAAGCGCTTTATGGTTCCAGAGTATGGTGCAGACAGAAGCCAAGAAGCTATAACAAATCTCCATGGATGAAGAATTAGCTGATGTAAGGGAAGTATGAGTACTTCTGAGACAAGCTTGGGCTTGGGAGTGAGGTTGAAAACCTAGTTCTCCTTGTGTCATGTACTGTGGCTAGGATTAACAATTGTAAGTCAAATACATGGACACAAATGGGGAGCATGGTGGATTGGTAAGCATCTTGGACAAACATTCTTGAGTAATGTACTGTGGCTAGGACTAACAACTGTAAGTCAAGTACATAGACTTGGTTAAAGAATGGTCTGATGGGCTGACATTTCCTTGTGACTAGTAGGAAATGTTCCTATGGAGGACATACTCTAGTGAACCTAGGTGGAGTATGTGCCTTGAAGAGGCAGTGTGGTGTCCTATTGAATGTGTCCCAACTCCCAACATTGTGCTCTGATCTAGTGGAGAGATAGAGCTTACTTGTCAAGGCCTTGGTAATTTGTCAATTTTGGTTATGATGATGTTATGATCGATGATGCTTATCAATCTGTGTCCTTTCTTATAGAAGTCTTCAACTTGAGAATATCCCAATGAGCTATTATGAATACCTCCCTAGTTAAGAGGGAGTGTTGAAGTTGTAACTAGGTTCTGTCTTCATAAATGTATTTTATCATTGATATATTTATTATATTTTGTCAAGCATGTTCTTCATGCCAGAGTAAAAAGAAAATTTATTTGTATCATGTCCCATTTGGACATTTAAAAGAAAGAAAATTGAATTTCTGAAAGGCATATTTTAGTGTATCCAAGTTGACCAAGTTGACCCTCCAAAAGACAAGTTGACCTGCCCAAGGGATGTGTCACTTCGCATGAACGAACAACTATAAGTAGAGAAATTTCGTCTCCGTCAAATACACAATTTTCGGATCTGATCTGAGGCAAGGACAATTCACATCTCCTGAGGTATGGCCTGAGGCAGCAAGTATATTATTTTCGAGGCAGCAAATATATATCTCTCTGAGGCAAGGCAAGGAGTCTGAGTTATGTCTCTGTGGAAGCTATGATCTGAAGTTATGTCTCTGTGGAAGCTACAGTCTGAAGTTTTGTCTCTGTGGAAGCTACAGTCCAGAATTATGTCTCTATGGAAACTACTGTCCAAAGCTCTTTGGAAGCCATATAGTCCGAAGTTTTCTTCAAAGTTCTGTTTGCTTATGGAAGCACCAAAAGCCCAAGTTTATGGTTCTCTAAGGTCCGAGGTTTTTGGCTATCTGTAGTTCAAAATTATTCCTTCTTGAGGAAGTATCAGATGTCTAAGTTTCCTGCTCTGTGATCAAGCATAAAGATGCTCTCGTCTCTGTGCTAAGAGAATAGTTGTTTGGAGGGTTGTCTTGGAACTTGGATAATTGGTCTACTGGTCAGATTAGATGTGACTTAGATTTCTCTTGTTGATAAGATTCTGTAAGGAAAGGATTGCTGGGTTTTCCCCTTGTGGGTTTTGCCCTGGCCTCTGGCCTAATTTTTGGTGTCTCTTGTCTCTTGCACACTATGATCTCTATTTATCTTGTACTTGAATGATTGTTAAAGTATAATTGCTTGATGAAGAATTAAAGAAAGGCTAAAATGAACAATAACAGCTTCACAAGTAGTTATAAAGTTCAGAAATTCATCACTATAATTGAATTTCTAACACTTTGTCACTTTACTTCATGGAGATGCTTATTTATTAAGGATGATGTCACATTGGAGAACTATTTCTCCCACTTGTGTGGAGAAATTATGTCATTTTATTATATTTTATAATTTTATAAAACTATCCTTAGATCGTCTTGTGTCCTATTAGCCTCATTGAATACTTTAAACAAACTTTTAGGGCTTTTCATTGTAAATTAAAGAAATTTGTCTTGGTCAGCCTCATATAAATAGAGTGGAGTCGAATTCTTTGGATCATTGTCACACATCTCATTATCCCTCTCTTGAAGGAGTGTGCACTAGTGATTTCTTCTTTCTCTTGGATGCAATGGCTAAGTAGAGAGTGAATTGTCTTGGGGATGATATGTTTTTCATGGATAGGATTTCTTATGGATTGATGAAGTGATTCTTGCTTGAATTGTGTAAGTTTAATGTTATTTTCTTCCATTTTGCATGAAATTTCTGTGATGACAGTTTGTCATATGTCATATTAAAAAGTGCAATATCTTTTATGAACTCTTGTTTCCACATGCCGAGTGGTGGCACATCTTCCTTCAAAAGGAATGCTGGATGGTGAGAGGTGTATGACTAGTGCAAATGGCAGAGGAATGTGGCATATCATCGTAACTGAGCTATGTATAGGGCTGCTGGTGGGGTGGCTGTCCAATATAGGAGAAAAGTTTTCTTCTATGGGGTTAGCCACTTTTGGTAGGTAACAGGTCATAAAGCTAGCCCCTTAATGCCTGGGATGCTCATTTATTAAGGATGATGTCACATTGGAGAACTATTTCTCCCACTTGTGTGGAGAAATTATGTCATTTTATTATATTTTATAATTTTATAAAACTATCCTTAGATCGTCTTGTGTCCTATTAGCCTCATTGAATGCTTTAAACAAACTTTTAGGGCTTTTCATTGTAAATTAAAGAAATTTGTCTTGGTCAGCCTCATATAAATAGAGTGGAGTCGAATTCTTTGGATCATTGTCACACATCTCATTATCCCTTTCTTGAAGGAGTGTGCACTAGTGATTTCTTATTTCTCTTGGATGCAATGGCTAAGTAGAGTGTGAATTGTCTTGGGGATGATATGTTTTTCATGGAGAGGATTTCTTATGGATTGATGAAGTGATTCTTGCTTGAATTGTGTAAGTTTAATGTTATTTTCTTCCATTTTGCATGAAATTTCTGTGATGACAGTTTGTCATATGCCATATTAAAAAGTGCAATATCTTTTATGAACTCTTGTTTCTACATGCCGAGTGGTGGCACATCTTCCTTCAAAAGGAATGTTGGATGGTGAGAGGTGTATGACTAGTGCAAATGGTAGAGGAATGTGGCATATCATCATAACTGAGCTATGTATAGGGCTGCTGGTGGGGTGGCTGTCCAATATAGGAGAAAAGTTTTCTTCTATGGGGTTAGCCACTTTTGGTAGGTAACAGGTCATAAAGCTAGCCCCTTAATGCCTGGGATTTTACATCATTTGGGGTGCTTGATTTTGTTGTAATAGGTTGCAAATAGGTATACAAGGTCAACTATAAGGTCCATGGCACAATTGACAAGGCATGGTTGGTCATAAAAGGGTTCTCTCAGCGGGCATTGACTATGAGGAGACCTTTTCTCCTACAGTAAAGATGAGCACCATCCGATTAGTTTTGGCCATGGTAGCATAGTTAGTTGGAAGGTCCATTAAATGGATGTAAAAAGTGCCTTCCACAATGGAGATTTGGAGGAAGAGGTCTACATGTATCAACCATAGGGGTTTCAGATTCTAGGGAAGGAGCGTCTTGTTTGCAGATTGAAGAAGGAACTATATGGTTTGAAGCAGGCACACCATGCATAGTACATTAAGATTTATTGGTACTTGGATGAATAGGGGTTCCAATGGAGTCCTTTAGAGTCCAATATGTACATCAAAAGAAATGGTAGCCATATCATTCTATAGGCCATTTATGTAGATGACATCATTATTATAGGTAGTGAGGCAAGTGCTATTGAACATATAAAATCTTATATGAGTAAGTTTTGACCATCTTTGGTTTAGGATTCCTACATTACTATCTAGGTGTAGAAGTTTCGCAAACAGGTAGCAACATCTTTGTCTCAAAAACAAAATATGCTAGGAGTTGACAAGTTCAGGATGATTATCTTGTCTACACCTATGGACGAAAGGTTGAAGTTTTCAGTGAAAACCGACTCTAAGGTAGTTAATGAGTTAGTCTACAGATAGCTACTGGGGAGCTTGCTATATCTTGCAGTAACTTGGATTGACTTGAGTTACATTGTGAGGTTCATTTCCAAATTCATGACAACATTGAAGGTAGATCATTCACTGCAACAAAGAGTGTTGAGATATATAAAACAAATGCTTGCAGCTTGACTGTGTCAATATCCAGATTTAGGGTGGGTAGGTTGTGTGGATGATAGAAAATCAACTTTTGGATATGTGTTCATCTTTGGGATGAGTGTAGTCACATGGACCGACAAGAATCAACATGCAGAAGCTCTTTCATAGATAGAAGCAGAATATTGAGGATAAGTGGAAAGAGCATGTGAGGGAGTTTGGATCAGGATGATGATTTCAGAAATGAAAATGTCGCAGAAAGAGCCAACACCCCTACTCGGTGACAATCAAGGGGTGCTCAAACTAGCCAAAAATCCAATTTCCCATGAGTGTACCAAACATATTGAGATACATTGCCACTTCATCAAACAACTTGTAGAGGATAGATCTATTGAGTTGCAATACTATACCACAGAGCACCAAACTGTAGATATTTTCACCAAGTCGTTGGGTCCTGAAAAATATGTAAAATTCTGGGATAAGCTTGGTGTTGTCAGTAGATTGCCCATAAAGGGAGGGTGTTAAAGTAAATATCAGATTGTAATGGGCAATTGGATATTAGACACAGACATTGATAATATCACTTCGAATTTAAGTTATTTTATGCTTTTATGCTTTATTTCACTTTAGTTGGTCCATCCCACATTGATAAAGTAGATTGGCTCGAATAGCTTGTAACCCTTTCTAACAAAGGTTTTTCTTTTTCATTATGAATGCAATCTTGGTTTTCTTCATGTGTTCGTGTTGTTGTTATATTTATGGAGGTAGGGGGCTCTTATCTGTCCTTTCTTTGACCCTTATATGGAATGATCTTGATTCTTATAGGATCAATTCCCACAAGTGACATGTTTAAGATCCTAATGAGTATATTTTTGTGCTGGCCTTGAGCCCAAGAATCTGTTTTACCCTAGGATGGATGGGAGGAAGTGCGTTTCAAGGAGGAAATGCGCTTCTCCTCATCCATCCTAGGGTAAACCAGATCCTTGCGCCCAAGGCCAACACAACAATATACTCATTAGGATCTCAAACATGTCACTTGTGGGAATTGATCCTGGGTAGAAAGGATAACACTCCTCTCAACAGCCCGAGCTATACACAATTGATAATTCTTAATGTATATATGCAGCATTATCAAACAAAAGGAAAATCTGCACACTAGTACAACTACCCACAAGGATTATAGGGCATTTATTAGAATGGTCAAATATTTGATGTGTACTATCTTGATCAACTTTTAGTTCAACCTCCTTTCAACTTTATTGCTCTACTTTCATTTACTTGATTGGAGATCCATGGAACCCTAAAGTCCATGCATTTGCCGACATTACAGATTTACTTTTAAAAATTTAAATGCTTTTGATTTTTGACAATTCTTGAGAGGTGTTTCATTCTTGACATCCTATATGATGAATACTCTGGCCCTTAATACAGGACAATTTAACCATTTTGTTTCAATAATTGAACTAAGATAAACATTTGCTCTGTTATAGTATATAGTTTCCTATTATAAGCTTTATCTTGATGAGTATTATTTCTCATATCATTCATTGTTGATGGCAAGTGCTGGAAAATATTTTGCCTGTCTATTATATTTTCTTGGTTGGTAAGGAAATGTTTTGAGTAGACAGCAAATGCTGATTGACTGTTTGTGGTGTTTGCAGGTTATATCCTTTTGTTCGAATAATAAAGGGTGAAAGCCTAAGTCATTCAACAAAGATGTGAAAAGATATAGTGGTGATTTGACTTTCGAGAATCAGACACTAGGGTGTGGTTTTGCAAATTATCTTGAATTGCAACATGTCTCAGGGAAGTGACTGCAGGGAGATATCTGAATTAGGTTCTTTAGATTCGGATATCACCATTAATAGGGGTGATAGAGACATTGATTCCCCAACTAAATCTACAGCTGCATCTTCTGGTAAAGGTGGTATATCTCTGACAAATGGTGTACATGAGCTTCTTGACTACCCTATCTGTAGTAACTCAATGTACCCTCCTATTCACCAGGTTTGTTGTTTAAAGCATAGAATACTTCACGTTTAATGTTTGTTTCTTTGATACAGCTTTTTGGAGAAATTTCTGGATTTGTATACTATAGATTCCTCTATTTCCATGCATCAAGGGTTAAATTTTACTCCGAACTAGAATTGTAGAATGGTTGATTATGTGGATTGAAATGATTGGAAATCTCTTTATTACAAGAAATAGGTAGATTTACTAGGGGTACACCTCTTCTTATCTGTAACTTGGATTTCTGAGTTCTCTAAAACTAGATATATAAGTCAAACCTTATAAATAGTATCATTTATATTCTCTTGTGATGGTTCACTGTCAATTTCAGGTTGGTTAGGTTGCAACAAGTCAGTTACTTCTGAAAACACAAAGATTGGATTCCCAATAGCTAGAAGGCCATGGTTCTACCAATATTACATGCTTTACACCCAAAATTCGAGGGCGACACATGTACCCCCATCTTGACTGGTCATAAGGAAGGGAACTGTTATGATATCCATTAGCCCTTTTTGAATGCCAATGAATGCTCTGGTGGGATGATTAGTACTTTCTAGTGGGATGAGTACTTTGACACTTAGGGTGCCATAAAACCCTACAAAGGGACAAATGTGAATCAGCGAAGGCCTAGTATAAAGACAATAAAGATCACTCTAATCAAATATAATTAATAATATATAGTAAAGTTATAATTCAATTCTTCAAACGATTCACAATCTGTGACAGGGAAAATATTAAGGACTGAAATATTCTGTAGAAGTGTTGTTAATTTTAGATAACAATGGTATGTACTTTAGAGCAGTTTACTTCAATTTTTCTTATTAGCCCAACATCAATTTCCAGATTAGCAATCACATAAAGATTGATAGTAAATGCAGATAGAACATAAACAATAAGCAGAAGACAAGCCAAGACAAGAGGACACAATATTTGGCGGATGCCAGGAAAAAACCCCAATGTGGGGAAAACCCTTTGATCAAACCTTATTATTATTCTTCAAAAGTTCAGCAGAGAGAGAGTACATCATACAAAATTTACTTGCCCAGTCACTGTAAAACAGTCCAGTCAAACAACAGTAAACAGGATGCCTAACCAAAAAGTCAACAATGGTCAAACCAGCAGAAAGTCTTCTCCAAATTAGCTTGGTCAAACCCAGTCAACTCGACCTCCAAAGACAGTCTGAATCAGCCCAAAACAGTCCTGAAAAATTTGGTCAACGTAGTCAACCCTGTGGTAAAGGGCCTGTGGTCAACATAGGTCAAACAATAGCAACTGCCTCTATTTCTGTGCCAGGAGATGCGGCCTAAGAAAATCGGATTTCCTGCCTGAAAAACACAGTCAAAGGAGAGAGTTTGACCCTCGGTCATTGCTGCTGCAGATGGCCCAAAAACAGTCCTGAAATTTTTGGTCAACCCAAGTCAATGCCCAAAGAAGAAGAGCTGCTCCTTTGCTGTGCGAACCAATGAGGAGAGGAGAGAGAAAGATGTGTTGAGATGATGTCCAAAATGAGGAAAATGCCTCTTCTATTTATACACAACATTGAGGGTGAAGAGACACATCTGTTGGGCTTCACGAGCCTACATTAGACTTCTGGTTGACCTTGACAATTTGTCAATAGAAGAAATAAATTCATAATTCCATTTCTACTTATCAGAATGATATGATCTTTAGATCAATCCTGCACCTCTCGGAAAGAGGAATCCAATAAAAATATCATCTCCATCATATGAGCTGTCCAAGGTGGAGTTTGGCCCTAGTTGCCAAATTTAACACTCCCTCTCAACTAGGGAGAAATCCACCTGCCAAACCATCTGTCAATCTGTACCATCTCTGACATCCCTGCTCTACTCTGCTGAACCATGAAGAAATAATGAAGAAGAAATGATCGAGAGTGTATCATACCACTCTCCACTGACCTGAAGTCAGTCTCCATTGATCCCAGATCAATATCAAACATCCTAGCATAGGGAGTATGGTAGTACACGATGCGTCCATCGATAGTACTATGGTCCCTATCCTCATTTCCCAACTCATTGGCCAGATGAGAGGTACTTCCCATGAGTCCCAGACTGCATGGGTAGGATGTATCGACAGGAGAAGGTGAACCACTCATCCTGCTCATATGCCATAGGAGAAGGTGAACCACTCATCCTGCTCATATGCCATAGGAGAAGGTGAACCACTCATCCTGCTCATATGCCATAGGAGAAGGTGAACCACTCATCCTATGCATATATCAACCATCATGGGGTATCACAGGGGAAGGTGAACCACTCACCCTGTACACAGCGCACCACTAGGGGAAGGTGAACCACTCACTCTATGGTCGCTCATAGCTCCAAGAAGTACCCCAAGACCCCTGGAGCTCCCAGAGCTCAATATCCAACTCAAACGAGACCCTCATAAGAGTGTCTCTCCACGACTCCAAGTCATTCATGGAAGGTTAAGAATTTGACCTTTCCGAGGGGTTTTGTAAGAATATCTGCGACCTGTTCATCAGTCCCAATGTGATGGAGCCTTATTGCTCCCCATTGTACCATATCCCAGATAAAGTGGTACCTGATATCAATATGCTTGGAGCGGTCATGAAACACGAGTCTCATAAAGATGAATCCCAATTTGGTTGTCGCAATAGATCACAGTGTTATCCAGCACATGCCCAAACAACTCACTAAAGAGCTTCCTCAACCAAACAACTTCACAAGAGGCCATACTAGCAACAATATATTTGGCCTTGGTGATGCTCAAAGCAACTGATTTCTGCTTCCCACTCATCCAGGATATCGAAGTAGAACCTAGTGAGAAACAACATCCTGATGTGCTCTTACGATCCACCTCGCTGCTAGCCTAGTTAGCATCAGAATAACCATGGAGCCTCAAATTCCCAGCAGTGTATCTCAATCCATAGGTGATTGTGCCCCGAATATATCTCAAGAGATTCTTGGCAGCAATCCAATGTATGTGATGAGGCTCGACCATAAATCGACCCAATGTATTTACTGCAAAGCATATGTCCGGACGGGAGTTCACCAAGAACATCAGGGCCCCCACGAGTTGAGGATACTCAGAAGGATTTCCCAAATCGGGCCCAGTAACATTTCCGCATAACTTCTTGAAGTTAAGTTCCATCGGAGTAGTCATATACTTACAATCCACCATCCCAAATCTTTCAAGTAGCTTCACAATGTATTTTCATTGGGAAAGGAAAATTTCACCTGGCTTTTGCCAGACCTCCAAGTCTAGGAAGTAGTGCATCAATCCTAGGTCCTTCATCTCGAATTCAGAAGCCAACTCCCTCTTGCATTGGTAAATAAGATGGTGTGCACCTGTTAGAAAGAGATCGTCCACATAAAGTACCAAGATGAGAGGTCTATCATTTTCAACCTTGAAATAAAGGTTCGGATCAACATCACTTCTTGTAAAACCCAGCTTAATTAGATAGCTGTTGATCCTCTCATACCAAGCCTGGGGAGCTTGCTTCAACCCATAGAGGGATTTATTCAACTTGCATACTTGTGTGTTTTGATCTAGAACTTCGAACCCCTCAGGTTGTTCTACAAAGACTTCCTCCTTAAGTGAACCATGCAATAAGGTGGTCTTAACATCCATTTGATGTAAATTCCATCCTTGAGAGACAGCAAGGGCAATGATTGAACAAATGGTGGTATATTGGGCAACTGGTGCAAATATCTCATCATAGTCCACACCTTCCTTTTAAGAGAAGCCTCGAGCAACAAACCTGGCCTTGAATTTTTCAACACTTCCATCAGCTCCATGCTTGATCTTGTAGAGCCATTTCGAGGTGACAACAGATTTATCCTTGGGTCTAGGGACCACATCCCAGACATCATTCTTCATAATTGACTCATACTCTTCGTTCATAGCATCCTTCCAAACTTGGTGCTTCACAACTTCTTCGAATGTGCAAGGCTCAGTTTGAACAATGGTGCTCATGGCAGCTAAGTACCCTTGGTACCTATTCGACTTCTTACTTTCACAAAATGTCCCCCTTGGTGCAATATGTCTCTCGGCATCTTCGAGAGTGTCCCTAAGCCATGAGGGTCTCCTTTTTGAGGAGGAGGGCTCATGGGAGGTGGATCAATGGGATCCATCGGTCCTTCAGCATCAGGCATCGACTCATCTTGCGGTTCTCCTTGCTTTCCTGTATCTTCTTCTTTGTCCTTTCTTGGAATAGGAAGGTTCTTAATCTTCCCAAGGGCAGCATCTTCATCGAAGGTGACATCATGACTTATTTCTACTTCTCTTTGATCAAGCACATACATTCTATATGCCTTTGAAGTTTCACTGTAGCCCACAAATGTTCCTTTCTTTCCAGATGCATCAAATTTTCTTCTCTTTTCTTTTGGCACATGAAAATACATGGGGCTAACAAAAATTCTAAAGTGAGAAACATCAAGTTTCTTACAGGTGAAAACTTCTTCGAGAGTTTTGGAGTCCAATGCTTGATGAGGGCATCTATTTTGAACATACACGACAGTGTTGGAAGCTTCCCCCCATAGGAATTTCAGAAGGCTTTGATCACGAAGCATGGCACAGGTGGATTCTATAATAGAACGATTCTTCCTTTCAACAACTCCATTTTGCTCAGGAGTATATGCGGTAGTAATCCCCCTCTTAATGGCAACTTCTCCGCAATAGTTATTGAACTCATTTGATTCATATTTGGTTCCATTATCGGTCCTCAATATTTTGATCTTCTTCCCTGTTTGATTTTCGACCAAGGCTTTGAAAGAGTGGAACCATGTGAACACTTCGTCCTTCTTCTTCAAGAAATAAATCCAAGTTTTGCGAGAGAAGTCATCCGCAAAGATAGCATAATACAAATATCCTCCCAAAGATGTTACAAGCAACATACCAGATAGATCAGAATGAACCAATTACAAAATATCGGTAGTCTTGATATCACTTGAGGGGAATGGTCCCCTTGTATGTTTTTCTTCGACACATTCTTGACGAACACCTTAATGTTCTAATTTAAATTCGGGCATACTTGTCACCATCTTCCTTGCATCGGGTAGGGATTTATAATGAAGATGAGAAAACCTTCAGTGTCATAATTTGAATTGAAGAGATGTGTCGCAAGACATATCTTTCAATGGACTTCCTCCAACTTGATATAGCTATCTATCTTGAATCCAAGAGTAAATGCTTCTTTGAAATTTCTTTTCCAAACACATACCTTTCCATCAATGAATGCCACCTTGAATCGTTTGTCCTTCATCGCCGAGATAGATACCAGGTTCTTCTTTAGATCGGGTACATATAGTACTTCTTGTAGATGAATGGTGTTGCCTTGATTCAATTGAAGAGTAACATTCTCAACTCCTTTCACGGGATAGGTGGCATTGTCTTCAAGAATGATTTCCAAATTTGTATCATTTTCTATCAGATTTGAAAGAGCTTCCTTACACCCAGTGAAGTGCCTTGAGGCACCACTATCAATGAACCAATTTCCCGAGGTATCTGGAGGAGAGGCAGTAGAGAGGGCAGATATAAGATAAAATTCTTTTTTCTTGTTATCTACAACATTAGATTCATCATACCTGGAGTTTCTTGATCTTTTGGGAGGTCAACCATTTCCATGTTGTATAGCGGGAGCATTCCTTTTTCCTTTGTTGTTGAACCTGCCATTCCTTTAATTGTTGTTGCCCCTAAAATTGTTGCGGTTGTTGTTGTCATCATCTCGAGGTGTAGCGCTTTTATTAGGACATTCCCTAACATAGTGGCCAAACCTGTTACAAATGAAACATCTACTCTTTCTTCCGTCTTTGAATCTCAGTCTTCCTTGACATTGCTTCTTTGAACATGCATTGTTCTTCTTTTTTAGCATGAGCGGAGAATGCAGTAGGCATTCCTATTTGAAGGCATGTCTCTCTATATCATCCTTGTTTCTTCTTGAGTACATCTAGTCAACAATTCATCAAAACCTGGAATCCGGTCATTGTTGAGGATAGTAGTGTTGAACACATCCCATTCACGAAGGAGACCTCCAAGGGCAATGAGAGTGAGCTACAAATTTTCCAATTGATAGTAGATCATTTTTTATTTCAGTGATCCTCATGAAGTAGTATTGGATATCTTTTCTTCGTCCCTTCTTTATGTCCTTCAACTTGTTCTTGAGAAAGAGGACTTGGTTTGCATTGCTAGCTTTAAACATGCTAACCAACTTGTCATACATCTCCTTAGATGTGCCCAAATCAGAGATGTAAGCAACTAAATGCTTTTGAATAGAATCCCTATGATCTTCTTAGCTTTGACTTCACCTTTCTTGTACTTTGTCTTAGCGGTAGCCGATGCATTTGAAGGAGGTTCAACAATCTTCCCTGCACATAGTCCATAACATCATGCTCTTCCAAAGTTAAGTCAAGAGACATCTTCCATGCATGATAATCAGACTTATCATTGAGCTTGTCATCAAATTTGAAGTAAGATAAGGATGCCATTGAATCTTGTCTTTGTCCAACAAATCTCAGTGATTGCTTTTCTCACTCTTGCTTGGGCTTTGTCTTCATCTCACCTTTGATACCATGTTAATTTTAGATAACAATGGTATGTTCTATGCTTTAGAGCAGTTTACTTCAATTTTTCTTATTAGCCCAATATCAATTTCCAGATTAGCAATCACATAAACATTGATAGTAAATGAAGATAAAACATAAACAATATGCAGAAGACAAGCCAAGACAAGAGGACACAATATTGGCGGATGCCAGGTAAAAGCCCCAATGTGGGGAAAACCCTTTGATCAAATCTTCTTATTATTCTTCAAAAGTTCAGTAGAGAGAGAGAGTACATCATACAAAATTTACTTGCCCAGTCACTGCAAAACAGTCCAGTCAAACAACAGTCAACATGATTCCCTAACCAGAAAGTCAATGCTGGTCAAGTCTCTTTCTAATTAGCTCGGTCAAACCCAGTCAACTCAGCCTCCAAAGATAGTCCGAATCAGCCCAAAACAGTCCTGAAAAATTTGGTCAAACTCGGTCAACGCACAGTGAACTCTGCGGTTAACATAGGTCAAACAACAACAAATGCCTTGATTTCTGTGCCAGGAGATGCGGCCTAAGGAAATCAGATTTCCAGCTTGAAAAACACAGTCAAAGGAGAGAGTTTGAACCTTGGTCAACGCTGCTGCAGATGGCCCAAAAACAGTCCTTTAATTCCAGCCTGAAATTTTTGGTCAACCCAAGTCAACGCATGAAGAAGAAGAGCTGCTCCTTTGCTGTACAAACCAATGAGGAGAGGAGAGAGAAAGATGTGTTGAGATGATGTCCAAAATGAGGAAAATGCCTCTTCTATTTATACACAACGTTGAGGGTGAAGAGACACGTATGTTGGGCTTCATGAGCCTACATTAGACTTCTGGCTGACCTTGACAATTTGTCCATAGAAGAAATAAATTCATAATTCCATTTCTACTTGTCAGAATGATATGATCTTTAGATCAATCCTGCACCTCTAGGAAAGAGGAATCCAATAAAAATATCATCTCAATCATATGAGCTGTCCAAGGTGGATTTTGGCCCTAGTTGCCAAATTTAACAAGTGTAGATTTTTATGAATCTTCTGAGCCAATAAAAGTAGAAATACTACAAATCTCTTTAGTATCATTTTATGTCTAATTTGGCCATTATAAGTTTTTGTCAGAATGATATGATCTTTAGATCAATCCTGCACCTCTCAGAAGGAGGAATCCAATAAAAATATCATCTCAATCATATGAGCTGTCCAAGGTGGATTTTGGCCATACTTGCCAAATTTAACAAGTGTAGATTTTTATGAATCTTTTGAGCCAATAAAAGTAGAAATACTACAAATCTCTCAGTATCATTTTATGTCTAATTTAGCCATTATAAATTTGATATTAAATATGGAAAGAAAATGACCACCAATTAAAAAATTGGTTATTGATGAATTTAATTTTTGAAAAAAAATGCTAAAATATGTTGTGATGCTAGCCGATAAGATTTTCTCTGCATAACTAATCTAGTTTTAGACACAAACTTCATAACCAACAAGCAATTTAACTACACCGATCCTCCATTGGAGCTGCTGTTATATTGGTCTCTGAGGTTTATGCATTCCTCCAAATATCTCTTGCTTTATGAGGGCTCTACCATACTTTGTGTTTCATCAAGAAAAGAGCCATATAAACAAATGGATTGTTTTACTAATCCCTATTTGTGTTTATCAAGAAAAGAGCCACAGCAACAGATGTGATGCTTTCCCAGGCTCTAAAGTTATAGCTTGTTTTGCTGTCACTGGGTCTAAGATGATGAGTTGCTTCTTGTTGTTCTATGCACAAGGCAGAACTCTTAAGTCCTTGGAAGGATTCTACTAACAATGCTAGTGCTTGCTCTCCATTGCCACTGAGTATGAGGAGGTAGTTTAAAACTTTATTACACATTCAAGTTTTTTGTTTCCATCTAGTTGCATATTGTCACAACCTAGTATTAAAGGTTCCTTTCTGCAAGCACATTTCTATTTATTATCTTCTATATCACAAACCATATTCTATTCCTATCATGTGTCAACATATCCTAAAAATTTGCCAGGAATGTCTTGTCCTATAAAATGGGATATTTAGGGAGTCGAGACTAGTGTGGTAAAAGGCCACATACTAATTTTTTCTTTGCTGTGAATAAAGAAAATAACTAGAAGAGATGAAGGATAGATTAATATCATCAGATAAGCGCAAGCAGTGTCTGCACGCTTGCTGGCTTAAGAGCCAGATAAAGAAGGCAGTTAGGTTCAATAGGTAGACTCCCAATTACAGAGAAGTTACAAAAGAAAGAGGAAGGAAAGAACCGCAGGCCAATTTGTAGATGTCTATTTGTAAAAGTCAGCTAGCTATAATTATGATGAAACAAAATCCATTAACTGACATTACGCACACAGAGGTATGCCCATTGCAGAGACATGCGGTTTCTGCATTCTGTAAGCTTGGTTCCATAAATACTGCTTATAGCAGTGCCTGCTCCATACTTATTATAACAATAATTATAAATGAGGCCTATAACAAAGTTATACTATCAACAAAATGCAATCATGGTACATGGACACCACCTACCCATTTCTGATCATAAATTTCTCCATGACTCAAAGGTTGAATGCCTAATATCACAGCAGACATCCAATAACTAGAAGACTTGGTGCTCACCTCCTATTCCATATTTCTTTTACATATATACTGTGAAACACAATTACTTCTAATTGTCAAATTTCTCTCTGACTCAAAGGTTGAATGACTTATATCAAATCATGTTGGTTGATGTAGCTTGGATGTGTGTTCTAGCCTTAGGTGGTGTCAATGAGTCTAGGAGCACAAGAGCAGAAAATATTTCCAAGCCCAAGTTAATCTTTGAATATAAATGTTTTAATTAAATTAATTAACCAGTTTAATTACTTTTCTAAGTTTTAACTTAGGGAAATAGATTAATTAATTAGTAATAATTGAGACATGGTTGATTTTCCTCTAGAGACTTCTATTAAAGCTTTTAAGTGATCTTAGCCATCAATTAGATCATTTCAGAGCTAGATCTTGGCCGTTGATTTCTCAACGAGAGATTATAAAGGAAATCGAGGGGAAGTCTTGGAGATCATTCATTGCAAAGAAGAGAGCACAATGATAGCATGGGGTTTGACACTAGTGAGGGTTTCGGCAGCAGTTGAAGCAGTGAATATTTTCAGAGTTTTCTTTCATTGATATTTTTCTAGTTTTTGAGATCCGGAGGAGGAATTCTCCCTGAGTTATTCTGCACACAGAGAGGCCGAGATTGTCAGGAGGAGGCCATACGAGATTGCCAGGAGAGGCCATGTCAGGTTGCAGAGGGAGGCCATAAGCCTTCTAGTGGTCAGATTGATTTGTGGACTCTGGAGGTGAAGAAATGTTTTTCCGGAGCTTTGCCATGGTTTGTCAAGCAGTTGTAATATTAACAATTGTAGAATTTGCTAAAGATTAATAATAAAACCCTTAGATATGAAGAACTGGTTTTCCCTTCGGGGTTTTTCCAGGGATGTTTTGTTCGAAAATATTGTGTCCATTTTGTGATTGGTTTTCTATCAGAGTTTTCGCAGTTTATTTTTATGAATATTGCAATCATGTTTTTATTTAGTATTTGCAGTAAAATAATTTTGCTTAGAATTAAATACATTGGATAATTACCGGTTGATTGCAATAAGCGATATTTTTATCAATTTTTCACAAATCAGACATCCACTAACTACAATACTTGGTGCTCAACCCCTAGTCCATCTTTCTTTTACATATTTATACCCCAAAACACAATTACTTATAATTTTCAAATATTTTTTAGTAACAACTATCAATCTCAATAATCAGTGGCCAATTTTCATCCTTTTCATATATTTTATATTCTAAATTACAATGCTTTTCCTTCCATCATTTCGATTTGGCTCTAGTTGCATTGGTGATTTGGTAGCATGTTGTATTGTGTAACTTGTTTATACCATTTCTCCTTGTTGCTACTATGTAATTGGAACATTTGGCATGGATCTCATTTTATATAGGAAACCTTTCCTCAATATGGAAATTATATATTTTTCCGGATGTTTCCTTGTAGTCTTTAAAAGCAAATTGTTAATTGCGTTTTCATCTTAGGCATGGGCTGGCACAAGGAGTTGAAACATTAAAATGTTATCCACAAAACAATAAATAAGCAACAATTAGGAAATGAAAATTTGAAAGTTCCTTCCCGTACATTATCTGCACGTTATGTCTATAAGAAATTTTCTTATTATTACCTCTATAGTAGATAAGCTGTTTCCTTGTTTCTTGAAATTTTAAAAGTTTCACTGTCAAAATCTGTCTTGTTTTCAAAATGCACCCATTTCTCTATTCTAGAAGGCATAGCCCTACTACCATCTCCCTTAGACTTACCCTTCCAAACAACCGTGCTTAGCATATTTTATTATTATTTTGATTGGATTCCTTGCTTTAAATATTCAAAGCCTCTTCAACTATTTCCCCAAGGCATTTTGATTCAGGTGCATGCTCGAGTGGTAACTGGTATGTGGAGATCCTTTCAGATTATCATGCCATTTAATTGTAGGCTAGTGTTTATAAAGTTATAAACACATCAATCAATTTTTCCACATCAGAACTACTACTTTCAAATATCTACCCACATGTTAGGAAACCAGCTCACAAAAAGATAGAAAAGATAGATCAATGCCTTAGAATTCAACCTCTTCGAGGGGGCAACCTCTTTTACATTACACAAATGAAAAATTCTTTGATGATACAAATGACTAAACCTCCCTTCTATATATAGGAGTCTAAGGGGTCACAATGTAATCAAGCCGACATAATAGTAATAACATAAAGGCACAAAAATAACAATAGTGGGTTTCTATGGGACATACTAATAACAATATGGGGACAATAGGGGCACAATAATAACAATAAGGGATACAATGACAATAGTAATGGGGGAATCACTAGTATTATAGGGGCCTAACATGCCCCTCTCCTTCCGAAAAGCATTGTCCTCAACGCTTGAGTAGTTCTGGATGCTTCTGTATACAATTCTCATCCTCCCATGTGGAATCTTCAGCGGATAAGTTCTTCCACTTGATGAGATACTCCGAAATTGATCGATTTCATAGTTGTCGAGTTCTTGTTTCTGTGACTGCTTCTGGTTCCAATATGATTTTTCCTTCCTCGTCAAGTTCTGGCAATATTGTTTGAATTGGGAGCTTGTCACCTATAAACTTCTTTAAACATGAAACATGGAAAACTGGGTGTACTCGGGAAGCTGCAGGAAGCTCCAATTTGTATGCCATAGGACTAATCTTTTCCAACACCTTGTACGGACCATAATACTTTGGTGATAATTTATTATCCTTCTTAGCTTGCTTGAGGGACATTTGTTTATATGGTTGTAGTCATAGGAATACCCAGCCACCTACATCAAAACTTCTTTCGCTGCGATGTTGATCTGCGTGTTGTTTCATTCTATTTTGCGCCAACGTGAGGTTATCCTTTAAGAGTTGCAGAACTTGTTGTTGATGCTCGATGTGATGTTCCACTGCTTGAACCTTAGAATTTTCTCTTAAATATGATGTGATGGATGGTGGATGATATCCATAAAGTGCCATAAATGGGGTCATTTTTGCTATAGTATGGAAGGAAGTGTTATACCACCATTCAGCTAGAGGCAACCATTTAACCCATTGTGTTTGTTTATCTTATACAAAGCAACATAAATATCCTTCCAAACATTTGTTTACTATCTCAGTGTGCCCATCAGAGTGAGGATGATAAGATGAGCTATGAGCTAACTGAGTACCGAGACAAGAAAATAATTCTGTCCAAAAATTTCCAGTGAAAATGTGATCTCTATCGCTTACAATAATCTTTGTGTTTCCATGTAGCTTTTGAATTGTTTCCATAAACGTAGTAGAAATTGTACTGGCTTTAAATGGATGTGATAATGCACAAAAGTGTGCATACTTGGTAAGTCTGTCAACTACCACCACGATGACACTCTTTCCTTCGGACTTGGGTAAACTTGTGATAAAATCCATTGAAACCTCCTCCCAACGTTGGCTTGGAATGGATAAAGGTTGTAATAGACCTGGGGTTTTAATTGTTTCAACTTCATTTTGTTGGCAAACCAAACATTCCGCCACAAACTTCTGAATATCCAATTTAAGGCCATCCCAAAAAAATTCTTTTTTAACCTTGTGGTAAGTTTTTAAAAATCCGAAGTGCCCTCCTAAGGGAGAAGTGTGCAATTCCATATGAATCTTTTGTTTGAGTTGGGAATTCTTACATAGGGATAAGCGATCTTTAAACCATAACGAATCATTTTTCTAGCTAAATGAATCAGATGTTTTGGTATCTTGTTGGAACTTTCGAATGAGTGCCTACACTTCTTCGTCATTCTTCCATTCCTCCCTTGCTTCATTTATCCAATCTAGTTGGATAATAGAAATGGTGCACAACAATGCTTCTACATCCTCATCCTTTCTTGAGAGTGCATCTGCCACAACATTTTTCTTCCCTTTTTTGTAGATGATTTCAAAGTCATAACCCAACATATTTGTGACCCATTTTTGTTGCTCTTCAGAGGATAATCTTTGTTCTAAAAAGTATTTAAGACTATCATGATCCGTTTTTACCTTGAAGTGTCGTCCCATTAGGTAGGGTCGCCATTTCTTAAATGCATGTAGTATTGCCAACATTTCCTTCTCATAAATAGCTTTGTGTAAATACTTTCCCTTGATTGGACGACTTTCGAAAGCAATGGGTCTTTCATCTTGCATTAAAAAAGCACCAATTCCATTCCCTGAAGCATCACATTCCACAATAAAGGTTCTTGTGAAGTCTGGCGTAGCTAAGATCGGTGCTTGGCACATTGCCTCTTTAAGATGTTCGAAGGATTGCTTTTGGAGTCCATGAAAATGCATCTTTCTTCAATAATGTTGTTAGAGGTGCTGCTATGCTCCCATAATTTTTAACAAACTTGCGATAATACCTTGTCAACTCAAGAAATCCTCGCAGATGCTTTATGGATGTGGGGATTTTCCATTCCTTAATGGCTTTAATTTTGCTAGGGTCTACCTTAACACCTTCATGAGATACAATATGACCTAGATATTCCACCTCTTGTACTCCAAAGAAACATTTGGAGCTTTTTGCATATAATTGTTTCTCCTTCAATAGTTTGAGCACCCTGTCAACATGTTCAACATGATCCTTTCAGGACTTGTTGTAGATTATTACTATGTTACTTGGGAGCGGGAGCGGAAGCGGGGAGCGGGAGCGAAAATGGGAGTGGGAGCGACCATTTTCAGAAGCTCCCGGTTTGGGAGCGAATCCCGAGCGATTTTAAAAAAAATATAATATATATTTTTATATTTTTTAATTTTTGATACATATATGTCAACAAAAGCATGTAGAATGATGAATTAGACATAAAAACATAAAAAACATAGATTGATCATTGAACCATATCACATCAATCATCTAGAAATTATAATATTCATCAACCATGCCCACAAGTTAGTAAAATACATATTACAACTGCAACATATTGAGTCTTGTGAATCATGATTCATCAAATTCAATCTTAAAATTTCAACTTCAAGCTTTCAAAATTGAAAATTCAATATATAACATTTATCATCATTGATCACCAAAGTTGTACTTGTAAGCTAAGTTTAACCATTACAAGAAGTAATATCTTATAATATTTCTAAGTCCTAACTTCTAACTGTTAACATGAAATGAAATGTTATAAAATGAAACATGAATAATGAAATGAAATGAAACAACTTTAGTCTTTCACGAAGCATCATATTCATAATTCACAATCATTACCATTGAGTTATAATTGCCAACTTCAAACTTCAAATTTTCATTGTCACAGTCATATATTGTTTACAAAAAATATCATTATGATGTGAAAGAGTCAAGAGTCAAGAGTCAAGGACTCAAAACTCAACAGTTATGAAAACTAATAGAAACTAGAAAGGACAAGTAAACTGTAAATCTACATGTGGCCCTTGCCACGAGAGTCACCAGGAATATAAGCAAGTCATGCTGGTCTTCTAGGAGTCTCCTACACAGACCGACGACCAGAACTAGAAGGCGCATGCCCTCCACGTGAGGGTGTAGATGGAGGTGGCGACAGCAAAGGAACAAGACTCGGAACTCGAGCACTGCTACTGGATGGTGGAGGTGGAGGTGGCATGGCTGCTGCAGCTGCTTCATCTTCATCCCTTATAAGTTCCTCTTCCAGTTCTTCAAGATGTACAATGCCATCCTCCAAATTGTCATCCTCTGGGTGATTGTCCCAAATTTTATATGTGGGATCCTCATAAGCCCGATCACAGTAATGACTCAACAACCTCAAGTTGTAGTGCACATAAACCAAGCTTTCTGCTCGGTTTTCATTGAGTCTGTTTCTTTTCACATTATGTATGTAGCTGTAGGTGCTCCAACACCTCTCTGCAGAAGAAGTATTTACAACCTGTGAAAGAACTTTTTTTGCCAATTTTGGCAAAAGTCCCTTGCCGCCATATGTTTCCCACCATGTGAGAGAATCAAATCTATCTTTGTCTTCCACTGGATGGAAGTTACCAAACAAACCAGTGCCACTGAAGTATTTGCCTATTTCAAGGCACACAGCTGCACATTCGTCCCTGTCAGTTATCAACTTTTCTAATGCTTGCAAATATCCACTAGTTACCTTTGCATCTAAATGGGGTTTGGTCCTAATCCCACCCCTTGGTGCAGGTTGGCCCAACCAAGATGTAGAGTAGTATTTGGCGTAAGGATATACGCCAAGCAATGTAGTGGAAGATTAAGTTTATTCCACCGTTCACACACACAATCGTGAATCAGTTTGTACAAGTCAAGATCTCTGTTATGAACAATATCTTTTATTTGCCCCAACATGGTATCCATCTGCTCATACACCTCGCCAATCACTGGTTTGTCTGTATCTACAAACCGAATCATCTGATAAACGGGCTTGGTGAAATCCAATACTTGCCTCACATTTGTCCAAAACTAACCATCAAGAGCGAACTCCTCCACCAGTTCAAAACCTCGCCTGTCAGCTACATTTGTAGCCCTTTCCTTTAATACCTGCCAATGTGGACTTGATACCATGCTAGCCAATGACTCTCTTACCTTCAAAAGGCACCTGAAGGTGAGGTAATAGCTATCAAATATGGTCTTCGCAATCTTCAACAACTCCAATCTCGAGTGACTGCAGAAAAGGCCATGGGTATTGCTATGATTTGTAATAAATTTTATCATTTGTTTGCCTTTCTTGTACAAATCACCAATCCATTTGTGTTGTGCATTTTTGTTCTTGACAACATCATGCATCAGAAGGTTCAATGGGTGAACCAAACATCCAGACCAAAATATGTTGGGGTATTTATCCTCAATAATTGCTCCCACTGCTTGACAATTAGCAGCATTATCAGTGATGACTTGGATGACATTGTATGGCCCAATACGGTCAATTGTTTCAAGTAATGCTTCTGCAATGTTGATGGCGGTCCTGAACTTGTCTGAGTAATCATGTGTAGTTAGAAAGATGGCACCACTAACAGACACAACAAGAACACTTATCAATGGCTTGCCTTTTACATTTTTCCATCCATTAGATACAATGGACACCCCATGGTCAGTCCAAGAACTTGTCATTCTATACAAAGAAAGTGATATTTTTTCTTTTTCATGATCAAGTCCAACGGTTCTTGCCTTGTCATACCCAGGGCTCTTGTATCCTTTAGGGGCATCATTTATGGAAGAAACCATTTCGTGCCAACAAGGTGAGCGAAGAACATTGAATGGTATCCCACATGCATAGAGAAACCTGTAAACCTTTGAATCCACATCATTCCTACACCCCCCCATCAAGGAACTCTGATATGGTTCTACACCTTAAAGCTAATGACCCTGCATATCCACTGCCTTGGGAGGATGCTGAAGGAGTTCTTTGTGCTTGTGGTTGTGAGCTTGGTTCAAAGAAACCCCTTGATTTTTTTGATTTGTATTGAGCTTCCTCCTCTTCCCTTATGTATTTGGCTCTATCCGCTGCTGACATCGCTGGACAAGTTTTGATTCCTATTTCTTTGTCTCCATCGCATGGCCTTTTCCCGCAGAGGTGTTGTCTAGCACGGGTGTATGAACCTGTGTAATAATTTTTGCAATGGGGGCAATGAAATTTAGTGGTTCCACCCCCTCTCCCTGTTTCAGCCCTGTTAACATATTTCCACAATGGGTTTGGTCTTGTTTAGTTTTTTGAGAGTCATGTTCACCCTCCTCCAGCTCCTCCTCACCGAGGTTTTCATCAAATCGACTTTCTCCAGCTTCTTCATCCCCCTCTTCATTTTGGCCCCTCTGTTTCCTACTCTCCAGCACCATAATAACCATAAAAGGGACCAAGAAGAGGAAAATGCCAAGAAATATAGCTAGGTCCATGATGTTTGATATTTGTAGGCTTTTGAATCTGCAAATTAATTTAATTTATTTAGATTAATTAATTTAATTTAGATTCATGATTTTTTTACTAAATAAAGTTAATAAACTAAATAAACTAAATTAAACTAACTAAACTAACTAAATTACTAAGTTACTTACCTCTTTGCAGGCTTGCTCCTTGCTTCTCGGCGCTTGCTCCTCGTTCCTCCTCGCTCCTTTGCTCTTGCTCTCATTCAAGTGATAATGAAATTTTTTGGCCCCATTTTGTTTCTAAAACATTTATATATATATATATATATATATATATATATATATATATATATATATATATATATATATATATATTATATATTTATATATTTTATTTGTTTTTTTTTGGCGTCCACGATTTTTGTTTGTTTGTTATTTGTTGTTTTTCTTTGTTTTCTTCCTTTGTTGTTAATTTGTTCCTCCGGATCGCTCCCTGCGTCAGTCGAATCGCTCCCAGAGCGAAAATTTAAAGCTCGGGAGCGATCGCTCCTTGATCGCTCCCGAGCTGTAATTTTCACTCTGGGAGCGACGCTCCCGATATTGATTCCAAAATTGGCAGGGAGTGGAATTTTTTTTTTCAGGAGCGGGCTCCCGACCCGCTCCCGCCCAGAGCGCGGATTGGGAGCGGGTTCGAAGGGGGGGGCGCTCCCCTGCAACATAGGATTAGTATATCATCAAAAAATACTAACACAATTTTTCTAAGGAAGGGTTTGAAAATGGAATTCATCAAACCTTGAAATGTAGAAGGTGCATTGGCAAGGCCAAAAGGCATGACCAAAAATTCATAATGACCCTCATGAGTTTTAAACACTGTTTTCGGAATGTCTTCAGTCTTCATTCTGATTTGATGATAGTGGATTGATCCATGCAATTCATCCAATAATTCATCAATGATAGGAATGGGGAATTTATCTTTAATAGTGAGCTTGTTGAGCTCCCTATCATCCGAACACATGCGCCATGATCCATCCTTCTTGTGCACCAATACTACTGGAGCAGAGAAAGAACTTTGACTAGGTTGAATTATACTAGCCTCTAGCATTTCTGCCACCATACGTTCAATTTCACTCTTTTGGGCATAGGGATATCTGTACGGCCTGATGTTTGGAGGAACACTTCCTGGAATCAAATTAATAGCATGATTATGATCACGAATAGGTGGGAGACCTTTGGGAGTCTCAAATACTTTGGAATGACTCCAAGACTTTTTGGATATCTGGAGAAATAGACGATTTCGATGTGGGAACCTCTAGCGAACATAATTGTGCAATTACACCTCGTTGTTCTTTCTTTAGAAGCTTTGTTATGCCGTTAGAGCTGATTATCTTTCCCAGTTTCCCTGCAATACCCCTTAATTCAACTTCGTTTCCTTTCGCACAAAATTTTATGAAAAGTTCTTGAAAATTAAAAGCTATTGTACCCAAGGATTGTAGCCATTGGACTCCTAGTACAACATCAACACCACCCATTGGAATGAAAAGCATTGGGCTATTCAATACATATTCTCCCATGGATAGCTTGATATTATGGCACTTTCCAGAGAAATTTATGGTTCCTCTACTTGCAACCATCACTTGATACTCTGGTGCTGGATATAGGAAGCAATTCAATTCCTTTGCTATCTTACAATGAATAAAATTATGGGTATTTCGCGAATCAATCAACACTATTACCTTTTTCTTCTTGATATGTACTTTCATCTTGATTGTTTGAGGAGTGGTAATTCTAGCCAATGCATTACAAGATATGGTCAGATTCATTTCTTCTTTATCTAGGGTTTGTTCTTGGAGTATATCCTCTTCTTTTGACATTTCTTGTTCTTTTTTTTTCTCCTCTTCACAATCTATGTAGAATAATTTCTTCTTAGCACACTTATGACCTTTAGTGTATTTGCTATCACAACTGTAACAAATCCCTTTTGCTCTTTTTTCTTCCAATTGTTGTGGTGTCAACCTTGTAGGTTGTGGAAGGTTAGGGGAAACAACACTTCCATCTTTATAGTTGTGAGTGGTAGGCTTCCTCGTTGCCATAATTTTGCTTTCCATTTTTCTTGCTAACCTGAATTCCTTCTTCAACGAATCAGGTTCCCAAAGGCGAACCTCATGTTGGATATTGTCCATTAAAGTCCCTATGAACACATCAATCCTATGTCTCTCTGGAATATCTTTTACCCTTATGTTCAATTTTTGAAGTCCTCAATCTGCTCCATCATTGAACCCTTTTGTTTGAGATTTATCAATTGGCTAAAAAAGGTGTTGCTTTTTGTATCCTCATAATGTGCTATCATTTCTTCCGTAAAAATTTCCCAAGTGACAATTTGTTTACGAGAGCAAAGCCATCGATACCATACAAACTGATTTGGTTCCAAATATAAAGTTGCAATATGTACCTTTTGTGTGTTTTGCACATTATGGAGATCGAAAAATTGGTCCATCTGTAGTATCCATGTTCTGGGATTCTTGCCATCAAACTTCCTCATATCAATTTTTGGAACATGGTGGGTCTTCAATCCAACATTAAATTCTATGAAATCATGATTAACATTTCGTTTGTTCTCATCATGAGTTTTCTTTACTACCCTTTCACCATTAGTGACCATTTCTTGTAGCAACTTATTCAAATTTATCTTCAATTCTTCCATCTTGTCGCATCCATGCCATTCATCTTAGCATCCATGCCATTCATCTTAGCTTCTACGCCTTTCTTTAAACCATCCATCTTAGCTTCCACGCCATCCATCTTAACTTGCATGCCATTCATATTAGCTTCCACGCCATTCATCTTGGCTTCATTTACCTTTAGTGAGAGTGAAATTTGTTGTACTTGGTCTTGTAATTTTGCTGTATCATGTTGTATTTCTTCCTCTTCTTCATGAGTCATGCTAGAGCTTTTAGGTTACTTATTAGGTGTTTCCATTTTCTTTCTTCAGGGCATTAATTAATGCTAATAATTCTTCACTATTCCCTTTGAATTCCTTCAAACTAATTTTTCAAACCAATCTTTTATGCAAAATTAAAAAAAACTACACACTTTTTTTTCCCTTTGTAAGAGCTCGATATTGAATCTATTGTATCTCTGTAGTTGCGGATTTCGAATATCTGAAATCTCGTCCTACTGTAGCCCTTTGAGTCATCTTTCTAACCCCGCAAGTTTGATCAAGATTGGATTCTCCAAGGAAGAGGTATGCCAAATCTTCTATGGTGACCTAATTATAGAATAGTTCAGTAGAGCGAACTTGTACAATGTGCCATGTGTCACTGTTTCGACCTTGGTACCTTAAACTGATACATAGAAAACTACAGGCCGTCCTCTTTCTGAAAATTCTTACGAAATTTCAATCTGATGCTCAAAACAAAAGTTATGACGATTTTCCCCAGGTCACCTGTTTGGAATGTAATTCGGGAGTCTGCAAAAATGCCAAATTTCTCGGATCATATTTCCGCAAATATAGTGAGACAAGATTTGAAATCCGGACGCAAAGTTCAGAACGATTTCGGCCCAAATGGGTTTTATTTTAGCTTCTTAAACATAGCAGAAAAAAGTTACAGCGAAAATTCCACGATGACCTGTTTGGAGCAGCAAAACCCTAGAATCCAAAGCTCTGATACCAAATGTTAGGAAACCAGTTCACAAAAAGATAGAAAAGATAGATCAACGCCTTAGAATTCAGCCTCTTCGAAGGGGCAACTCCTTTACATTACACAAATGAACAATTCTGGGATGATACAAATGACTAAACCTCCCTTCTATATATAAGAGTCTAAGGGGTCACAATGTAATCAAGCCAACATAACAGTGATAACATAAAGACACAAAAATAACAATAGTGGGTTTCTATGGGGCATACTAATAACAGTATGGGGACAATAGGGGCACAATAATAACAATAAGGTATACAATGACAATAGTAATGGGGGAATCACTAGTATTATATGGGCCTAACACCATAAGCCCTCATTGTTTACTTTTTGGCTTCATTGCACTTTTCAAAGCTACGAACTCATTCTGGAGCTTTGGGCTTATCACTTCATCATCTTTCTGTTGGAAATGTAACTAGTTTCAATCTTCATAATTGTTCTTGTACTCATTTCGATGTGTACCTTATGTAATGAACAAAAGAAGAAAATAAAAAGTTACTATTATAAAGCATGGGTTTCATGCTCTTTATTGATGGTCTTCTAGGTAAAAGCATGTTCTTCATGCTTCTAGGGTTTGTTAGGTCATAGGATTTATTGTCATGAGTCAAGAGAGTCAACATCATGTTTATAAAACCTTTCCGAGCAAAAGATATATTGTAAAAGAATTTCTTTCTGAGTCTAGAAAGCCCTGGAGACCTCCAAAGTACAAGTCAGCCCTTGAAGCTTCAAGTTAGCCTAAAGGAAGGAATTCTACCCCTTGGAAAGGCTATATAAAGGAGCAGTTCGACCTCATTTCACACTCACTTATCAACAAGTTCGATGTCAAGAAAAGAAGTTCGATCTGTAGTTGGGAAGCAGAACAAAAAAAGAGCGAAGTTCTAGGAGAAGTGAAGGAAGAAAATATTGTTTTTGGGCTAATCTCTCTCACATATGCAAAAAATCTAGGGTTTCTGCAACTACAAAGAAAGCCTATATTGCAGGTCTGAATTTCAGAAGAACGAAGTGCAAATCTTGTTGCTGGAGGAGAGAATACTCTATCTTGACCTCATTGACCTTGGGAGGAGCTATTTTGCTCTAAGAAGGATCTCTTGAAGAAACTGAATCAGGGTTTCTACAACAACTCTAGGGTCGAAGTTGTAGGTTGAAGTTGTTGTTGCAGGTTCGAAGTTACAGCTGGAAGTTGGTTGATGCAGGATTGAGCTGTGATATTGGCAGGGTTGACTTGGTACTTGGAGGAGGACTTGTTCTAGGGTTTGGGTATTTGTTGTCTCATTTGAAGCAGATTCTATAAGAAGAGAAGAGTTTATGGGTTTTCCCTTGGCTTGGAGCCTCACTTCTATGTCCATTGTCTTTCTCTTGATACTTGTTTGATGAAGAAGATCTAATAAAGATACACAAGAAGAATAATAAAGTTCACAAACAAGTATTAAGGTTAAGGAAAATAGGAATTAATAGTCGCCACTTTGAATTTTCCAACACTTTCAATATTCTTCATTAACAAAGCCCTCATTTGAAGCTTGCCAAGTTCTTGGGTTGTCTTCATTTTTGTTTCTACTTTATCTAGCTTCTTGCCATAGTTATCTACGTGACCCTGCTACTCCTAGTGTTAGTAGTTGAGGGAAGATCGCTTCCTATACCTTTTCTCAAAAAAGCTTTAAGAACATTGTAAATGTCTTACATCTTGTTCAGACAATATTCTCCTCAGCATGGGATAGTGGTCATGCAAATCCATAAGCAGTGACATGCTCCAACAGAGTTTGTCTCGAGCTCTATGCAATAGTCCTCAAAGAGGGATGACACAATAATAATTTGCAATCTGGAGGAGACTTAGTTATGTAGGAGAGTGGAGGGCACGTGAATGCCCTCAGTGTGCTTTCACCAATCTTAATATATATTTTAGTTTTGCCACCTTTAGTTAATTCAAATTTACAAGTTGTTTCAGATTTAACAATTCAAGTTTTTCTTTTGTTAGTCTTCAGTTCAATCTAGTTTTTAGATTGCAAGCATGGTCTATTCTTAGATAGGGTGCATATCCCAAGGTTGCCTATGGTGCATTGCATGAGAGGTTGTATTCCAGGAAGGGTGCAGTTCCCTAGGTTGCATGCAGGAGGATTTATCTCCACTTCAGAGGTTGAGTTACTACATGCTTTGACTTAGTCATCTCTAGTTGAGTTGCTCCATTCTTGGCACTCTTATCCATGCAGCTAGGGCACACTAGGTGTTTAGATTGTGGGGGGCGGGGGGGGGTTGACACAGTGAAACCAAGTGCTTCATGCATGTGACTAGATAAATTATATCTTCCCTCTACCTCATATTTTATAAAGATGCAACCACACCATTATGTTGGTTAGTGAGTTTTTGGTTTTGAGATATTGTTTATTTTCCTTTTCCACATTCAATAAAAAATAATTGTGATTGAGAGTTTAGATGTGTGTACTTGTTATTATTTTTTGCAGTATGTGTTTGTAGATTGTTAGAGTTTTAGGATTGTTCTTTGAGTGCAAAATCTGCTTACCATGATCTAGACTAAATATGGTATTAGAGTATGTTTGCTTAAACTTTGTAGGAATCCATCATGGATAAGATTACAACTTGTAAGAGGGAGTTGTTGGAGGGTTTCAAGGGTAGGATGCCCATGCTTCATTAAGTGAAGCATATCTAGAATCTAGATTTGAGAAGTGTCAAAAGAGTGAGATGCCCATGATCTTCCAGTAATTGGAAGGTTATGTCTGATTTTAGTTATTGATATGTCTTAGTGTTTGTTTTAAGAGTTGTAGTCATGACTAGTGATGGCTTCCGAGATTGTCACATGTTGGAGGGAGCTTCCAATTTTGTTCCATGGAAGTGCACGCTGCAACATCTCTTAGAAGAGGTTGAACTATGGTACCTTGTGGAAAATGAGGCTGTACTTACCATAGACCCCAATATTTTTGTCAAGCAAAATAGGAAATCGGTTAAAGAAAAACGAATAGTTTTTTATTCGGTGAAGGATTATCCAATCCCTTATCTTATAGAGAAGAAGACAACCAAGGAGATGTATTTTGCCCTGGTCAACTTCTAATAAAGAGAGAACATGTCTAGGAGAATTCTCTTAAAGGACAAACTTACTAGTACTCACATGTAATGCCCCCAATTAATTAATATGGTTAAGAAGAAATTCCATTTTTACAATTTTGACCATTGGGAGATATTTTGGCATTATAACTTAGGAAAGATGGATTAGGAGGACCCCACTTGGCTTTTTAGGAAAAGAAGGCTTCCAAACATTAGGAATGGTAATAAATCAAAGTGAAAGTGGAATGTTGGGGCCACTCCAAAGGGAATTTGTACCCCTTAGGAGAGTTCGAATTTGTGGGGAGAAAGAGGAGAGGGAACTCGAATTGTGGGGGCCACATGAAGGAATAGAAGGGGCAACAAGATAAATAGAGGTGGAGGGCCTCATTTTGGGGATATTTTGCTCATTTGATATTTGAACCGTTGTTTGCTCAAGCTGATAGTTGGGTCAACAGAGTGTTGTTTAGCACACGAGATTTCCGAGGGGAAATCTCAACTCCTCCGGTGGACTTCGAGTGCCACCCTAAGGGAGCGTTACTACATTCTTGGAGCTGTTCTAGAGGGATTTCATATGGAGATTCAAGCTATTGATGAGCAGGTTGGGCGCAGTAAGGGACCACAAACTCTTGTGGGGAGTGAGCTTCATGACATCATGGGTTCTGGGAATTTAGAGGCATATTCTCTTGGCACTTAGCAATGGTTTTGCAGTGGCTTGAAGTGTTGGCTGAGTCGACTACATACAGGTCCAAATTCCTCTTCCTGGGCTACCGTAGAAGGGGTTTGGTTGGGCCTGCGCAGTCATTAGAGGAGCACGTTGATTGTG
The DNA here is from genome assembly GCA_031772625.1 of Pinus tabuliformis. Lineage (NCBI taxonomy): Eukaryota > Viridiplantae > Streptophyta > Pinopsida > Pinales > Pinaceae > Pinus > Pinus tabuliformis. The sequence goes on from CM062817.1 coordinate 1,354,730,345, forward strand.
GAGGCTCGAACTGGAGTTGGGGCTGCAGATTTACCAGGGGCATAAAGATAATTCTTGGAGGTATTCTTAGCTAATTTTGGAGGGCTTTGGCAGCAATTTTTGAAGCAGAATGAATTACCCAGTGGTAGAGGGTGCTCACATTATTTGGGGTCAATTTTGGAAGGTTGGAATTAGGCCCAACCTTTCTGGGTTTTTCTAGGTTTGTTGAGGAGAGGCCAAGATTAATTTGGCTGAATTTTCTTAGCACTCTAGAGGGCTCAAACAAGTTTTTCTTTCCAGCCAACAATTGTTGGTAATTTGCTCCATTTTGTGGGTTTTCTGGTTTGGAGGATTGGGACCAATTCCTTTCTAGGTTCTGTGGGTAAAATTAAGAGGAGGCTACAACAACAATTTCAGGCTAACCCGGTTATTCTTGCGAGGGAATCGAACCACTTTTAGATAGCAGCAGTGGCACAATTTCTGGGCCAATGCCGAAGCTAATTTTTGGGCCAACACAGAAGCTAATTTCTGGGCACACGTGGAAGGTTGAGGAAAGGAGATTGGGAGCTGGGTTGTGCTAGGAGTTTGAGGAGATCATCCGCGAAGTAGAGTTCAACTTTTTTTGGGGAATTGGAGGTCTGCTTCAGCACATTTCCAGACAAGCCATATTTTTCAACCAGGTTGAGGAGGACGTGGTATTTGGGGTCGATTTTCGGAGTTTAGAATTGGGCCGGCCAAACCCTTTATGGGTTTTGGTGGGTTTATTGAGAGGAGCCGGGGGTTAATTTTGCAGAATTTTTTGAGCACGGAGGTAGGACTTTCAACATCTTTCCATCAGACAAATGCAGTTTTTTGGGGCAACGTAGGGCCTATTAGGGGCAACACACTCTCTCTTCTGGGCATTGATTTTTCTCACCTGGGCCTTGTCAAGCTTGCCCTTGAGGCAAGCCCAGGAGCACTCCTTCCATACCATTGTACTCTTGCTCCATATATTTAATAAAACGGCTCAGTTGCATGGTATTTGTGGAGATTTCATGGGTGTTCACTGATTTTCAGAAATTTTGTGCTTGCATGTGTTATATTCTTTGTATATCACTATTTTTCACTATTTCAGAACACTACATCACATGAGTAACCTTGATATAGTGGCTAGCTATTTGATGAAGATCACAATTTTGAGAGATTAATTAGTTGCAATTGGTTACAAGGTAGAGAATGGGCTAGTTTAAATCAGTGTTTTAAAAATCGGCCGAGCCGATCGAGCCATACCCTTGGCTGGTCCGACTCGGTAGAAAAATGTGTCTAGTGGCTGGTTTGTTATTGAACTGGCCGAGCCAGTCACTGACTCAGCTGGTTCGGTAACAAATCCTCTGACTCAGTTGAGCTCAAGTTAAACTGGTAGGTTCGACGAACGATGCCCAAACATGCCCAACTTTGGAGGGAAAAACAGGGTCCAAACTTGATTCTAATTTGGTTTTAGGTTATCTTTAAAGCTGTTTACCTCCCCCAAGCCTATAAAAGCTACTCAACCCCCTCACATTACCTCACAGCTATCTCATTGCATTTGTGTGAGAATTTGTGAGGAGTTTGTGAAGAGTTGTGGAATTTGTTTTTGGAGCAGTAGTGAGGAGTCTTGGGCAATCATTGGAGCAACAGTGAGGAGCTTCTTGGGCAGCCATTGGAGCAACATTGAGGAGGCGGTTTGTGCCTAAAGGTATTTTTTTTCACTTCTAATATCTGTTTTTGCTTGTTTTTTCTTTTTTGTGCAAATTTGGAAATTGAAAAGAGTCTTTTCTGTAAAAGAAATGAATATTGAAGCATTGTTTTTTGTTTTGTTTTCATTTCAGATATTTTCCTTTCATTTCCAAGGCCAATTATCAGAAAGTGGCTCCTAGAATGAAAGATGTTGCTTGGGCATATGCTGAAATGATTGATAATCAAATGCACTGCAAATTTTGTCATAGAAAAATTAAGGGGGGTGGAGGGGGCATTCATAGGCTGAAACAACACTTGGCTAGTGTTAGAGGCCAAATTACTCCATGTGAAGCACCATTAGCACAAATTGGGGAGATTAGGAAGGAGTTGCTAGATAACTTTGAGAAGTTTGAGCAAGAAAAAGTTAAGGAAGGAAGAGGAGTATACAACAAATGATGGCTTCCAACCCCAATTTTGATTATGAGGGCTCTTCATCTATCCCTTGCACTGATGCATCCAACCCCTTTTGCTATGTTCCTCCCTCTTTGGAGTCTATTCAAGAAAAGGGTAAGGGTAAAATGAAAATGAAGAGTGATATCCAAAGTTATTTCACACCCTCCTCTCCCTTTGATAGTGCACGCGATCCTCAAGCTAATAGAAGCCATATGTAGCCCACCTTAGATGACCATTGGAAGAAAGAATTGAGAGAGATTGCCTGTGATTACATAGCTAGATGGTGGTATGATGCTAATATCCCCTTCAATGCTTATCGGTCACCATATTATGAACCTATGTTTGATGCCATATTTGCTGCTGGAAAGGGCTTTAAAGGCCCTACTATGCATGAGTCAAGGGGATCTCTTTTGAAAAAAGAAGTTTCCTCCATTGATGAATATTTGAAAGATTTCAAAAGCTCATGGACAAAAACAGGATTTACCATCATGTCAGATGGATGGACTGATCAAAGGAATCGTACCATCATAAGGTTTCTTATCTTTTCCCCACAGGTAACCATGTTGATGCATCTGATATGGTGAAAGATGCACACTTGTTTCAACTTTTGGATGAGGTTGTTGAAGAGGTGGGGGTGGCTATTGTTGTTTAAATCATCACTGATAATGCCTCTAACTATGTTCTTGTTGGTAAAACGTTAGAGGAAAAACACAAAACCATCTTTTGGACCCATGCGCTGCACATTGCATAGACCTCATGCTTGAGGATATTGGCAAAATAGATTGGGTCAAGAACACTGAGCATGCGAAAAACATAACAAAATATATCTACAATCACTCATGGATTTTGAGCCTGATGAGGAAACACACAGGGGGCAGGGATATTATTAGCCCTGCCATCACTAGATTTGCAACTCATTTTTTGACATTGCAATCTATGATTTCCCAACATAGAAACTTGCAAAAGGTGTTTTCTAGTGATGAATGGAATGAATGTCAATGGTCTCGCAAACAGGATGGCAAAGATGAGAAAAAGAAAGTTAATGAAGAAATATTTTGGAAAAGGTCAGCAAAAATTGTGAAGGTTGTTGAGCCACTGGTTAAGGTGTTGTAGTTGGTGGATGGGGAAATATTGGCTATGGGCTTCATTTATGAGGCTATGGATCAAGAAAAGAGAAAATAAAGGCAATATACAAGGATAGAGTGGCTAAGTATGGGCCCATTTGGGAAATCATTGATCAAATATGGAACAATCAACTCCATCGCCCTATACATGCAGCTGGGTTTTTTCTGAACGCAAGGTATCATTATAAAGCTCTGGAGCCAGGAGCTTTGACTAGGGAGGTTAGAGATGGATTGATTGACTGCATTGACTTCATGGTCCCTAAGGAGAGTGATCAGCTGGAGATACACCGACAGGTCACTTGTTTCAGCAGAGCCACAGGTACCTTTGGCAAGAACCTAGCAAGGATTGTGAGGGAAGCAGATGAGCCAGGTAAACAAACAATTTCAATTTTCAAATTCTTATTTTGTTAAATTGTTTATAATTTGAAAGTTGGATATAATTTGTTGAGCTAACTCATCACACAAGTCTGTTTTTTGCAGCACAATGGTGGGAGGCTTTTGGTAGCCATTGTCCTCAATTGCAGAAGTTTGCAATCCGTATTTTGAGTCAAACTTGCAACGCTATTGGGTGTGAGCGCAATTGTTCTGTCTTTGAGAGGATTCATACAAAGAGAAACTGTTTGGAACAAAAATGTTTCAATGATCTAGTCTATGTCCAATACAACCTCCGGCTAAGACACAACCAATTGCTGAACAAAAGACCTGATACATATCCCATTGTGTTGGAAGATATTGATCCAACATCAGATTGGGTAGTGGAGAGTCATCCAACAGAGTTTGATTCTGACGAGGATATTGGTATTAATTTGGATTTACAGACAAAGGCATTAGTTGAACATAATGTTCATTTGAATGCATATCCACTTGTACTAGGCCTAGCCCCAAGTCCTCCAGTTGTAGGCACTTCCTCTACTTAGCCACGATGGAGGTGCATATCTCGTCTATCTCAGCGTGCAACTGTTGCGCCTGCTAGTGCTACTACTTCTACAATTGCAGTTGGAGATGGTGATGATGAGGAGGAGCCATGGGTTTCCCTGTCTGACTCTGATTCGGAGTTTGAGCCAGGTGATGTTGGCTTCTCTAGTAGTAGCCAGTAGTACTGGTGACTAGTGATGTTTTACAGTTTACTTTTGTTGTAGAGGCCATTTAGAGCCTCCTTGGTTATGTGTTTTTGTTTTGATATCTATATCATGTACGTATTGGACTGTGCACTAGGTGCCATTTTGATATATTGGATATATTCATGAGCCTAATTTGATCATATGTTGTCTTCTCTCTATATTCTAATGCTTTGTGTTTGGAAACATGAATGAAAATATTTAAAATCATGTTTTTTCACAAAAAGATAAATATTCAATGTATTTTTTACAACGACTGAGTCATTGAAATCAAACCGGCTGAATCAATACCGAGTTGGAGTCAAAGTCGGAGTTGGAGCCGGAGCTGCCCCTCAGCCGGTTCTGAACCCGAGTCGGAGTTTTAGAACATTGGTTTAAATCAGTGTGAATGGCTTTGGTCCATTAGGCATTATTTTTTACAATGTATATGTGCTCGTGAGAAGCTACTTTCATTTGAAAGCTATGTTTTTGTAGGGTGGAGAGGAGATCAGAGATGGTTTTAGCCAAGTATGAGGATGTACCAAATCTCACCCTCATTGGGAAAGTGACAAGAGGAGGAAAGAAAGCAAGATCCTGGAAAGATCATAGAAGGAGGAAAACTTAGGGTATTCTAACTAGTAGAAGAAGGATTCGAGCCATATTAACTGCTTCCAGTGCAACAAGCATGACGACTATTCTTCTCAATGCCCTAAGAAGAAGAAGGGAAAGGGTAAGCAACAACAACAATAGAGAAAATTCATAGGACATGTAAAAGCTTCAGCTCTGGAGTCTGGGCAACTTGATTATTAGCCTTGATAGAACCTTTGCCATGGTGTCATGCCTTACTACCAACATAGTTTTAAGCGTTGGGTGGTGTGTTGACAATGGATCCTAGAGACATATGGCTAACAAATCAATGTTCTTTACATTAGAGGAACATGATATAAACATGTAGGTGGTGCTTAGTGATAATGGCAAGTACCTAGTGATTGGGTTGGGTTCTATGTTATTCTATAGAAGTTCTAGAGCTCCATAAGGTATTATATGTTCTTGGTATGACTAAAAATCTACATTCAATTTTTCCTTAAATAGATTTGAGGTGTAGAGATGAATGTTGACTAGGAAGCGATCATTATAATTCATAGCCCTGTTCGTAGTCGATATTTCATTATATAGGGTGGACTTTACATATTGCTAGCAAATCCCATGAAGTTGAGAGCCTTATTGATTAGTAGTGACAACATGTTTGAGCTTTCAAATAGCCGATTCAGTCCCTTGAACTATGGATCTTTGCCTCTTCTAAAAAATATAGTGGTAGGATTTTTTGATTTCAAGGTGGAGAGAGTAGTGTGCAAGTGATGTGCACCAAAAAGTATGTGAAGGTTGCTTTCCTAAGTAGTGAGCAAGATCAAGAGGGATTCTTGAATTGATTGATTTTGTTGTCTATGGACCCATGTCATCAACTTCTTTGATAAGTAATCTTTACTATGTTACTTTCTTTGATGAGTCATCTAGAATATATATATATATATAT